>CM059432.1:139958042-140308030 GCA_030390025.1 Squalus acanthias | reverse complement strand
GGGTGTGTAACGGGCGGGTGTGTAACGGGCGGGGTCTGTAAGGGGCGGGGTCTATAAGGGGCGGGGTCTATAAGGGGTGGGGTCTATAAGGGGCGGGGTCTATAAGGGGCGGGGTCTATAAGGGGCGGGGTCTATAAGGGGCGGGGTCTATAAGGGGCGGGGTGTATAACGGGCGGGGTGTATAACGGGCGGGTGTATAACGGGCGGGTGTTTTATGGGCGGGGTGTATAACGGGCGGGGTGTATGACGGGCGGGGTGTATAACGGGCGGGGTGTATAACGGGCGGGTGGAGAACGGGCGGGGCGTGTAACGGTCGGGGCGTGTAACGGGTGGGGCGTGTAACGGGCGGGGCGTGTAACGGGCGGATGTGTAACGGACGGGTTTGTAACGGGCGGGGTGTGTAACGGGCGGGGTGTGTAACGGGCGGGGTGTGTAACGGGCGGGGTGTGTAACGGGCGGGTGTGTAACGGGCGGGTGTGTAACGGGCGGGGTCTATGAGGGGCGGGGTCTATGAGGGGCGGGGTCTATGAGGGGCGGGGTCTATGAGGGGCGGGGTCTATGAGGGGCGGGGTCTATGAGGGACGGGGTCTATGACGGGCGGGGTGTATGACGGGCGGGATGTATGACGGGCGGGGTGTATGACGGGCGGGGGTGTATGACGGGCGGGTGTATAACGGGCGGTGTGTATAACGGGCGGTGTGTATAACGGGCTGGGTGTATAACGGGCGGGTGTATAACGGGCGGGTGTATAACGGGCGGTGTGTCAAACGGGCGGGTGTATAACGGGCGGGGTGTATAACGAACGGGTGTATAACGGGCGGGGTGTATAACGGGCGGGTGTATAACGGGCGGGGTGTATAACGGGCGGGTGTATAACGGGCGGGTGTATAACGGGCAAGTGTATAACGGGCAAGTGTATAACGGGCGGGTGTATAACGGGCGGGGTGTATAACGGGCGGGGTGTATAACGGGCGGGGTGTATAACGGGCGGGGTGTATAACGGGCGGGGTGTATAACGGGCGGGGTGTATAACGGGCGGGGTGTATAACGGGCGGGTGTATAACCGGCGGGTGTATAACCGGCGGGTGTATAACCGACGGGTGTATAACGGGCGGGGTGTATAACGGGCGGGGTGTATAACGGGCGGGTGTATAACGGGCGGGTGTATAACGGGCGGGTGTATAACCGACGGGTGTATAACCGACGGGTGCATAACGGGCGGGTGTATAACGGGCGGGTGTATAACGGGCGGGGTGTATAACGGGCGGGGTGTGTAACGGGCGGGTGTGTAACGGGCGGGTGTGTAACGGGCGGGGTGTGTAACGGGCGGGTGTGTAACGGGCGGGGTGTGTAACGGGCGGGGTGTGTAACGGGCGGGGCGGAGAACGGGCGGGGCGTATAACGGTCGGGGCGTATAATGGGCGGGCGTATAACGGGCGGGCTGCCTAACGGGCGGGTGTGTAATGGGCGGGTGTGTAACGGGCGGGTGTGTAACGGGCGGGTGTGTAACGGGCGGGTGTGTTACGGGCGGGTGTGTAACGGGCGGGTGTGTTACGGGCGGGTGGTGTAACGGGCGGGTGTGTAACGGGCGGGTGTGTAACGGGCGGGGTGTGTAACGGGCGGGTGTGTAACGGGCGGGTGTGTAACGGGCGGGGTGTGTAAGGGGCGGGGTCTATAAGGGGCGGGGTCTATAAGGGGCGGGGTCTATAAGGGGCGGGGTCTATAAGGGCGGGGTCTATAAGGGGCGGGGTCTATAAGGGGCGGGGTCTATAAGGAGCGGGGTCTATAACGGGCGGGGTCTATAACGGACGGGTGTATAACTGACGGGTGTATAACCGACGGGTGTATAACGGGCGGGTGTATAACGGGCGGGTGTATAACGGGCGGGTGTATAACGGGCGGGTGTATAACGGGCGGGTGTATAACGGGCGGGGTGTATAACGGGCGGGGTGTATAACGGGCGGGTGTGTAACGGGCGGGGTGTGTAACGGGCTGGTGTGTAACGGGCGGGGTGTGTAACGGGCGGGGTGTGTAACGGGCGGGGCGGAGAACGGGCGGGGCGTGTAACGGTCGGGGCGTGTAACGGGCGGGCGTGTAACGGGCGGGGTGCGTAACGGGCGGGTGCGTAACGGGCGGGTGCGTAACGGGCGGGTGCGTAACGGGCGGGTGCGTAACGGGCGGGTGCGTAACGGGCGGGTCTGTAACGGGCGGGTCTGTAACGGGCGGGTGTGTTACGGGCGGGTGTGTAACGGGCGGGTGTGTAACGGGCGGGTGTGTAACGGGCGGGGTGTGTAACGGGCGGGTGTGTTACGGGCGGGTGTGTTACGGGCGGGTGTGTAACGGGCGGGTGTGTAACGGGCGGGTGTGTAACGGGCGGGGTCTATAAGGGGCGGGGTCTATAAGGGGCGGGGTCTATAAGGGGCGGGGTCTATAGGGGGCGGGGTCTATAAGGGGCGGGGTCTATAAGAGGCGGGGTCTAAGGGGCGGGGTCTATAAGGGGCGGGGTCTATAAGGGGCGGGGTCTATAAGGGGCGGGGTCTATAACGGGCGGGGTCTATAACGGGCGGGGGTCTATAACGGGCGGGGTCTATAACGGGCGGGGTGTATAACGGGCGGGGTGTTTTATGGGCGGGGTGTATAACGGGCGGGGTGTATAACGGGCGGGTGGAGAACGGGCGGGGCGTGTAACGGTCGGGGCGTGTAACGGGCGGGGCGTGTAACGGGCGGATGTGTAACGGGCGGGTTTGTAACGGGCGGGGTGTGTAACGGGCGGGGTGTGTAACGGGCGGGTGTGTAACGGGCGGGGGTCTATGAGGGGCGGGGTCTATGAGGGGCGGGGTCTATGAGGGGCGGGGTCTATGAGGGGCGGGGTCTATGAGGGGCGGGATCTATGAGGGACGGGGTCTATGACGGGCGGGGTCTATGACGGGCGGGGTGTATAACGGGCAGGGTGTATAACGGGCGGGTGTATAACGGGCGGAGTGTATAACGGGCGGGTGTATAACGGGCGGGTGTATAACGGGCGGGTGTATAACGGGCGGGGTGTATAACGGGCGGGTGTATAACGGGCGGGGTGTATAACGGGCGGGGGTGTAACGGGCGGGGGTGTAACGGGCGGGGGTGTAACGGGCGGGTGTAACGGGCGGGTGTGTAACGGGCGGGTGTATAACGGGCGGGTGTATAACGGGCGGGTGTATAACGGGCGGGGTGTATAACGGGCGGGTGTGTAACGGGCGGGTGTGTAACGGGCGGGTGTATAACGGGCGGGTGTATAACGGGCGGGGTGTATAACGGCGGGGTGTATAACGGGCGGGTGTATAACGGGCGGGTGTAACGGGCGGGGGTGTAACGGGCGGGTGTGTAACGGGCGGGTGTGTAACGGGCGGGTGTGTAACGGGCGGGTGTGTAACGGGCGGGTGTATAACGGGCGGGGTGAATAACGGTCGGGGTGTATAACGGGAGGTTGTGTAACGGGCGGGTGTGTAACGGGCGGGGTGAATAACGGTCGGGGTGTATAACGGGCGGGTGTATAACGGGCGGGTGTATAACGGGCGGGTGTATAACGGGCGGGCTGGGTGCGTAACGGGCGGGGTGCGTAACGGGCGGGGTGCGTAACGGGCGGGGTGCGTAACCGGCGGGGTGCGTAACCGGCGGGGTGCGTAACCGGCGGGGTGCGTAACCGGCGGGGTGCGTAACCGGCGGGGTGCGTAACGGGCGGGGTGCATAACGGGCGGGGTGCATAACGGGCGGGGTGCATAACGGGCGGGGTGTATAACGGGCAGGGTTTATAACGGGCAGGGTGTATAACAGTGGGTGTATGACGGGCAGGATGTATAACGGGCAGGGTGTATAACGGGCAGGGTGTATAACGGGCAGGATGTATAACGGGCAGGGTGTATAACGGGCGGGTGTATAACGGGCGGGTGTATAACGGGCGGGCTGGGTGCGTAACCGGCGGGGTGCGTAACCGGCGGGGTGCGTAACGGGCGGGGGTGCGTAACGGGCGGGGTTGCATAACGGGCAGGGTTTATAACGGGCAGGGTTTATAACGGGCAGGGTTTATAACGGGCAGGGTTTATAACGGGCGGGTGTATAACGGGCGGGTGTATAATGGGCCGGGTGTATAACAGCGGGTGTATAACGGGCAGGATGTATAACGGGCAGGGTGTATAACAGTGGGTGTATAACGGGCGGGGTGTATAACGGGCGGGGTGTATAACGGGCGGGGTGTATAACGGGCGGGGTGTATAACGGGCGGGGTGTATAACGGGCGGGGTGTATAACGGGCGGGGTGTATAACGGGCGGGGTGTATAACGGGCCGGGTGTATAACGGGCAGGGTTTATAACGGGCAGGGTTTATAACAGGCAGGGTTTATAACAGGCAGGGTTTATAACAGCGGGTGTATAACGGGAGGCAGATCCACATCCCCAAGTTTATTGACTAAAATGAAAGCAGAAATCTGCTCTATTGAGTGTTCATCTGCTGTTGTTGGCATCAGGCATTTCTGGCCTTATCGAACTCGAAGGCCAATCCAAGCTTGTCAAACATAAAAGTATATTTTTAAACTCATCCTTTTCCCGTCCTGTGTTTTGTTGTGATGTCAGCAGTGTCGCAGTGGGTAGCACTCTCCTCTCTGAATCAGAAGGATTGTGGGTTCAAGTCTCACTCCAGGGATTTGAGCACAAAAATCTAAGCTGACACTCCCAGTGCAGTACTGAGGGAGTGCTGCACTGTCGGAGATGCCGTCTTTCAGAAGCGACATTAAAATGAGGCCCTTTCAAAGATTCCATCCAACTGAGAAGTAAGACAGGGCCTTGGTTTAACATTATTTTGAGGTACGTTGAGGTACGTCGAGGGCATCCTGAAACCCATCGTACAGGGAACCCCAGCTTCTGTCGCGACACTACAGACTTCTTGCAGAAACTCAGCACCCATGGACCAGTTGAACCAGGAACACTCCTCGCCACGATGGACGTATCGGCACTCTACACCAATATCCCCCACAATGACGGCATCGCTGCGACAGCCTCAGTACTCAACACCAACAACAGCCAATCTCCAGACGCCATCCTACAACTCATCCGCTTCATCCTTGACCACAATGTCTTCACCTTCGACAACCAGTTTTTTACCCAAACACACGGAACAGCCATGGGGACCAAATTCGCACCCCAATACGCCAACATCTTCATGCACAAGTTCGAGCAAGACTTCTTCGCTGCACAGGACCTCCAACCAACGCTGTACACCAGATACATCGACGACATCTTCTTCCTTTGGACCCACGGCGAAGGATCACTGAAAGGACTACACGATAGCATCAACAGGTTCCATCCCACCATCAAACTCACCATGGACTACTCCTCAGAATCGGTTTCATTCTTGGACACACGAATCTCCATCAAAGACGGACGCCTCAGCACTTCACTCTACCGCAAGCCCACGGACAACCTCACGATGCTCCACTTCTCCAGCTTCCACCCTAACCACGTTAAAGAAGCCATCCCCTATGGACAAGCCCTGCGAATACACAGGATCTGCTCAGACGAGGAGGAACGCGATGGAAACCTACGGACATTGAAAGACGCCCTCGTAAGAACGGGATATGACGCTCGACTCGTCGATCGACAGTTCCGACGGGCCACAGCGAAAAACCGCATAGACCTCCTCAGAAGGTGAACACGGGACACAACCAACAGAGTACCCTACGTCGTCCAGTACTTCCCCGGAGCAGAGAAACTATGCCATGTTCTTCGCAGCCTTCAACATGTCATCGATGACGACGAACACCTTGCTAAGGTCATCCCCACGCCTCCACTACTCGCCTTCAAGCAGCCGCCTAACCTCAAAAGTACCATCGTTCGTAGCAAATTACCCAGCTGTCAGGAGAACAGCGACCACGACACCACACAACCCTGCCACGGCAACCTCTGCAAGACATGCCAGATCATCAACACAGATACCATCATCACACGTGAGGACACTACCCACCAGGTACATGGTACATACTCATGTGACTCGGCCAACGTTGTCTACCTGATACGTTGCAGGAAAGGATGCCGGCGAGACCATGCAGACACTGAGACAACGTATGAACGAGCACCGCGCAACAATCGTCAGGCAGGATTATAACCTCCCAGTCGGGGAACACTTCAGCAGTCAAGGACATTCAGCCTTGGATCTGCGGGTTAGCGTTCTCCAAGGCGGCCTTCGAGACACACGACAACGCAAAATCATTGAGCAGAAACTGATAGCCAAGTTCCGCACCCATGAGGACGGCCTCAATAGGGATATCGGGTTCATGTCACGCTACAGAACGTGACTCGACATCGTTGTCTGTCTTTCCAGTTTTAAAAAAAAACACAAAAAAAAACAAACCAAAAAAAAAGAAAAAAAAAGGTTAAAAGCTCAACTGCAGACGGCAGGATTTGACACGTTGGACCCCGTGACCCATCTCTTGTCTTGGCTGTGCTCTGGTGTGTCTTTGATGTAATGCCTCCCTGAAAGATTGTATCTCTGCAGACAAATTGCTTTCTGTGTTTATATGCTGTGTAATACTGTAGATTCCCTCATTGTACCTTTACCTGACGAAGGGGCAACAGCTCCGAAAGCTTGTAATTTTAAATAAATCTGTTGGACTATAACCTGGTGTTGTGCGACTTCTAACATTATTTCGAACAAGAGTTCGGGGTATCCTGGCCAATATTTATCCCTCAAATGACATCACTCAAACAGATGATCTGGTCATTATCACATTGCTGTTTGCGGGAGCTTGCTGTGTGCAAATTGGCTGCTGCGTTTCCTCCATTACCACAGTGACTACACTTCAAAAGTGCTTCATTCGCTCTGAAGCGCTTTGAGATGTCCTGAGGTGGTGAAAGGCGCTGTAGAATTGCGAGTCTTTCTTTCTTAATAGTTTTACTTTGAGATTATGAAGAACATCAGGTCAAATGTTGTTTGATAATCGCTCCTGTGAAGCGCCTTGGGACATTTTACTATGTTAAAGGCGCTATGTAAATGCAAGTTGATGTTATTGATGCAAGAAAGGTCTTTGGCTCTTGGTGGCAACATTTGTTGTTGCTATTACATTGGATCGCTCGGAACATTTATCACTTTGAAACACAGAGCTGGATCCCGCGATATCTGTTTTGAATTTACTCTTTTGCTAATTTTTATTTATATCCTTTGGTTCCTACTTTCCTGGCTCACTTTGAAACGATAATCTGGGATCGCTTTATCTGCACCAAGTGTTCCTGACTGGAGCTCAGATGCTTTGCCAGGTCACATAAATGAAAGTAACAGAACCACGGTCGCAGTTCCCCGAGAAGAAAAAAATGTTGGTTTAACTCCCTCCGATATGGCCGACTCACTGTCCCAAAATCCCGCTTGCTTCCCGCGTGCCGCCATATTGCTTCTGGAACTTTCATGGGCGGCTGAGGCCCCCGCCTAAAATACATGGAATTAAATAGAATTTACAGCACAGAAACAGGCCATTCGGCCCAACTGCTCTATGCCGGTGTTTATGCTCCACACGAGCCTCCTCCCACCCCTCTTCATCGAACCCTAACAGCGTAGCCTTCTATTCCTTTCTCCCTCATGATGCGGAGATGCCGGTGTTGGACTGGGGTGGACAAATGTGAGAAGTCGCACAACACCAGGTTATAGTCCAACAGCTTTATTTGAAATCACAAGCTTTCGGAGCGGCTGCTCCTTCGTCAGGTGAAGTGAAGAGATGCATATAGACACAGCATATATAGTCAGAGAACACTGCCAGACGATTACAGTTAATCTTTCTAACTGCCCTTCATCACACCTCGGCAGAGAGACAATCACAGCAATCAAAGGTGTGGATGGTGTCCAAACAGGTCAGTCAGCAAAACATTACATCACCTGACGAAGGAGCAGCAGCTCCGAAAGCTTGTGATTTCAAATAAAGCTGTTGGACTATAACCTGGTGTTGTGCGACTTCTCACATTTCTCCCTCATGTGTGTATCCAGCTTCCTCTTAAATGCATCTCTGCTATTCGCCTCAACCACTCCCTGTGGTAGCGAGTTCCACATTCTCACCACTCTCTAGGAACAGATGCTTCTCCTGCATTCACTATTGGATTTATTAGTGACTGTCTTCTATTTATGGCAGCAATCAAAATACTGCAGATGCTGGAAATCTGAAATAAAAATAGAAAATGCTGGAGACACTCAGCCGGTCAGGCAGCATCTGTGGAGAGAGAAACAGAGTTAACGTTTCAGGTCGATGGCCCTTCGTCAGAACTGGAAAAAGTTGGAGATGGAACAGATTTTTAAGCAAGTGTAGGGGCAGGGAGAGGGGGGAGGGGAGGAAAGAACAAAAGGGAAGGTCTGTGCTAGGATGGAAGGCAGGAGAGATTAAATGACAAAAGGTCTGACTGTACAAAGGAAAAGGAGATGGTAATGGGACAAGTAAAAAAACAAAAGATGACTCTAGATGAGGTGTAAATGGGAAATGGCAGAATCATCAACAGCTGCCATCTGAAAAAAATAGGGGTCGAGGTTATAGTCTGAAATTGTTGAACTCGATGTTGAGTCCAGAAGGCTGTAAAGTGCCTAATCGAAAGATGAGGTGCTGTTCCTCGAGCTTACGTTGAGCTTCATTGGAACAGTGTAAGAGGCCGAGGACGGAGAGGTCAGAGTGGGAGTGGAGCGGGGAATTAAAGTGACAGGCGACCGGAAGCTCGGGGTCACGCTTACGGACTGAATGGAGGTGTTCCGCTAAGCGGTCAGCCAATCTGTGTTTGTTCACCCCATTGTAGAGGAGACCGCATCGTGAGCAGCGAATACAGTATACTAAATTGCAAGAAGTACAAGTAAATCGCTGTTTCAGGGGCCCTGGACAGTGGGAAGAGAGGAGGTAAAAGGGCAGGTGTTGCATCTCCTGCGTTTGCACGGGAAGGTGCCGTGGGAAGGGGAGGGGGTGTTGGGGGTGATAGAGGAGTGGACCAGGGTGTTGTGGAGGGAGCGGTCCCTTCGGAATGCTGAAAGGGGAGGAGAGGGGAGGAAGTGTTTGGTGGTGGAAATATATCGCCATTCCTTCATCATCGCAGGGTCAATATCCTGGAGCTCCCTCCCTAACAGCACTGTGGGAGCACTTTCACCACACGGACTGCAACGGTTCAAGGCGGCGGCTCACCACCACCTTCTCGAGGGCAACTAGGGGATGGGCAATAAATGCTGGCCTTGCCAGCGACACCCATATCCGGAGAATGAATATTTTAGAAATTATAATTGAACTCAGCACTCCAGACACAGGCAACAGTAGAGTCATTCTCCCAATCTAGATGACTATCCAACGGCCCCCTGGTGGAAAGAGGCCTTGAATGGACATTGGGTGATGTCAGAATCAGGCTCAGCTGTGACACCTCTTCAATACTTGCTGTCCAGGTTCACCCGTGAGGAATGGGCCACGTGGATAAGGTGCCAGGGCAATTGGCAACCCTTGAACCTTACCCATCACTGGTCAGTACCCTTCAGGAAGAGGAGAGGAGAAAAGCGGGGAAGGGATAAATGGCAGTGAAGAAAAATCAAAATGGAATCAACGTAATCTCGGAGTTGGCCGTTCTCGACATGGAACAGTTCAGTCAGAATCAGTGGATGTAGTATATTTGGATTTCCAAATGGCATTAAATAAGGTGCCACATTAAAGGTTGCTATGCAAGATTAGAGCTCATGGGGTTGGGGTTGATATATTAGCATGGATAGAGGATTGGTTAGCGGACAGAAAACAGAGAGTAGGGATAAACGGATCGTTTTCTGGTTGGCAGGCTGTAACTAGTGGGGTGCCGCAAGGATCAGTGTTTGGGCCTCAGCTATTCACAATCTATATTAATGACTTAGATGAAGGGACCGAGTGCAATGTATCCAAGTTTGCTGATGATACAAAGCTAGGTGGGAAAGTAAGCTATGAGGAGGAGACAAAGAGCTTGTAAAGGGATATAGACCGGTTAAATGAGTGGACAATAAGGTGGCAGATGGAGTATAGTATGGGGAAATGGGAGATTATTCACTTTGAGAGGAAGAATAGAAAAACGCAGAAATTCGGGTCTCCACGGGCGAGTACGCGCTGTGTACTCACCCGTAGGGCCACCGGAAGTGGCGGTTTCGCGCATGCACTGCAAACCGGAACTTCCGGTCTCGTGAAAGAAGGGGTTCGAGGGTCAACCGCGTGCGCCGGAGAGGCAGCGCGCACGCAGCGAACTTCGGGGTTTTTTTCAGGATTTGGAGTGAGGGTAAGTACGGAGAAGCTGCGCGGGAAAAAAGGAGGCGCAAGGCCTGCTTTTAACAAGGTAAGTGGTGAATTAAGTACAATTTAAAAAAAATTTCAACAGGTTTATCTTTTTTACATACTTTAAAGAAAGGTAAGTTTATTTTTAGCACCGTTAAAAAGTGTAATTAATTTTTTCAAAAATTTAAATTTTTGTTTAAAGTAGTTAATTTATGTAATTTATAGTTATTTTAAAAATGTGATGTTTTTTTAAAATTTATTTGAAGTTTTAAGTGAGGTTTTGGGGCCGATCTCTATTCATAGATTTGACAGGTCTTCCTGTCAAAATCTATGAATGGAGATTCCCTGCTCCGATTGGTTCTCCACGGCCCACGTGATCCCAGGGGACGCTTCGAACTAACTGTGCCCCTGGGATACGCAAGCACTGCGCGCCGGCAGCTGCAGGAGGCCCAGGAGCCGAATTCCACGCGGGCCCAAAGCACAACGGCAGGCGCGGTAGGTAAGTAAGCGCGCGATCCTTGTACCCGCGGGAAGCCGGAGGGCCGAATTTCTGGCCCAATATTTTTTAAATGATCAGAAACTATTAAATGTTGGTGTTCAAAGAGATTTAGGTGTCCTTGTACAGGAAACACAGAAAGTTAACATGCAGGTACAGCAAGCAATTAGGAAGGCAAATGATATTTTGGCCTTTATTGCAAGGGGGTTGGAGTACAAGAGTAAGGAAGTCTTACTACAATTGTACAGGGCTTTGATGAGACCACACCTGGAGTACTGTGCACAGTTTTGGTCTCCTTATCTGAGGAAGGATATACTTGCCTTAGAGGCGGTGCAACGAAGGTTCACTAAATTGATCCCTGGGATGAGAGGATGGTCCTATGAGGAGAGATTGAGCAGATTGGGTCTATACTTTCTGGAGTTTAGAAGAATGAGAGGTGATCTCATTGAAACATGTAAGATTCTGACGGGGATTGACAGGGTAGATGCTGAGAGGTTGTTTCCCCTGGCTGGAGTGTCTAGAACTAGGGGGCATAGTCTCAGGATAAGGGGGTCAGCCATTTAAGACTGAGATGAGGAGGAATTTCTTCACTCAGAGGGTTGTGAATCTTTGGAATTCTCTGCCCCAGAGGGCTGTGAATGCTGAATCACTGAGTATATTCAAGGCTGAGATAGATAGATTTTTGGACTCTAGGGGAATCAAAGGATATGGAGATCGGGCGGGAAAGTGGAGTTGAGGTTGAAGATCAGCCAAGAATGGTGGAGCAGGCTCGAGGGGTCGTATGGCCTACTCCTGCTCCTAATTCTTAAGTTCTTAAGCAAACATCTTCGCAATTATAAGCGGGGCTGTTTGAAACATTAACACCAGTCACCGATAAAAGTACACAGCATATTGGAAAAAGATCTCCGTTAAGCCAATTTGGGGGAGGGAGATATAGTTAATACTGAGGAGGACTGCGACAACATACAAGAAGGCATTAATAAACTTCCAGAATGGGCGTGTAATTGGTGAATGAATAGGTTCTGCCGATAGGGTGAGATGAAGCGGGGTGGGAGGAGGCCCGGGTGGAGCATAAGCACCGGCACGGAGCAGTTGGGCCGGATGGCCTGTTTCTGTGCTGTAAAATCCTGTGTAATTCTATGCAAAAAAAAAAATTCTGTCTTTAAATACCAGCAGCATACAGAACTTGAAAGACAGATGCAGGACAAACTATCGCTCCAGTTGAACACGAAGGACAAGCAAGTAAATGCCATGCAGGTCAAATGAAATTAATTCAGGGGCATGCCAGAGGGGAGCATGCATGTGGGTGATTTCTCTAGGGGGGAGTTACCCTGTATACCTTCTACCCTGCAGTGTTATGTGGGGGTCATAAACATATTGTTACCCTTGACATACAGCCAGCCCTGGCCTGTTTCCTCCATGTTCAAGCCTGTTTTTAGTTTACTTTTTGTCCCTGTGCCAACTTTTAGCTACCAATTTATCATTATTAACCCATTTCTTTCAACAGGACTGAAGTAAGGTCTGAATCATAGAATCCTAGACGTTTACGGCATAGAAGGAGGCTATTCAGCCCACCGTGTCTGTGCCGGCTGAAAAAGAGCCATCCAGCCTAATCCCACTTTCCAGCTCTTGGTCCGTAGCCCTGTAGGTTTCAGCACTTCAAGTGCTTAGGGGACGGTAGCGTAGTGGTAATGTCACTGGGCTAGTAATCCGTGAGTTCAAATCCCACCACGGCAGCTAGGGAATTTAAATTCAGTTAATTAAATAAATCTGGAATAATTACTAGTATCAGTAATGGTAACCATGAAGCTATCAGATTGTCGTAAAAAACCATCTGGTTCACTAATGTCCTTTAGGGAAGGAAATCTGGTCTGGCCTATATGTGACTCCAGACCCACAGCAATGTGGTTGACTCTTAATTGCCCTCTGAAATGGCCCAGCAAACCACTTTGGAGATAGTGACCACCACTATTGCAATGGAGAGGGATAGGGCCATACGGCAGGGCAGGGTTTATAATTGGGGGAGGGGTAATTATGATGCGATTAGGCAAGAATTAGGGAGCATAAGATGGGAACAGAAACTATCAGGGAAAGGCACAAACGAAAAGTGGAGCTTTTTCATGGAGCAATTACTGCGTGTCCTTGATAGGTATGTACCTGTCAGGCAGGGAGGAAATGGCCGAGTGAGAGAACCATGGTTCACAAAAGAGGTTGAATGTCTAGTCAAGAGGAAAAACGAAGCGTATGTAAGGATGAGAAAACAAGGTTCAGTTGGGTCGATTGAGGGGTACAAGGTAGCAAGGAATGAGCTAAAAAAAGAGCTTAGGAGAGCTAGGAGGGGGCATGAGAAGTCCTTGGCGGGTCAGGATCAAGGAAAACCCCAAGGCTTTTTACTCTTATGTGAGAAATAAAAGAATGACCAGGGTGAGGGTAGGGCCGGTCAAGGACAGTAGTGGGAACTTGTGCATGGAGTCAGAAGAGATAGGAGAGGTGATGAATGAATACTTTTCGTCAGTGTTCACCGAGGAGAGGGGCCATGTTTTTGAGGATGAGAGTGTGATAAAGGTGGATAGGCTGGAGGACGTAGATGTTCTGAGGGAAGATGTTTTAGCAATTTTGAAGAACCTGAGGGTCGATAAGTCCCCTGGGCCAGATGGGATATATCCTAGGATTCTTTGGGAGGCAAGGGAGGAGATTTCAGAGCCTTTGGCTTTGATCTTTGGGTCCTCACTGTCCACGGGGATGGTGCCAGAGGACTGGAGAGTGGCGAATGTTGTTCCTCTCTTCAAGAAAGGAAATAGGAATGACCCTGGTAATTATAGGCCGGTTAGTCTTACTTCGGTGGTTGGTAAGATAATGGAAAAGGTCCTGAGGGATAGGATTTATGACCATTTGGAAAGATGCAACTTAATCCGGGATAGTCAACACGGATTCATGAAGGGTAAGTCTTGCCTAACAAATTTGATTGAATTCTTTGAGGAGGTAACTAAGTGTGTAGATGAAGGTAGAGCAGTTGATGTCGTATACATGGATTTTAGTAAGGCGTTTGATAAGGTTCCCCATGGTCGGCTCATGAAGAAAGTAAGGAGTTGTGGGATAGAGGGAAATTTGGCCGATTGGATAAGTAACTGGCTATCTCATAGAAGGCAGAGGGTGGTGGTGGATGGAAATTTTTTGGACTGGAGACCAGTTACCAGCGGTGTGCCACAGGGGTCGGTGCTGGGTTCTCTGCTGTTTGTGATTTTTATCAATGACTTGGAGGAGGGGACTGAAGGGTGGATCAGTAAATTTGCTGATGACACCAAGATTGGTGGAGTAGTGGATGAGGTGGAGGGCTGTTGTAGGCTGCAAAGAGACATCGATAGGATGCAGAGCAGGGCCGAAAAATGGCAGATGGAATTTAACCCTGATAAGTGCGAGGTGATTCATTTTGGTAGGGCAAATTTGAATAAGGATTACAAGGTCAACGGCAGGGTTCTGAGGAACGTGGAGGAACAGAGGGATCTGCGGGTTCATATCCACAGATCTCTGAAGGTTGCCACTCAAGTGGATAGAGCAGTAAAGAAGGCCTATAGTGTGTTAGCATTTATTAACAAGGGGTTTGAGTTTAAGAACCGTGAGGTTATGCTGCAACTGTACAGGACCTTGGTGAGACCACATTTGGAATATTGTGTGCAGTTCTGGTCACCTCACTATAGGAAGGACGTGGAAGCATTGGAAAGAGTGCAAAGGAGATTTACCAGGATGCTGCCTGGTTTGGGGGGGGGGGGAGGTCTTATGAGGAAAGATTGAGGGAGCTAGGGCTTTTCTCTTTAGAGCGGAGGAGGATGAGAGGCGACTTAATAGAGGTTTATAAGATGATGAGGGGGATAGATAGAGTGGATGTTCAGAGACTATTTCCTCGGGTGGATGTAGCTGTTACAAGGGGGCATAACTATAAGCTGCATGGGGGGAGATATAGAAGGGATGTCCGAGGTAGATTCTTTACTCAGAGTGGTTGGTGTGTGGAATGGACTGCCTGCTGTGATAGTGGAGTCGGACACTTTAGGAACTTTCAAGCGGTTATTGGATAAGCACATGGAGCACACCAGAATGATAGGGAGTGGGATAGCTTGATCTTGGTTTCGGACAATGCTCGGCACAACATCGAGGGCCGAAGGGCCTGTACTGTGCTGTACTGTTCTATGTTCTATATGTTCTAAAACAAAATACTAAAAGCAATGTGGGAGTACCTTCACCACATGGACTGCAGCGGTTCAAGAAGGTGACTCACCACCACCTTCTCAAGGGCAACTAGGGATGGGCAATAAATGCTGGCCTTGCCAGCGACGCCCACATCCCATTAAAAAAAAATCCAAGTACTTTTTAAATGCGACGAGGGTTTCTACCTCCACCACCCTTTCAGGCAGTGAGTTCCAGACCCCCACCACCCTCTGGGTAAAAAATGTTCTCCTCAACTCCCCTCTAATCCTTCTACCAACTACTTTAAATCTATGCCCCCTGGTTATTGACCTCTCTGCTAAGGGAAATAGGTCCTTCCTATCCACTCTATCTAGGCTCCTCATAATTTTCTCCACCTCAATTAAATCTCCCCCTCAGCCTCCTCTGTTCCAAAGAATACAACCCCAGCCTAGCCAATCTTTCCTCATAGCTAAAATTCTCCAGTCCTGGCAACATCCTCGTAAATCTCCTCTGTACCCTCTCTAGTGCAATCACATCTTTCCCGTAATGTGGTGACCAGAACAGTACGCAGTACTCTAGCTGTGGTCTAGCTTGTGTTATACAGTTCAAGCATAACCTCCCTGTTCTTATATTCTATGCCTCGGCTAATAAAGTCTGCTTGTGGTAAATTGTCCGAAAGTCTCCGCATTACCGATTCAAACAGTAGGGTGCCGGCTCCTACTGCCTCTTGGATTCACCAACCTACTCATTATATGTTCTTTTTCAGAACAACTATTTTTCTCTTACACAAAAATGTCAACCAAAAAAAAATCCATATTTTGAACGGGCAGTTTATCGCATTTGATTCCAGCTACGGTGGAGACTACCCTCTCGAACCCTAATCAATCGACACAGAAAAAGAGGGAGTGATGGGCCAGCTAAGCATTTACCCCTGAAAGTAATTCTATTCTTAATTTTAACAAGCGTCTTGTTCAAAGAATGCACTGGCCCTGGGATGCCAGCTTGCGAAGGAACATTCACTGCGATTGGAGAGCATAGAACTCACAATAGGAGGCACCGTTAGGGTGTACATGTAAGCATTCTGTAAAATGATATATTAGATAACCTAGCACATCGCACACTGAAATACAATCATAGGATCACAGCACAGAAGGAGGTCATTCGGCCCATCGTGCCTGTGCTGGCTCTTTGAAAGAGCGATTCAATTAGTCTCACTCCCCCTACTCTTTCCCATAGCCCTGCGAATTTTTCCCATATATATCCAATTCCCTTTTGAAAGTTACTATTGAATCTGCTTCCTTCATCCTTTTCAGACAGTACATTCCAGATCATAACAACTCGCTGAGTAAATAAATTTCACCTCATCTCCCCTTTGGTTCTTTTGCAAATTATCTAAATTCTGTGTCCTCTGGTTACTAGTGGAAGTAGTTTGTCCTTGTTTACTCGATCAAAACTATTCATAATTTTGAACACCTCTATTAAATCTCCCCTTAACCTTCTCTGCTCTAAGGAGAACAATGCCAGCTTCTCTAGTCTCTCCAAATAACTCAAGTCCCTCATCCCTGGTATACCAGCAGTGTATAATTCCATATTTACAAGATAAATATTAATTATTCTCACTATACAATGTGTGCATTTTTCATTGAACATTACAGCACAGAAACAGGCCATTCTGGTCCATGCCGGTGTTTATGCTCCACACCAGCCTCCTCCCACCCTTAATCCAACCCTATCAACATATCCTTCTATTCCTTTCTCCCTCGTGTGTTTACCCAACTTCCCCTTAAATGCATCAATGCTATTCATCTCAACCACTCCATAGTAACGAGTTGCACATTCTAACCACTCTCTGGATTTAACTCTAATGTGCATACATTATATAGTTAATTATATATTATGCAGTGGGAAGTGTAACTTTTTACAATGAAATGCATATAATGAATCATGTGACACTTAGCATACAATGAGGCTAATATGAGATCATAAGCAGCTACAGAGAACTGCAAGCCATTAAGCAGTGTTTTCCCAACCCTAAAATGCCAGGGTGTGTTAATCTGTCTGATATGTGGAAATGTTTCACCGTTACCATTTCTTCCCGATTTGCTTCTCTTTTCTCCCCGCCTTTCTGGAAGACACTGGGCGTGAAATTCGGCTGCTTTGCGCCTGCCATTAGCGGCTCCACGGGGTGTAAATGGGTTTCCGCCTGGAGCGCGGCGATATTAGCGCCCCGCGCTAAATTGGGCCGGGTTTTTGCGGAGGCTCAAAGAGTTAGCGCCCCGCCCTGCTCAGCCCCGTCCGGTGATGATGATGTCATCACCGTGCGTAGTGCCCCGGATGTAAAATTCGGCCGCGCCCCGTCACTTACTGCCTGGCGCTAACAACGACATCAACTGCCGAGTTGCAGTCGGGAGTCAGCTCCGCGCGCGCTATTTAAAGGCGCCATCATGGGGAAACTTTTTTGTCAGCCATAACGCTGCTGAGACATTGGCCACGATTTTCCCATTGGGCGCGGGTCAGGTGGTCGGCGGGTCCTGGTCCCGCCTCCGCTTTCAGCCGGTAAAAATTAGCGATTTTGCCCTAATTGGGCAGTTGAGTCCCGGCGTGTGCACTCCCCTGGCCAATTAGTGTTTTGGGTCTGGAACTCGCCTCTGCTGACCTCAGTGAGCCAGCTGCTTTTAAGGGGCCCATGCAGCCTTGGTTCATTCTCTTATTTTTTTGCCTCTGGATTGTCTACTCTGCTGACTACTGCTGACATGGCAACCACAAGGGCGAAGGCCTCACCACGATTTGCTGATGACTCCCTCCATGCTCTTGTGGAGGGAGTCAGAGGTCAAAAGGAGGTACTCTTCCCATCCTCTGGGAGGAAGAAGCCACCACAGCAGACCAAAGCTGTGTGGCTGCAAGTTACTCAGGAGGTCAGCTCGACATCGATGTGCACTCGAACCTGGGTGCGGTGCCGAAAAAGGTTCAATGACCTGGTCCGCGCAGGGAAAGTGAGTATAACATCACCATTACCCTCAATCTGCTCCCCATCTCCTCTCATCACCAGCACTCTGCATTGTTAACCTACTCCTGCGCATCCCACTTTACCCTTACATCCCTTGCACCCTTAACCATCCCTCTCTCTCTATGTACACAATCACTTCACTATTCGACTATGCTGCCCTCACACTTGCTATCACTGTGATGCTATGCCAACAACTAACAACGCACAGGGAAGGCCCTTGGTGTTGGCACCTCACTCCATCTTTGTCTCCTTCTAAGCATCTATGCTATGCACTATTCCATGTGCATGCTACGTTAATATCACATGTCTAACTCATGCCTTTACTTCCCCACAGGACCATCGAGAGCCCCCCTCCCCACTGTCCAGGAGGAAGAGCCTGAGCAGGCTTGTTCTCTCTACACAGATGCGGCCGGACCTGCTGTGATTTCCAGCAAAAACAGTTTGTTGTTTTCCATACAGACCCCAGCATCTGCCACATTTGACCCCTTGTGACCCCACCTCATTGTCTTTGATGTAATGTTTTCCTGACTGACCTGTTTGGACACCATTCACACCTTTGATTGCCGTGATTGTCTCTCTGCCGAGGTGTGATAAAGGGCAGTTATAAAGATTAACTGTAATCATCTGGCCGTGTTCTCTGACTATATATGCTGTGCCTATATGCATCTCTTCACTTCACCTGATGAAGGAGCAGCGCTCCGAAAGTTTGTGATTTCAAATAAAGCTGTTGGACTATAACCTGGTGTTGTGCGACTTCTCACATTTGTCCACCCCAGTCCAACACCGGCATCTCCACACCAGAGAATATAGGCCTAGTCTAATCAATCTCTCCTCATAGGACAATCCCCCCATCCCAGGAACCAGTCTGGTGAACCTTCAAACTTTGTTTCTTAACTTGTCCCATTACCATCTCCTTTAGCCTTGCACCATCATCTCTTTTGTCTCTTAATCTCTCCTGCCTTCCATCCTATCACAGACCTTCCCTTTTGTTCTTTCATCCCCTCCCCACTTTCCCTGCCCCTGCACTTGCTTAAAAACCTGTTACATCTCCAGCTTTTCCAGTTCTGACGAAGGGTCATCGACCTGAAACGTTAACTCTGTTTCTCTCTCCACAGATGCTGCCTGACCTGCTGAGTATTTCCAGAATTTTGTGTTTTTATTTACATTTTACTATTTCCTACATTACAACAGTGACTACACTTCAAAAAGTAATTCATTGGTTGTAAAGCGCTTTGGGACGTCCGATGGTCGTGAAAAGCGCTATATAAATGCAAATCTTTCTTTTTTTTTTAAAGGCACTCAATAAATACAAGTTGTTGTTGTTACTACGGTCCTGTATCAGAGACTCGCAGCAAAGTTACTGAAGTAATACATCATGTGACCAAAATAAAATAGGAATATTGAACGCATTACTGCGAAGTAGGGTTGCTAACTCTGGTTGGGCGTACTCCTGGAGGTTTCATCACATGACCTGCACGCTCCCACCATTGCTCCATCCTCCTAGCGCACTGCCTTCTCACATAGAATCATAGAAGATAGGAGCAGGAGTAGGCCATTCGGCCCCTCTAGCCTGCTCCGCCATTCAATGCGACCATGGCTGATCATCCAAATTCAGTACCCTGTCCCTGCTTTCTCCCCATATTCCTTGATCCCTTTAGCCTTAAGAAATATATCCAACTCCTTCTTGAATCTATTTAATGACTTGGCCTCTACTGCCTTCTGTGGCAGAGAATTCCACAGGTTCACCACTCTCTGGGTGAAGAAATTCCTCCTCATTTCTGTCCTAAATGGATTACCCCTTATCCTTAGACTGTGACCCCTGGTTCTGGACTCCCCGACCATCGGGAACATCCTTCCTGCATCTAGTTTGTCCTGTCCTGTCAGAATTTTATAAGTTTCAATGAGATCCCCTCTCATTCTTCTAAACTCCAGCGAGTATAAGCCCAATCGACCCAATCTCTCTTCATACGCCATTCCTGCCATCCCAGGTATCAGCCTTGTGAATCTTCGCTGAACTCCTTCCATGGCAAGAATATCCTTCCTCAGATAAGGCGACCAAAACTGCACACAGTACTCAAGGTGTGGTCTCACCAAGGCCCTGTACAACTGCAGCAAGACATCCTTGTTCTTGTACTCAAACCCTCTCGCTATGAAGGCCAACATACCATTTGCCTTCTTGACCGCCTGCTGCACCTGCATGCTTACCTTCAGCGACTGGTGCACAAGGACACCCAGGTCTCGTTGCACTTCCCCTTCTCCCAATCTATTGCCATTCAGATAATGATCTGCCTTCCTGTTTTTGACACCAAAGTGGATAACCTCGCATTTATCCACATTATATTGCATCTGCCACGCTTCTGCCCAATCACCCAACCTGTCAAAATCATCCTGGAGTTTCTCGGCATCCTCCTCACAGCACACACGCCCACCCAGTTTTGTGTCGTCTGCAAACTTGGAGATATTACATCTAGTTCCCTTGTCTAGATCATTAATATATATTGTGAATAGCTGGGGTCCAAGGACCGATCCCTGCGGTACCCCACTAGTCACTGCCTGCCACTCGGAAAAAGACCCGTTTATTCCAACTCTTTGCTTTCTGTCTGCCAACCAATTCTCTATCCAAGTCAATACCTTTCCCCCAATCCCATGTGCCTTAACTTTACACGCTAATCTCTTATGCGGGACCTTATCAAAAGCCTTTTGGAAGTCCAAATACACCACATCCACTGGTTCTCCCTTATCTATTTTACCAGTTACATCCTCAAAAAATTCCAGTAGATTAGTCAAGCATGATTTACCTTTTGTAAATCCATGTTGACTTTGTCCGATCCTGTCACTGTTTTCCAAGTGCTCAGCTATTACATCTTTTATAATGGACTCTAGCATTTTCCCCACTACCGATGTCAGGCTTACCGGTCTGTAATTCCCCGTTTTCTCTCTACCACCCTTTTTGAATAGTGGGGTAACATTAGCTACCCTCCAATCCATGGGTACTGTTCCAGATTCCATCGAATGTTGGAAGATGATCAGCAATGCATCTACTATTTCTAGGGCCACTTCCTTAAGTACCCTAGGATGTAGATTATCAGGCCCTGGGGATTTATCGGCCTTCAATCCCTTCAATTTCCCTAACACCATTTCCCTACAAATACTGATTTCTTTCAGTTCCTCCCTTTCATCAGACCTTATGTTCCCCAACATCTCTGGGAGGTTATTTGTGTCCTCCTTTGTGAAGACAGAACCAAAATATGTATTTAATTGGTCTGACATTTCTTTGTTCCCCTTATAACTTCCCCTGATTCTGACTGCAAGGGACCTATGTTTGATTTCACTAATCTTTTTCTCTTCACATATCTATAAAAGCTTTTACAGTCAGTTTTTATGTTCCCTGCAAGCTTACTCTCGTATTCTATTTTCCCCTTCTTAATTAATCCCTTTGTCCTCCTTTGTTAAACTGCTCCCAATCCTCAGGGTTACTGCTTTTTCTGGCCAATTTATATGCCCTCTCCTTGGATCTTATGCTATCCCTAATTTCCCTTGTTAGACATGGTTGAGTCACCCTTTTTGTTTTATTCTTATGCCAAACTGGGATGAACAAATTCTGTAGTTCGTCCATGCGGTCTTTGAATGTTTGCCATTGCCTATCCACCGTCAACCCTTTGAGTAACATTCCCCAATCAATCCTACCCAACTCGCACCTCATTCCATCGTAGTTTCCTTTATTTAAATTCAGGACCCTAGTCTCTGAGTCAACTACTTCCCTCTCCATCTTAATGAAGAATTCTATCATATTATAATCGCTCCGACCCAAGGGGCCTCGCACAACAAGATTGCTAATTAATCCTTTCTCATTGCATAATACCCAGTCTAAGATGGCCTGATCTCTGGTTGGTTCCTCGACATATTGGTCCAGGAAACCATCCCATAAACACTCCAGGAATTCCTCCTCCATAGTATTGTTACTAATTTGGTTAGCCCAATCTATATGTAAATTAAAGTCACCCATGATGACTGCTGTGCCCTTATTGCACGATTCTCTAATTTTCCTTTTAATGCCATCCCCAACCTCCGCATTACTGTTTGGAGGTCTATATATCACTCCCACTAATGTTTTCTGCCCCTTGTTATTTCTCAGTTCAACCCATACAGATTCCACATCATCAGAGCTAATATCCTTCCTTTCAATTGTGTTAATCCCCTCTTTAACCAGCAATGCTACCCCACCTCCCTTTCCTTTTTGCCTATCTTTCCTGAATATTGAGTACCCCTGGATGTTGAGTTCCCAGCCTTGGCCACCCTGGAGCCATGTTTCTGTAATCCCAATCAAATCATATTCGTTTACCTCTATTTGCGCAGCTAATTCATCCACCTTGTTCCGAATGCTCCTTGCATTAAGACACAAAGCCTTCAGGCTTGTTTTTTTAACGCTCTTATACCTATTAGAATTAGTATTTACTGTGGCCATGTTTGATTTAAACCGTTGTTTTCTCTGACTGCCACTTTTGTTTTTCTCCTTCCTATCTTTTGTTTTTATCCTTGTTTCCCTTTCCTCTGTCTCCATGCTCAGGTTCCCAACCCATTTCAGTTTAAACCCTCCCCCAGAGCACTAGCAAACACTCCCCCTAGGACATCGGTCCCGGCCCTGCCCAGGTGTAGACCATCCGGTTTGTACTGGTCCCACCTCCCCAGAACCGGTTCCAATGCCCCAGGAATTTGAATCCCTCCCCCTTGCACCATTCCTCTAGCCACGTATTCATTTGAAATATCCTTCTATTTCTACTCTGACTAGCATGTGGCACTGGTAGCAATCCTGAGATTACTACCTTTGAGGTCCTATTTTTTAATTTACCTCCTAACTCCCTATATTCTGCTTTTAGGACCTCATCCCGTTTTTTACCTATATCGTTGGTACCTATATGCACCACGACAACTGGCTGTTCACCCTCCCCTTCTAAAATGCTCTGTAGATGCTCTGAGACATCCTTGACCCTTGCACCAGGGAGGCAACATGCCATCCTGGAGTCTCGTTTGTGGCCGCAGAAACGCCTATCTATTCCCCTTACAATAGAATCCCCTATCACTATAGCTCTCCCACTCTTTTTCCTCCCATCCTGTGCAGCAGAACCACCTACGGTGCTAGGAAGTTGGCTGCTGCTGTCTTCCCCTGATAAGCCATCTCCCTCAACAATATCCAAAGCGGTATATCTGTTTGAGAGGGGGATGGCCACAGGGGACCCCTGCACTACCTGCCTGCGCCTATTACTCTGCCTGGTGGTCACCCATTCCCTTCCTGCCTGTACACCCTTTACCTGCGGTGTGACCAACTCCCTAAACGTGCTATCCACGATGTCCTCAGCATCGCGAATGCTCCAGTATGCATCCATCCGCAGCTCCAGCGCCACAATGCGGTCTGTCAGTAGCTGCAGCTGGATACACCTCCCACACACATGGTTGTCAGGGACACAGGAAGTGTCCCTGATTTCCCACATAGTGCAGGAAGAGCATGTCACAGCACCGAGCGGTCCTGCCATGACTTACCCTTTAATTAATTAATTAATTTAAATTAAATGGATCCCACCAATTACACTGGAATTAAGTGATATACTCAAGGGCCCTTGCTTAACAGTAGTCCCCGCTACACAAAGAGACCGTAGAAACAACAAAATTTAAGTTTAGAAAAATTGAGAAAGAAAACACTCACCAACCAATCACTTACCTGCTTTTTGGTGACGTCACACTATGAATACTTTTTGTTTCCCTCTCCCGGAACCTGGATTTGTAAGCCGCCTCGGGGCTCACCTTAAGTACCGCTGCTCGCCGCCTCTGTTCCCTCGCAGGTCCGCCGCCTCGCCGCCGCCTCGGGGCTCACCTTAAGTACCGCCGCTCGCTGCCTCTGTTCCATCGCAGGTCCGCCGCCTCTGCCGCCTCGCCGCTCTAGGCCTCGCTGCCGCCTCGGGGCTCACCTTAAGTACCGCCGCTCGCCGCCTCTGTTCCCTCGCAGGTCCGCCGCCTCGCCGCTCTAGGCCTCGCTGTCGCCTCGGGGCTCACCTTAAGTACCGCCGCTCGCCGCCTCTGTTCCCTTGCAGGTCCGCTGCCTCTGCCGCCTCGCCGCTCTATTAGACTATTGGTAAGGGAACAGACTCTTTGGCCTGGATATTTACAGGGGCGGGTTGCATAGGCAGGGGGCAGGGGCTGGAGGGGTGGAGTTTTTGGACGGGAAACCCGGAATTCCTGCTCCTCCTGGCCCACAAGTCCTCCCCGCCTGACTGGAAGCCGAGCCTGTTAATCAGGTTGACTTCCTGACGGGGAGGACTCCGAAGCAAGCTGCAGGAGCAGATAAGTCCAATCCTCGACCCGGTACGATCCCCAGTCACGGGGAGGGGCTTCCGATCGCCGACCCCGGGGGGTCTTTGTATGGGGGGTGGTGGTGGGTCTGATGAGGAGGGAGCTAGCGGGGGGCAGGACGAAGCACCCCTGCACCTCTCGACTCACAAGCAGTGCTGTAAAGGCACTTCCTTTCTCTTTGAAGATGTCCTCGCCTCCCTTCAGCTGCTGGGTTGTCCCTTGTCCCTTGTCCCGGAAGTGGGCGGGTTGGGGTCGGGTTTGAGATTTTAAAATGTTAACATCTGACCCAACCCCAACCCACCCATTTTTGGGTGTTAAAATTCAGCCCTTTGTTACTCAATTGGATTCAGCTTGACTCTCAGTCAAACAGCCTTTTTTCTCCCCATCTCCAATATTTTTAGAACTAATAAATGAAAGTGTTCAAAGAAAATGGAAATAAAACACATTTTTTTTATTGCCTCCAATGATTTTTCTCCTGTGTTGCTCGCAGAAGTGTCCTGGAGATTAATCTTCACTCCTGGTGGGTTGGCTACACTACTGCCAAGGGTACTGGGTTGTAAAGTTTGTCCTAGAATACTTCTATCGCAACGTGCTTCATTTGCAAGTAAATTTATCCCTTTCTTCCCCCAAACCTTTTATTCCCCATTATTTACATTCCACGTTGCAGGGTAAGTTCTCTAGTCCCAGTACTGAGCCTGTGAAACCACTGCATTGTTTTTTAAGCGCACAAAGTAGAAACGGTTGACACGTCCAATATGCTGGGGTCAGCCCTCATGTAATATTCAAGGTGAAGACTGGTGCCAGCGCATAGCAGAAAATCATCGCTGTACACTGGAACTGTGCCTGCAACTTTCCAATATGGCAAATATGCTTGGAAAATAGCCCTGTATATTTGTCTGTTTTTGTTTCTGTGTAAACACTGGTTCTGAGGCAGTAAAACTTCCCTCCCTCCCAAATCAGATGGAAAAAAAAATGAAAACTGATAGAAAAACCCCCCCGAAATCATCACAAAGAAAATGGCAATACATAAATAAAAATCACACAAAAAAGCTTCTTCCCCCTTGATTGCTTTTTCACGGATGGGACTTCCTTTATTGCCCACTCCGGATACCCGATCCCACAGCATAATCCTGTCCTGAATGGATGCCAATGCACGCCAGCAGTTACCAGCATCTTTTTAACACGTATCATATTTAAATGAAGTTCTTGCAAAAGGCCAGTGTAAAAGCAGGCTGTCACGCAGCGCTGATGGAGCCAGGGTCTGCCAATCCGCTGCTTCCCTCCAGCCTTCCCCAGCTCACCAAACCAAACCTTCCCCTCAATTCCCCACTGCCCTAGCCCTCAACATTCATCTCTCTCTAATTTCTCTCTCATCTCTCCCCCCCCCGACCATCGCGCTGCCCCCTTCCCCCCCCCCCCTCCCCGCCATGTCCTCTCCAAGCTCATCTCATCCATGAAACCCACCTCCTAGACCCTTGAACCCATTCCCACTAAGCTGTTGATTGCCCAGCTTCCCTTCTTGGCTGCTATGTTAGCTGGCATTGTAAATGGCTTCCTCTCCTCATGTACTATCACCACCATCCCTCCCCCCCCCCAAAATCGCCCTCATCACCCCCTCCGCAATAAAACCCCCTCAACCCCTCTGTCCTTGCAAGCGGCCATCCGCCCCCTCAAACCTTCCCTTTCCTCTCCAAAGTCCTTCAATGTGTTATCAACTCTTAAATCTGTGCCGGCTTTCCTGAAACTCAATGTTTGCATCTCTGCAATCAGGTTTCTGCCACTGAACCAAAACAACTCTCATCAACCACAACTCACATCCTCTGTGATTGTGATGCATTACCCCTCCTTGACCTCTCTGCAGCCTTTGACACGGTCAAGCACATGAACCTCCTCCACTGCTACCCTTCATTGTCCAGCTCAGTGGGGTCGCCCACCTTTGGCGCCACTCTTACCTACCCAATTGTAGCCAGAGCATCTCCAGCAATGGCTTCTCTTTCTACCCCCCACATCATTACCTCAGCATCTCCCAGGGGAAGTGCGGCCTTCTAATGCCTTGGCATCTTGATAGGTTCCGGTAGAAGCACCTGAGTCACCAGACGCGGTGCATCGGGTATCTGTGGGTAAATGGCAATGGGGGAGGGGGGATTTCAGCATTGCATGTTGCACACTCGCTTCACTAGTGCACTGGGTATCTGCAGGTAAATGGCAATGGGGGAGGGAGGGAATTCAGCGTTGCATGTTGCACACTCGCTTCACTAGTGCACTGGGTATCTGCGGGTAAATGGCAATGGGGGAGGGAGGGAATTCAGCGTTGCATGTTGCACACTCGCTTCACTAGTGCACTGGGTATCTGCAGGTAAATGGCAATTGCCACTTATAGTGCCTTGCCAGTCTGGGTGAGTGTCTCCATTGACGCTTTCTCTGGATTCTCATCACCACACCCCCCTCAAAACACAGGTAAAGAGAAGTGCCGAAGGGAAAGGGGATTGTTAGCGGTGGGACAATGGCTGCCAGGTTCCAACAATGCTAAAATCCAAGTTTCAATCCCTTCAGCAACAACACCAACAACTTTATATACCGCATTTAATGTAGTAAAATATCCCAAGGCCCGTCACAAAATTTTGACACCGAGCCACATAAGGAGATATTAGAGCAGATGACCAAAAGCTTGGTCAAAGAAGTAGGAGCTGATACATGGTAGATGCAAGTTTTATTTAAAATTATATTGACATACAATCATGTGTGGCTAGCTGACCTCACATAACGCTCCTGCAAAGCACCTTGGGACGTTTTACTACGTTAAAGGCGCTGTATAAATGCAAGTTGTTGCTGTTGACCAGAATTCCTGATAGGTGCCGGCACACTCCAGTCCGTATACCATGTGCCCGGATTTGTAAACTCTGCCCAACGTGTTCATCCCTGACGTGCCCTTGTGCCAGTCCCAGACCAGCAGCAAGAGACGCAGTGCAACAGCAATCGAACAAAGCCCAGAGATTGTTTTATTACCTTGCAAGCACGTGTAATGTTTGAAGATAATGCAGTCTGACACATCAGAATGTATGTTTAGATTGTTTTGGCAAAGATCATGCGGTAGTGTGAACTTCCTGAACAGAGGGGGGTGCGAGGTTTTAACGCCAGTCAACCATTAGTACAATTTCAGAAATATATCTGGCACCATTGAATGCTTATTCATCTCTGTGTACTACAGATCGTCCATTGTTAACTCTTTGAACCACTGCTAGGCCAGCACTGGACTTGAGCCTTTCATTTCCATCCACGGGTGAGAGCCGCGAAAGGCTGAAGTTTCAAACAGCGATAAAAAATTAACCTATTTTTCAATTAAAAAGTATTAATAGTTCAGCATTAATGAAAAAAATCAGATTTAAATAAAAAGGTTTCATTGGTTAAAATCCAGTAATGTTAACATCCCACAAACATTACGCCTAGATGGACAAATTGTTCCCTTTACTAGGAGAGCGCGGCCTATTTTAAATGTAGTTAATTAGGGAGTGGTAGCCTTGGCTCAGTGGGTAGCGCTCTTGCCTCCTAGTTAGAAGGTTGTGGGTTCAAGTCCCGGTCCAGAGACTGGAGCGCATAATCCAAGCTGACACTTCGATGGAGCGCTGCACCGTCGGAGGTGCCGTCTTTCGGATGAGACGTTAAACCGAGGCCCCGTCTGCTCTCTCAGGTGGACGTAAAAGATCTCATGGCACTATTTCAAAGAAGAGCAAGAGGAGTTCTCCCTGGTATCCTGGGGCCAATATTTATCCCTCAACCAACATCACGAAAGCAGATGATCTGGTCATTATCTCACTGCTGTTTGTGGGAGCTTGCTGGGTGCAAATTGGCTGCCGCGTTTCCTACTTTGCAACAGTGACTACACTTCAAACGTACTTCATTGGCTGTAAAGCGCTTTGGGACGTCCTGAGATTGTGAAAGGCTCTATATAAAATAAATGCAAGTTCAAAGGCCTATGTGAAACTTAAAGAATTACATCGGGTTTTATGTTTCTTAAGAGGTGAATGTATTCCATTGTCCACAATGTATGGGCGCAATACCTAAAATCTACAAGCTCAGATCACACTGGATCCTACCCCTAAATGCACTTAAGGTACCCGGCCAAGACATCTGCCCGGACATCAGCTTGGCCACATGACTAAATTAAGAGTTACTGGTTTCCAAGGCCAGCTCGCTGTTCTCCCTCTGCATGGAGTCCTATCTGTACAGCAGGTTTCATTGCCACGCGTAGGGCCAAAGGTCACCTTGTGCCTAGGCACGCAATTCTCTGAGGGCCTGGAAATGTTCTGGCAATAGAGATGGTCAACCACTGTTCCGGTTGGATTAGTGTCGTTGAAAATGGTCAGCATTTTAATTGCGATGTTGGTACGGCGGTTTGATGTCGGTAGTTTACTTAAGTGAGATAGGTACCCAGTGGGAAATTATTTTAACGGAGTCAAGGTGCAAGGCCCACATAGGCTTTTTCACACAGACTTGGCAACATTCTGGCAACAAGTCTAGAAAGAAAGAAAGACTTGCATTTCTACGGCACCTTTCACGACCTCAGGACATCCCAAAGCGCTTTACAGCCAATGAAGTTCTGTTGAAGTGTAGGCGCTGGAAACGCAGCAGCCAATTTGTGCGCAGCAAGGTCTCACAAGCAGCAATGGGATAATAACCGATAATCTGTTGCAGTGATGTTAATTGAGGGATAAATATTGGCCAGGACACCGGGGAGAACTCTCCTGCTCCTCTTTGAAATAAAAGTGAGAAGTCGCACAACACCAGGTTATAGTCCAACAGCTTTATTTGAAACCACAAGCTTTCGGAGCGGCTGCTCCTTCGTCAGGTGAGGTGAGGTGAAGAAACTGTTTCCACTGGCCTGTGGGTCGGTAACCAGAGGACACAGATTTAAGAGAATTGGTGAAAGAAATAGAGGGGGTATGAGGAGATTTTCTTCACCTGACGAAGAGCAGCCGCTCCGAAAGCTTGTGATTTCAAATAAAGCTGTTGGACTATAACCTGGTGTTGTGCGACTTCTCACTTTTGTCCACCCCAGTCCAACACCGGCATCTCCGCTTCTTTGAAATAGGGCCAGCTCATGGGATCTTTTACACCCACCTGAGAGAGCAGACGGAGCCTCAGTTTTACATCTCATCCAAAAGACGGCACCTCCGACAGTGCAGCACTCCCTCAGCACTGCCAGCATAGATTTTTGTGCTCAAGTCTGTGGAGTGGGATTTAAAGCCGTGACCTTCTGACTCAGGGGACGAGAGTGCTACCCACTGAGCCACAGCTGACACGGGGATCTGTTTCTATTTATTCTTTTCCATCTTGTAAGCTATTTCATTCGTAACCGTACTATTTTCTGTCCAGACATGATCCTGGCGTAAGAAAAACAAATAAGAGCTCCACCATTTTGTTTCCTCTGTTAGGGGCAACTATAACAGGAATGGTCACAAAGAGTTCCTTCTAATAGCTCCTCACTATTATTGGTTACTTCGCGAATAGATTGTTTCCTGATGGAGGAAGAAGCACAGATACTTCCTCAATCAAAACAAACAACATTAAAGGTTGTTTGGGTCTCCTTGTTGCTTTTCATCCTTAAAGCACCAAAACAGCAATGTTCTGATCATGTATGTTTTTGATCATTTTCATCTGTACTTGATAAAGCTAGCAACACTCTGGAATTTGAAAACGGAACCATGCTTCTTTTGAAGGCATCGGTACTTCTAAGATGGGGCCTGCTATCCTCTGTCCTTTCAAAGTATGTAAAAAAAAACAACCTCATTCTGTCACTGCTGATTAATCAAGAGCAATATTCGGCAACATCAGAAGTTGTTACTAAGTAGTCAGAGATCTTTAGAATGTGCATTAATTCTCATACAACTGGCTGGCTTCCCCCAAAAAGCTGTGGAGGTCGGGGGGTCAATTGAAAATTTCAAAAACCGAGATTGCTAGATTTTTGTTCAGCGAGGGTATCAAGCAACGTTTCCATTAAGCTGCGTGGCCGCGCGGCGGTCTGGAGGTCCCGCGCAGGCCGCTCAACACCTTTACAATTGAAATAACCGCGCATGCTGTGAGAAATTGACTGGGCCGCGCAGCCGGTTAAAGGGCCTGCGCGCACCAAAAAAAACATTACAGGGAACATTGGTATTCAGGGATATGGAACCAAGGCGGGTAGATGGAGTTAAGATACAGATCAGCCATGATCTAATGGCATGGTGAAGCAGCCGCGAGGGGCTGAATGGCCTCCTCCTCCTATATTTCTAAGCAATAAAACCACAGGGATGGGAGTGGAGAGAGAAGTCTTAGAAGACTCTACTGTTTTTTTCATTTGTTCCAAGTGAGATCTAACTTGGACTGAATAGTTTTATGTTTTACTTACCCAATATTCCCCCAGTTTGGATAACTTCAAGTTTCTATCGTCCTGATATTTTACAAAATGCATTGTACGGATATGGATGATGACTCTGTGGGGGCGATTTTGCCAGCCCTGGGGAGGCAGGTATGGAGGCAGGTCTGCCGGGAAAATGGCAGAATTTGGGGCCGGGTGCCCAACCCGCCTCCGTGCCATCTTCCCAGGAGGCGGATAGCCGTCCCGCGCCGGGTCCCGTCTCCTTGGAGGCGGGAAGTGATTAAAGCCTATTAACTGCCTGTTGACAGGTAGTTAACAGGCAGAAAATAGGATTATCCCCTTTTTGCCCTCACAAGTGCGGGCTTCCCGAAGGCTCCAAAACCCGCCAGCTCAGCGAGGCGAGTACTAGGTCTACGGGGGTCGGAGGGGTGCAAAAGTGTGCTGTGAAGGTAAGTGATGGGTGCAAGTGTGGAGAGGTGAGTATCTGAGGTAAGTGCAAAGTGTTTTTAAAAGTGTACTTACCTTTGTTTCTTCCTGCAGGCTTCAGTCGGTGTGTATGCGGAGAGTCTCGGACCTCCGCATTGGGAATGAAAGGTGGCCGTTGCATTCACAGATCCAACAACCATCTCATTTCTGTAAAAGAAAGAAGTTTGATGGGGTCTTGTATTCAAGACCTTGTTGAGGCTGCCGCGAAACACGAATTAAGGCTGAATCCATATGTGTAAAACAAGAGACTTCTTTAATGCAACTGCATGGTCCAAAATGGCTGAACAGACTGCTCCCAGAATTCTCTGGAAAAATCCTGAGGCCCCGCCCACTCCTGCCTTAAAGGTAAGGTGCCTTAAAGGGATGGTGCATCGATTTTTGTCCACGGACGGAAAAGTGGGTAATGCCCGTTTAGGTGGCGATCCGCCACACAGCTCCCCCCAGAATCCGCTTAGGAGGTGTGGACGAGACGGTGCGGCGGTCTGATGGGCCGGCCGGAGCGGCTCTTATAGGACGCCGGTGGACGTGGAACGGCCGGGCGTGGAGCAGCCGGGTGAACCGGCTTGAGGGCAGGTCGGCCGCGTGGAGGTGGACGAGCTACAGGGACCTGCTCACCGGGCTCCGAGTGTGCTGGCTTGAGTCGGTCAACCGACACTTTTTCGGTCCTGTCGCCCACTTGCAGGGTGAAAAATTTGTCCCCAGCCTGTAGCACCTTGTAGGGCCCGTCGTACGGGGGTTGAAGGGGTCCGCGGTGGGCGTCGTGCCGGACGAAAACAAACCGTGCCTGGTGCAGGCTTAGTGGGACGTGTGAGGTGGATTCGCCGTGTCGGGCAATGGGCACTGGGGCGAACTGCAGCGCCGGTGAGGCGAAGTCGTGGCATTGCTGGTCGGCTGACCAGGGTGTCGTGGCGGTGGGCAGGAACTCGCCGGGTACGCGCAGCGGCTGACCGTACACGAGCTCTGCTGCCGATGCGTGGAGGTCTTCTTTAACCGCGGTGCGCAGGCCGAGGAGGACCCACGGAAGTCGGTCGGTGCAGGCGCCGTCCTGGAGGCTGGCTCGAAGAGATGCCTTCAAGGATCTGTGGAACCGCTCACACAGTCCGTTGGCTTGGGGGTGGTACGCTGTGGTGCGGTGAATGGTCACCCCGAGATTGCGTGCGACGGCGGTCCAGAGTTCAGAGGTAAATTGCGGACCTCTGTCTGACGTCATGTCGGAGGGGACGCCGAACCGTGCGACCCAGGTGCTGACGAAGGCTCTGGCGATGTCGGCGGTGGTGGTAGAGGTCAGTGGAATTGCCTCGGGCCAGCGTGTGGTGCGGTCAACGATGGTCAGCAAGTGCGTGTGGCCTTGCGACGGCGGCAGGGGCCCGACGATGTCCACGTGGATGTGGTCGAATCTCCGCGAGGGGACGGTAAACTCCTCGAGGGGTGCTTTCGTGTGCTGCTGTACCTTGGCCCGTTGGTAGGCTAGGCAGGCGTTGGCCCAAGTACGCACATCCTTGCGAAGGCCGCGCCAGACGAAGCGGTTGGCTACCAATTTGATGGATGCGCGGGCGCCGGGATGGGAGAGGTTGTGGAGGATGTTGAATACCCGGCGGCGCCAGGACGCTGGGACGACGGGCCGAGGTTGACATAGGGATATGTCGCACTTGACCGTGACTGCGGTCGGGCAACAGGCGACGTCGGCCAGGCGTAGCCCTGGTAGGTTGGTGGGTGCGGAGAGCAGATCAGGGTCGGTGATCTGGTCTGCTGCGAGTTGAGCGTAGTCGACTGCCAGGTGTGCGGCGTGGATGGCGGGGCGGGAGAGGCAGTCGGCTACCACATTGTCTCGGCCGGAGACGTGTTGGATGTCCATGGTGAACTCGGACACTGCCGCGAGCTGGCGCTGCTGCCTGGCGGACCAGGGGTCGGTTGTCTTTGCCATTGCGAATGTCAGGGGCTTGTGGTCGACAAACGCAGTGAAGGGATGGCCCTCAAGCAAAAACCGGAAATGGCGGACCGCCAGGAACAGCGCGAGGAGCTCGCGGTCGAAGGTGCTGTACTTGACCTCCGGGGGGCATAGTTGGCGGCTGAAGAAGGCAAGTGGTTGCCAGGCGCCGTCGACCCACTGCTCATACACGGCGCCGACCGCGTGGTCGGAGGCGTCCGTGGTGAGCGCTACCCTGGCATTGGGCCGTGGGTGCGCGAGCAGGGTGGCGTTGGCGAGCGTGGTCTTGGTGGAGTCGAAGGCGGCGGACGCGTCTGCCGTCCATTCGACCGCCATCTTGCCGCTCCTGCCCCGGAGGGCTTCATACAGGGGCCTCATGAGGGACGCCGCTTAGGGGATGAAGCGGTTGTAGAAATTCACCATCCCGAGGAACTCCTGGAGGCCTTTGTGGTGGGGCGGGGAAATTGTTGGACGGCCTGCACCTTGGTGGGCAGGGGAATGGCCCCAGCATGGGTGATGTGGTGGCCGAGGAAGTCGATCTTGTCCAGGCCGAACTGGCATTTGGCTGGGCTGAGGATGAGCCCGTGGTCGCTGAGGCGCCCGAACAGGATGCGAAGGTGTTCGAGGTGTTCCTGCTTGGAGGAACTGGCTACCAGAATGTCATCCAGGTAGACGAACAGGAACTTCAGGTCCCGAAGGACTGAGTCCATGAGCCGTTGGAATGCCTGGGCCGCGTTTTTGAGGCCGAAGGGCATCCGCAGGAACTCGAACAGGCCGAAGGGGGTGATTACGGCCGTCTTGGGGACGTCCACGGGGTGGACGGGGACTTGGTGGTAGCTGCGCACCAGGTCGACCTTGGAAAAGACTGAGCGGCCGGCCAGTCTAGCCGAGAAGTCCTGAATGTGCGGCACGGGGTACCGATCAGGGGTGGTGGCGTCGTTGAGGCGGCGGTAATCCCCGTAGGGGCGCCAACCCCCGCCTGGTTTGGGGGCGATGTGGAGTGGGGAGGCCCAGGGACTGTTGGAGCGGCGGATGATGCCGAGCTGTTCCATGGTGGCAAACTCGGTCCGCGCGATCTCCAGTTTGGCCGGGTCCAGCCTGCGGGCGTGGGCGTACACTGGGGGGCCTGTGGTGGGGATGAAGTGTTCCACCCCGTGTTTGGCGGCCTCCGCGGAGAAGGTCGGATTGGTAAGGGCCGGGAATTCGGCCAGGAGTGCCGAGTAGTCATCCGTGGCCCGGGCGTGGCACTGTGATGCCATGTCGGCGGGTTGACGGGGGGCCATGGCACCCAGGATGGGGGACATGGTGTTCATGTCCACGAGGCGGTGACGAGGGATGTCTACCAGTAGGCCGTGGGCGCACAGGAAATCTGCGCCGATGAGAGGGGAGAGCACCTTGGCAGTGATGAACTCCCATCGGTAGCGACGACCAGCGAGGTCGAGGGTGACTGTCCGGGTGCCATACGTCCGGATTTCCGAGCCATTAGCAGCAGCCAGCGCCGGTCCTCGTTCGCCCTTTTGGATGTCGAGGGAGGAGGCCGGGATGATGCTGTGCTGAGCCCCAGTGTCGCACAGGAACCGGCGGCCGGTTTTGTCATCCGTGACGAACAGCAGGGAGCCCGCGTGGCCCACGGCCATCGCGGGGGCTGGTACGGGGGCGGACTTGAAAGAGCAGCGAGGTGTGCACCGTTGTGCCCTGGCGCCGAACCGTGCGTGGTAGTAACAGTGGCCCGGGTTAGTGGGGCGTGAAGGCCCCGTGGGCCTGGTGGCAGGCCCTTGTGGCCGCGTGCTGGCCGGTGAGGGGCGCGCCCAGGCATTGGCTGCCAGGTCCGGAGTGACGTCGTGGCTGGAGTGAGCGGACAGCAGCTTGTCGGCCTCATCGGCCAGGGCTTCCAGGTTCGTGAGGCCGGACGCCACGATCGCTGGGCGGATGCTGAGAGGGAGCTGGCGGATGAACAGCATGCGGAAGAGGGATCCGGGTGGGCTCTCGTCGGTGAGGGAGAGCATGTGGGAGAGGAGGTCTGACGGTGAGGCATCACCAAGGCCTGGAAGGTCGAGGTGGTGGCAGTTTCGCTGATATGCCGAGGCCGTAAACTTTTTAAGGAGCGCTGTCTTGAGATGTGCGTACCTGCCTTCCTCTGGTGGGTTCTGCAGCGTTGTCCAAACCTTCGAAACTGTGGAGCTACCGAGTGATGTGACGAGATAGTTGTACTTCGTCCCATCTGTGGTGATGCGTTGCAGCCGGAAGCGAGATTCGGCTTGGAGAAACCAGGCTTCGGGCTGGTTTTCCCAAAACTCCGGCAGTTTCACGGAAACTGCGTTCGTGTCCACCATTGCAGTGCTCGGAATACGTTCTGAGCGTCAGGGTCACCAATGTTGAGGCTGCCGCGAAACACGAATTAAGGCTGAATCCATATGTGTAAAACAAGAGACTTCTTTAATGCAACTACATGGTCCAAAATGGCTGAACAGACTGCTCCCAGAATTCTCTGGAAAAACCCGAGGCCCCGCCCACTCCTGCCTTAAAGGTAAGGTGCCTTAAAGGAAGGTGCATCGATTTTTGTCCACGGACGGAAAAGTGGGTAATGCCCGTTTAGGTGGCGATCCGCCACAACCTCATCAAACTGCAGAGGATGTCACTGTTTAACAGCTTCACAGAGCTGTCAAACGATGACAATTCATCTGTCAAAAATTTTTGACAGATGAAACATCATACGTTGACGTGCTCTGCAACTGGCTTTCCCTTAATTGGCCTGCTAAGCCCGCTGGGCGAGCTTAACAAGGTCAATCAAGGGAAAATAGCGTGGGTTGGCCAGAAGTTGTTGGAGGCGGGACTGAAACCTGACCAGTGGGAGTCCCGCCTCCAAAAGCTCCCCATTGGCAAAATCACCCCCTGTATGTCTGTTGTTACTTCCCCCGGTGCTGCCTCTTTTATTGAGAAACCTATTAGAGAAGCAGGTGCCTATAAAACTTCAGGAGAGGCAAGACTCGTAAATTTGGGATTAGTAGTTGTTATTATTAGTGGTGGAAGCAAATTCAATAGTAATTTTCAAAAGGGAATCGGATAAATACTTGAAAAGGAAATGTTTGCAGGGCTATGGGGAAAGAGCAGGGTGAGTGGGACTAATTGGAGAGCTCTTTCAAAGAGCCAGCACAGGCACGATGGGCCGAATGGCCTCCTTCTGTGCTGTAAGATTTTATATGGTACTAAGGTTGGGTTTTAAAAGTCATCAATTGCAAAATGAAGGGATCGACTGGAAGAGCAACAAAAGCAAAGAGAGGTGTGTCTATTTTGTTTTGCAATTTATCTGAACTAATAATTGATGCATCTAATAGCAATTGGTTTAGAGGGGGCAAGAATCCAATTTCTATCGACTTAGTGGACAGGGGTTCGAATTCCGAGTAGTTTAGCAGAGATGGGCTGTCTAATCTCTGGTGGCCAGGTGTCTGGTTTCTCTGGTGGCTATTGATGGAGTACACATAAAAATAAAAAGAAAGACTTGCATTTAAACAGCGCCTTTCATGACCTCAGGACATCCCAAAGCACTATTACAGCCAATGAAGTACTTTTGAAGTGCAGTCACTGTTGTAACGTAGGAAACATGGCATCCAATTTGCGCACAGCAAGCTCCCACAAACAACAAATGTGATAAATGACCAGATAATCTGTTTTTTAGTAATGTTGATTGAGGGATAAATATTGGTCAGGACACCAGGGAGATCTTTTACATCCGCCTGAGAGAGCAGACGGGGCCCTCGGTTTAACGTCTCATCCGAAAGACGGCACCTCCGACAGTGCAGCACTCCCTCAGCACTGCACTGGGAGTGTCAGCCTAGATTTTTGTGCTCAAGTCTCTGGGGTGTCATGACCTTCTGACCGCAGAGGTGAGAGCGCTACCCGCTGAGTCACAGCGGACATCTGTTGCGCAGCTGTTTGGGAGAATGGGGGGTGGAGGGGAACCTGTGTATGATCCTGGCAGTGTAGCGGTGAACATGTGTCTGTTGTCGTTACCAGTGCAGCGTGAGGATGTGTTCATGCTGTTCGGCAGGCGTGTACAAATCGGCTGTCGGGGCAAGCATTGCGGAAAACCAAATTCCCAGGACTACTTATTCTGTCAATTCATCCCCAGTGAATAGGCATGTATCATCCACGATAAAAAGATAGGCTATATCTTTACCAATGTTTACTTTAGTAGCCCATCGTGATGCACATCACAGCAGCCACATGATTCTCCATTTGCCCACATTTGAAAATAGTTACGTTGAATAAAACAAGTGAATTTAAAGACTGTTTTTTGGAGAAAACGAACTGCTCTTTAAGTTAGACACAGGTCCTTTTGCAGAACATAAAACTGGCTTCCAACACCTAACCTGTGCAAGATGGATATTTGAATAAATTTGCGGTAAAAGTGAGACAAGCACAAAATAAAGACGAGAATTTTCTTAATTTATCGAGCTCCTCGAATAAATGAAAAACATCTGAACTTAAAAAAAATTTTTTTGCTCGAAGATAATGAGCAAAGTTGTTACTAGGATCCCCAAAGAGTTCAGTAATTGTAAGTCTTATCCTGCTACTGTACTCTGACCCTTTTCTGTGCGTGCCTATTTAACAAGAAGTGCTTCAGGCTGCTGCCTTGTATGGGGAATAGAGTCAAAAAATCAAAAGAAACTCGCCTGCGGACTTGGAAATCTTTGAAGGTAACAGCCCCTGAAGACTCTGAGGGATGGACATTAAGATTCGCAATGGTTAATGCAAACTAAAGCTCAAAATCACTGAAGAACAAATTACAAATCTTAAATAGAAACCGAGAATGCTGGAAACACTCAGCAGGTCAGGCAGCATCTGTGGAGAGAGAGAGAGAGAGAAAAACAGAGTCAAAAGGGACGTTGAATGTCATGTGATCATTGGTGGATCTGAGTCATGAGGGGTGGAATTTTCGGTTGGAATCCACGTGGAATAAGTCGGAGCCGAGAGACAGCTGCTGAGGAAAGAGATGTGGCTGATGAAAGCAAGGTCGAGCAGACACCTGATCAAACTCAAGGAGGGAAACAGAAAGCAACAAAGGAGAGCAAGGTAAAAGAGACAAACGGAAACCCCATCAGAGAGAAGAGCAGAACTTCTTCAAGGTGGGCACTCCTGGAAGAGAATTGGCAGCGAATGAGACACTAAAAAAATATAAAGCTTGTTCACCTGTTTTACTCCTGCTCCTCTTGGCCCACAAGGGAAAAAGCACATTTTTCAAATTACTTCATTCTCCTGCAGGTCAGTCACTTGACAGTCGCAAATTTTAGCTAAAATGGCGCCGGGGTCCTAATTGCGCCATCGGACCCCTGATTTTAATATATTCTTGAGGACCCTGCCTGCCTGCCTGTGGCAGGAACCCCGGTCACATTCTGAAAGGTGTGCGGTTAAAATGGCAGCATGTGGGAGTACATCGAGATGGCAGCGGTGCCTATTCTACCACTATTTCAACCGCTCGCCCACCACGTTCCCGGGAGGGCAGGCTTAAAATCGGGGCTAAAGGCTCCAATTCATCGCGCCCGAATATTATTTCTCAATTTACTCCTTAAGGAATAAAAAAAATACAGTAAAAAAAGTATGGATGAGAAAAGGACATAAGAAAAGGTTTCACAAGCCTTCTCTTCCACAGACCGCGTACAGTCCAATCTATTATAAAGTATGAAAGAACTTGCATTTCTGTAGCCCCTTTCATGATCTCATGTCGTCCCAAAGCGCTTCACAGCCAATCAAGTACTTTGAAGTGTAGTCACTGTTGTAATGTAGGAAACAGGGCAGCCAATTCACGCACAGCAAGCTCCCACAAACAGCAATGTGATAAAGACCAGATCATCTGTTTAGTGATGTTGGTTGAGGGATAAATATTAGCCCCAGGACATCAGAGAGAACTCCCCTGCGCTTCTTTGAATAGTGTCATGTGATCTTTTACGTCCACCTGAGAGAGCAGATAAGTCCTCAGCTTAGCATCTCATCCCAAAGACGGCACCTCCGACTGTGCAGCACTCCCTCAGCGCTGCACTGGGAGTGTCAGCCTAGATTTTTGTGCTCAAGTCTCTGGAGTGGGACTTGAACTCACGACCTTCTGACTCAGAGGCGAGAGTGCTGACAGCCTCACGGACTCAACTCCACATATTATAATGTTCTGAGATAAAGTTCTATAAAAATTGCTCCTTGACTCCCAAAGGTAATTGAATAAAAGTCCAGAGTGGTATGCAACTCTTTTATTCAACACTAGCTGGTTGCTTTTACAGATGGCCTGTCCTTAGTCACAGTAGAACGGGAACCATTATGAATTATCTGATCAGCGCTGACCATTCATATCCTGATAACATACTGAATGCAAAATTTACTGCTTTTTTCTCGGAGTCTATTTGACAATCTCAGTGGAGGACAAAAGAATTCTTGTCCTCTGTAGTCTTGCTTGTGGTTTGTTAATTCTGTGTAAAATAATGCGACCTTTTCTCCCCCTTACCCTTCTTCTGATGGGAGCAACTCGTAGTGGGAAATACTGAAAAGGGGTTTCACCCCTCCCGAGGACATAGGCTAACATAGGATATACAGCACAGAAACATTCTTTATAATAGATTGAACAGCAACAGTGCAGTGAATTGTAAGCACCCTAGCTCACTCAACACAGGCCAGGCTTCAGCCCAGACTCTTCCTAGCCCAATATCCCATTCAGTGCATTTACCTGCTAGAGTACATAGAATTACATAGGCTATACGGCACAGAAACAGGCCACTCGGCCCAACCAGTCCATGCCGGCTTTTATGCTCCACTCGAGCCTCCTCCCATCCTTCCTCATCTAACTCTATCAGTGTAGCCCTCTATTCCTTCTCCCTCATATGCTTGTCTAGCTTCCCCTTAAATGCATCTATGCTATTCACCTCAACCACTCCCTGTGGTAGCGAGTTCCACATTCTCACCACTCTCTGGGTAAAGAAGTTACTTCTGAATTCCCTATTTGATTTCTTGGTGACTATCTTATATTGATGGCCTCTAGTTTTCCTCTTCCCCACAAATGGAAACACTCTGGGCTCGATTTTGCCAGGCCCGAGGAGCCGGGTTTGGAGGCGTGTGAGTTGTTAAAATCGCAAAAAATGGCGGGCGGATCTGATCCCGCCTCTGAGCAATTTTCCCACAATCGTGGTTTCAGACCCCGTTTCCATCCTGCCTCAAAGAGGCGGGCTAGGCCCTTAAGGCCATTAACAACCAGTTAAGTGCCTTTATAATCCCATTTTGAGAGGCCTTTCTGAATTTAACACATTTCCCCCATGCTGCACGTCTCCTCTGGAACACGCCAGTTAATCCTGGTGGCCTCACAAGTGGATTGCTTACTAACAGCTGCAGCTCCACCATTAAAAAGGAGTTTTCACCAATGATCATTTGCAGGTGGCAGAACTTTGTTGTCTCAGGTCTGAGGGAACTTTTAGCAGGCCTACTCATTGTTGTGGAAGTTTGGAGCCTGACACCCATCTCCAGTGTGACCTCCTGGGAAACCCCTCTTCCCACCTTGACTGAGCGCTTCCTCAACTGAGGCATATACCAGAAGCATGGGAACCATTTATTTCCTTTCCTCCTGGACATCAGATTCGGACGAAGACCAGCCGCGGCAGCAGCAGAACCCTGAACAACAGCGGCACCAACAGCAGGAGCAACAACAGGAGCGCCAAGCTGCTGTCACCCACCTGAATCTGCACAGGCCAGAAGGCGCCAGCGCATGGAAGCACATCGCCGCAGGAGATACCCCCAAAACAGGGTCTACAGACAGAGGATGAGCTACCTCAACATGACTGAGCAGCAGTGCCAAAGGAGGCTCAGACTTTCGCAAGAGGTAGTGGGTGACATCTGCGCAATGCTGCAGCAAGACCTGGAGCCCAGAGGAACGGGTGGACACTCCTTACCAGTGGCTGTCAAAGTCACCATCGCACTCAACTTTTTTGCTTCAGGCTCATTCCAGGGATCAGCAGCAGACATTAACGGCGTCTCCCAGGTGGCCGCACACACTTGCATCGGTGCAGGCTCGATGGGGATTCTGTGTGAGAAAGCAGGGACAGGGTACTGGATTTGGATGATCAGCCATGATCGTATTGAATGGTGGAGCAGGCTCGACGGGCCGAATGGCCTACTCCTGCTCCTAGTCTCTATCTTTCTATCACGAAAGGTAACCGATGCGCACTTTGCCATCGCACACAATTACATCAACTTCTCCGAGGATCAAGCAAGTGTAACCGTGCGTGCAGTTGGGATTGTGAATCTGGCAGGCTTTCCAAGGGTGCAGGGCGTTGTTAACTGCATGTGGCCCTTAAGGCACCCCATCACAATCCAGGTATTTTTGTCAACCGCAAGGGCTTCCACTCCCTCAACGTGCAGCTGGTGTGTGACCACAAGAAGGAAATTTTGCATGTTTGCGCCAAGTACCCTGGCAGTTGCCATGACTCCTTCATCCTGCGCCAGTCTAGTGTGCCTCGCTCTTCAGTCCGCCTGACCAACTTTTTGGATGGCTACTTGGATACAAGGGCTATCCCCTGAAGACGTGGCTAATGACGCCATTGAGGAGCCCATCCAATGAAGCTGAGGAGCGCTACAACTCCAGCCACATTTCCACCAGATCCATAATCGGGCAAACCATCGGCTTGCTGAAGATGCGATTCAGATGCCTTGATAGATCAGGTGGAGCCCTGCAGTACTCAGCAGCCACGGTCTCCAGAATCGTCGTGGTCTGCTGTGCACTTCACAACATGGCACAGCATCGTGGCTTGCAGCTGGATGAGGTACAAGTGGCTGATCGCATAGCCTCCTCAGATGAGGAGGGGGAGGAGGAGGAGGAGGAGAGCAACAACGAACAGGTTGCGGAGGCGCATCAACCAGCAGCAGCAGCATTCGAGCACATTGCTGCCCGGGATGCAAGGGATGCACTCAGCTTGGCCAGATTTGCTTAGCCTGCCCAATCAAACACTTTTGCCTCGCACCTTCTTACCAGAGCATCGACAATGGACAAGAACCTGTGGATTCCTATCACTCTGACTACCATACTGACAATTGCAAGTCGCCCTGAGCCCTCAATGTGGAAGTCCCATTTGCGAAATGACACAGGACACAACTTCAACAGTTTGCCATCAAATTTTTTTATCATCACAATTCACGGATGGCTTTTCAAAAATAAACACAACAGAACACCCAAGTGACTACCCTTGTGACTACTTCTGCTTTATCTTCCTCTTACGCGTGCTCCTACGTGGTGTCTCCCCTGTGGCTTCAGCAGATGTGGAGGCCCCTCGCTCACTTTCTTGCTGCTCCTGTCTCGACACCTTTGGCGGGCGTCCTCTGGGGTTGCGAGCCTGTGAGGGCTCGGCAACAGTCTGCTGCTCCTGCGGCTGTGCAGGGGCTGACACGCCCATCTCAGTTGGGTGAGGACTCTGGTGGGGCTCTGACTGAGGGCTCTGCAGTGGCCATCCTCTCCTCTATGGTAGCCAGCCTTACCACGGAGGTAGCCATCCTTTCCACGGAGGTTGCCATCCTTTCCGTGGTGATGCGTTCATGCGCCAATGCCTCCACAAAGGCTCTGCTCATGTTAGCGATGGACTCCTCCATTCGCTCCACACTCACAGCGACCCTGGAGACAAAACCTGCCAGAGACTCCTGCACCTGTTCCTGGAGTTCCAGCACCGCTCTCCTTCTGGATGGACCCGGAGGCACAGGGTCGACATGCAACTGAGCCGAGCTGGCAGAGTCCTGCGGCCTCCGACGAGGACTCTCCACTGCTGTCCCTGTCTCCACCATCTGCTGATGCTCACTTGTGATCTGTGATACACCAGGTGCCAACACTACTCTATCTCGCGAAGGTCCCACCGAGGTGTGAGTTTCTGCGCTGATGCTGGGTGCGCTTAATTCTGCTGACGCTGCACCCTCAGAGGTTGCAGCTTCCTCTGAGGAGTCTTCAGGCTCAGGCTGCTCCTCCTGGACAGTGGGGAGGGGGGCTGTCGATGGTCCTGTGGGGGAGTAAAGGAAAGAGTTAAACATGTGAGATAAACGTTGCATGCTCATTGAATTGTGCAGATGATCATAAGTCAATCTGTTAGAGCATCAGAATCATTATGAGTCACTCATGCAATGTCAATGAGAGAGATGCCAAACTATTCTGTCACCAGCTTGCTGTGATGCGCCCGTCTGTCCGCCCCCCACTTGCGCATCCTCCTCCACTCCCACGATCTCCAGGGCCGCCTCCTCTGCAGTGGTGAGCTGGGCTATTGAGGGTGGCCCTCCTCCTGTCCTTGCCCTCTCCCTCTTATTGTGGGCTCTCTTTTCCTGCAATGAGGGACACAAGTGGAGTTTGAGTGAGAATGAAGGAGTGAGTGTAGAGAATCCATAGCATAGATGCTTAGAAGGAGACAAAGATGGAGTGAGGTGCCAAGACCAAGGGGCCCTCCCTGTGTGTTGTAAGTTGTTGTCATAGCATCACAGTGATAGGGAGTGTGAGGGCTGCATAGTCGAATACTTAAGTGAATGTGAACATACAGAGAGGGGGAATGGGTCAGGGTGCAGGGATGTAATGGTCAAGTGGGATGTGGAGGAGGAGTTGATAAAGCAGAGTGCTGGTGATGAGAGGCGATGGGGATCAGATTGAGGGTCATGGGGATGGAATACTCACTTCCTCCTGGGTGGAGAAGGTCATGAACCCTCTTTTGGCACTGCAGCCAGGTTCTGCTGCACATTGAAATCGGCATTCACCTCCTGGGCCACTTGCGGCCATACAGCTTTGGTCTGTTGTGGAGGCTTTTTCCTCCCTGAGGAAGGAAAGAGCACTTCCTTGTTTGCTCTTGCTCCCTCTACCAGACCTTGGAGGGAGGCCTCATCGAATCTGGGTGCACACTTTGGTCTGGTGCTGGACATAGTTGCAGTAGTAATCCCTCAGAAGAATGGTGATAAAGTTGTAAGGCTCAAAAAGAAGCAAGGCTGCTTGCAGGCCTTAAATCCAGCTGCATAGATTACGTCATTGGAGGCGAGTTTCTGTATCAAAAGATTCATTGGGCCAGGAGTTCCCACACGCTGGAAATCAAGTGCCCAATTAGGGCAAAATCGCACATCGGAGGCGGGGTCCTGACACGCCGACCACCTGACACGCCCCCAGCCCGCCCCCAATGACAGAATCCAGCCCCCTGTGTCTACTGTATCAAAACCTTGCATCATTTCAAAGTTTTTTTTTTATTCGTTTATGGGATCAGAGTGTCGCTGGCAAGGCCAGCATTTATTGCCCATCCCTAGTTGCCCTTGAGAAGGTGGTGGTGTGCTGCCTTCTTGAACCGCTGCAGTCCGTGTGGTGAAGGTACTCCCACAGTGCTGTTAGGGAGGGAGTTCCAGGATTTTGACCCAGCGACGATAAAGGATCGGCGATATACTTCTAAGTCAGGATGGTGTGTGACTTGGAGGGGAACTTGGAGGTAATGGTGTTCACATGCGCCTGCTGCCCTTTGTAAGGGGTTCGCGTGGCTCTGTGCTTAGCCTGGGTGCTAGTGCGGGGTTAGGCCTTGTTGCCTGTTCTGGTCTGCAGCCAGCCTGGTAGCACTAGACACCTGTGAGTGGTTCGACCCACTCGCCCTTACGGTTCTGACACTGGACTTAGGTGCGAGAGCAGTAATGCAGAGAAAACTCAGGTAGACCCGGTTGAATAGTACGAAATGGAAAATCTTTATTGCATATTGTTCAAGATTACGAAATACATGTCATAAGCACAGATTAATGACAGTACAAGCTTACATACATTTATGCAACTAGGTTTAGGGAAACGAGGAGCGCACGACACATCGTAAAAGGGGATACACATTATAATTATCCTTAAAACAAAACCCTCCCCTATTAATGCCTGTCCTAATCTAGATCTGTAGGATCGAGAACCATGCTCACCACTCGTGATAACTCGGAGAATTCTAAAACGATGCTCGGATGTTTTCGCCACAGCACCTGACTATTCACGTGTTGATCAGGGGTCTCTGTACCCCACATGTTTACTCGCTCTGCTGCTGCAAGCAGGCTGGGCTCCCCGTTGTCATGAAGAACTCGACAATGCTCGGGCCCGGCTGTAGAACTCAAAGAAAAGTCTTTCTGGACCGACACCACTTAACCGGTAAAATTCAAAGAAGAGTCTTCCTGTATTGACACCGGTTGTCGATAGGATTCAAAGAAAAGTCTTTGACCAGTTCATGCAGTAACCTGATAGAGTTCAAAAATGGTCTTTATATTTACGGGCGCGGTCGGGGTTTACTGACCGCGGCGGCACGTGGATTCTTCTTCTTCTCTTCTCATCTCATCTCATCTCCTCGGGCCATCGGGTCCAGACACCGTTTACCGACCTTCGGAATGGTGCACCCGATTTCGCAGCGCGCCACGAGGTCGACCCCAAAAGGGATCAGCGGAACAAGAGAGAGTAACGGTCGTCCGGGAGAATAGCCAAGAGACGATTCCAAGCGAATGAAAAAGATAAGAGAGCGATGGGCGCTTGGACACTACAGTTATAGTACTGTAATTCATTATCTCCCGCCCAAACTTAATGTTCATCTTTTGTCATGTTTTGGCGCTCAAACTTCTTGTATGGGGTGGTTCTTGTCGTTAATGGGTTTCGGTGATACTTGTAACTGTCTAAGTACCCGTTAATATTTCTCCCATTGTGGAACCGGCTAGGAGTCTCCCTGGAGGGGTTTTGGGGGCCTCCGAATTCTTGTTGTGAGTACCCGCGAACGGCTCTCTCATCGTAGAGCCGCGGGGAATTTGCGTATCAATGTCTTTGGATGGGCCCTTGATTGCCCAGTACAATAGCCCCCGTTTGTGTATGGAAAACCGATTCCAGCACTTATATTTCTTGCTTAGGTGTTAGAAATGCAAAACGATCGCGTCTTGTCTTATATCAATATGCTGAGCACTGTCCGATCTTGCTGAAATGTTTATTGAAACGCCATCTTGTCTGCCTACTGAGAAATCTGGAACCTTCTGCCACGAGGCGCGGTGGCCATTTTACAGGCTTCTTGTGTCCGTTTTTGAACCTGACAGCATTTTGCTGAAATAAAGCTGTTTTTACGAAACTGTATGTCTCTTTCTCATTATTTTGAAATCGCGATAATTTGCGAATTCTACACCTTGTCCTTCTAGGTGGAAGAGGTCGCGGGTTTGGGAGGTGCTGCCAAAGAAGCCTTGGCAAGTTGCTGCAGTGCATCTTGTAGATGGTACACACTGCAGCCACGGTGCGCTGGTGGTGGAGGGAGTGAATGTTTAAGGTGGTGGATGGTGTGCCAATCAAGCGGGCTGCTTTGTCCTGGATGGTGTCAAGCTTCTTGAGTGTTGTTGGAGCTGCACTCATCCAGGCAAGTGGAGAGTACTCCATCACACTCCTTACTTGTGCCTTGTAGGTGGAAAGGCTTTGGGGAGTCAGGAGGTGAGACACTCGCCGCAGAATACCTAGTCTCTGACCTGCTCTTGTTGCCACAGTATTTATGTGGCTGGTCCAGTTAAGTTTCTGGTTAATGGTGACTCCCAGGATGTTGATAGTGGGGAATTCGGCGATGGTAATGCCATTGAATGTCAAGGGGAGGTGGTTAGACTCTCGCTTGTTGGAGATAGTCATTGCCTGGCACTTCTGTGGCGCGAATGTTACCTGCCACTTATCAGCCCAAGGCTGAATGTCATTCAGGTCTTGTTGCATGCGGGCATGGACTGCTTCATTATCTGAGGAGTTGTGAATGGTGCTGAACACTGTGCAGTCATCAGCAAACATCCCCATTTCTGACCTTATGTTGGAGGGAAGGTCATTGATGAAGCTGCTGAAGATGGTTGGGCCTAGGACACTGCCCTGAGGAACTCCTGCAGCGATGTCCTGGGGCTGTGATGATTGGCCTTCAACCACCCCAACCATCTTCCTTTGTGCTAGGTATGACTCCAGCCAGTGGAGCATTTTCCCCCTGATTCCCATTGACTTCAGTTTTACTAGGGCTCCTTGATGCCACACTCGGTCAAATGCTGCCTTGATGTCAAGGGCAGTCACTCTCACCTCACCTCTGGAATTCAGCTCCTTTGTCCATGTTTGGACCAAGGCTGTAATGAGGTCGGGAGCCGAGTGGTCTTGGCAGAACCCAAACTGGGCATCAGTGAGCAAGTTATTGGTGAGTAAGTGCCGCTTGATAGCACTGTCGATGACACCTTCCATCACTTTGCTGATGATTGAGAGTAGACTGATGGGGCGGTAATTGGCCGGGTTGGATTTGTCCTGCTTTTTGTGGACAGGACATACCTGGGCAGTTTTCCACATTGTCGGATAGATGCCAGTGTTGTAGCTGGACTGGAACAGCTTGGCTAGAGGCCCGGCTAGTTCTGGAGCACAAGCCTTCAGCACCTCTATTAGGTCACTCCTCAAGAGAAAAGAGACCCAGCCTGTTCATCCTTTCCTAATAGGTATAAACTCGCAGTTCTGGTATCATTCTCGTGAATCTTTTTTGCACCCTCTCCAGTGCTTCTATATCCTTTCTATAATACGGCGACCATAACTGTACACAGTACGCCAAAGTGTGGTCTAGCTACATTTGCTAAATATTATAAAAATACCATTAAAACCACAGGGGGGAAAAAGAAATCAACTAATCCTAGGGTTGCCAACCCTCCAGGATTGTCCTGGAGTCTCCAGGAATTAAAGGTTAATCTCCTGGACACGGCTGCGAGCAAACTGGGAGAGCAATCAACGGGGCATAAGAATAAGTGTTTTATTTTTCATTTTCTTTAAACACTTTTGTTTATTAGTTCTAAAAAATATTGGAGCTGGGAGGCTATTTGCCTGGATGGGGCGGCTGGAGGGGGGGGGGAGCTCATGTGATGAAACCTGCAGGAAGTCATCCAACTGGATTTGGCAACCCAAACTAATCCATCTCCCACCACTGTAATACGTGTTAAAAAGTAGGCTTGTCATCTGGTTGGGAAGGTTTTCAGGACTATTACAAATAGCCATGTCCTGAAAATTTGCCTGTAAGTTTTGCCTGTGATAGATTCTCTACTTACCTCCTGAAGGCGGTGCCTAATAAGGGGTGAGGGGAGCGGGGTGGGGGGGAATGAGAATGATTGGCAATGCGCTGGAAGTGGGTTTTCTTGTAGGGTCACAAAAATCTTAACGAAAGGAAAAATGTACTTTTTTTTATATAGAGTAGCCTCCAGCATTCTCTTTAAGGATCGCAGGTTAGGCCTCTCAATGCCCAGACAACGTGGGATTAGCATGCACTTCACATGTTCCACCTATTTCTCCGTGAGAATTGCAATCGGGGTTCTACACTTGGCACAGGACCCTGACTTGCATATTTAAACAGCTTCCTGCCTGTTGTGGGAGAGCGTTCCGGGCGCGCATTTTAAGCCCTGCCTGAAAATTGAACCAGATGGGCACAGGGTCCTCACTGGAATTTCCTGTCGGTCGCTCATTTTTCAGGCAAGGCATAGACGGCCTCCAGTTGAAAAAAATCCCCCCTTTCCCCCATATTATGAACATATAAAATGTATCGAAATCATTCCTATTTCAAAATTCAATGTAATAAAACCATAAATTGCCTGAAATGCAATTTGCAAGAGGAAGATAGGTTAATGCTGTTAGATATGATTCTTCATCAGTTCTGATTATAGGTCACATCCAAACCATTGATCTGCCTTTCTCTTTCAGATAAGAAAGACTTGCATTTATATAGCACCTTTCACTCAGGATGTCTCAAAGCGCTTTACAGCCAATGAAGTACTTTTGAAGTGTAGTCACTGTTGGAATGTAGGAAACGTGGCAGCCAGTTTGCGCACAGCAAGCTCCCACAAACAGCAATTGGGTCAAAATTCTGGAACTCCCTACCCAACAGCACTGTGGGAGTATCTTCACCATATGAACTGCAGCGGTTCAAGAAGGTGGCTCACCACCACCTTCTCAAGGGCAACTAGGGATGGGCAATAAATGCTGGCCTTGCCAGCGACGCCCACATCCCATGAATGAATTTAAAAAAAAGTGATAGTGACCAGATAATCTGTTTTAGCGATGTTGGTTGAGGGATAAATATTGGCCCAGGACACCGGGGAGAACTCCCCTGCTCTTCGAAATAGCGCCATGGGATCTTTTACATCCACCTGAGAGATGTTGATCAGCTACTGTTGAATTTCCAGCACATTCTTGTTTTTACTTCAGATTTGCTGCATTCACTTTTTTTTCTTTTCATCATTGAATGTAGTGTGTCCATCGCTGACATAAGATACTATTCCGTTGAAGTGAGATCTTAAAACATAGAAACATAGAATCTAGGAGCAGGAGTAGGCCATTCGGCCCGTCGAGCCTGCTCCACCATTCAATACGATCATGGCTGATCATTCAAATCCAGTACCCTGTCCCTGCTTTAATCCCCACAGTACACATATCCCACCCTACCCCCGTAACCCCACATATTTAATTCCCCCTAACATATCCCATCCTATCCCCATAACCCCACATATTTAATCCCCCCCTAACACTAAGGGTCAATTTATCATAGCCAAATCAACCTAACCCGCACATTTTTGGACTTAAATCTTAAAGTAAATTGTGTCCGAGTGAGCAGCCGGCCTCCGATTATTCATTGTCTTAAGTGCAAAGCCAGAAGTCCTTGCCCTTGTGTAATAATAGGATTGAGTCAATACATCAAGGACCTCTGTCTGTGTATTGGCTCAATGCTCTAACTGAAGTGGCAACGTACATTCAACCACTTTGGCCCTTTATTAACTAAATACTACGTGCAGCAGGACATGTGTTTAACGGCGGTCTAGTTCACAAGTCTTGAAGGACGATCAGCTCCCACACGGTCCAAGATTCAGAGTTGGACGATGTTCACAGAAGAAACAATATACCTCTGCAGGGGATGATGCACCCTTTGGGTAACATTTGCTGAGATGATATTTACTTCATATTTATATGACTCACATAAAAGGTACTCTCACTCTTTTCCAAGTGTTTGATGACTTGTGCAACAGTTCCTATTTTGATGGAGTTGGTTATTTATGAGTGCTTGAGTCAACGATATTTAATCCGATCTGGATGCCTATTTTTGGCAAAACAGAAGCATGCTTTTGTGAACAGACAGACACAAGTTGCTAGAATTTGCTGGCAACATACGCCGAGAGTTGCGAATTGCCTCAAGTTGCTGGCCGAGTTGCGTCGCTCCGCCATTAGCCTCATGAATATGGAATCGCGCCCACAACCGCCCCTTGAGTTTCAGGAAATTGCTGCATTTGCGCATTAATTACCAATTAAAATCGCCGCTGAAAGTTAGGGCTGGTACTTAACGACGTAAGGACCCTTTTAATGATGAGATTTATGTTCCTACAATGCCACTCAACCTCTTTAAACAGAAAGGGAACAATTGAAACCATGGAGTCTCATTCCTGCAGGTAGTAAATTGTTCTTGGAGATTTAAAAAAATGTTTTTTACTCTTCCTTTCTGTCTCTGTTTCTCTCTCTCTTAATCCAATCTTTCTTTCCTTCTCTTTATTTATCTTTCCGCCCTTGATTTGACTCTATCTCACCCTATTTCCTTCTTTGTCGTTCCTCTGTGTCTAACACAATCCTTAAATCTCATTGGTTAAGGAGATAGACTGTTGGTCCTGTTATTCACCAAAGTCCCAGATGCCCCGTTGCCCTTGCCGTGCCATTATAAGAACATAAGAAATAGGAGCAGCAGTAGGACATTTGGCCCTTCGTGCCTACTCCGCCATTCAATAAGATCATGGCTGATCTTCTACCTCAACTCCACTTTCCTGCACTATCCCCATATCCCTTGATTCCCTTAATATCCAAAAATCTATCGATCTGTCTTGAATATACTCAACGACTGAGCCTCCACAGCCCTCTGGGGTAGAGAATTCCAAAGGTTCACCACCCTCTGAGTGAAGAAATTTCTCCTCATCTCAGTCCTAAATGGCTGACCCCTTATTCTGAGACTGTGACCCCTGGTTCTAGACTGCCCAGCCAGGGGAAACATCAGCTCGCACTTCCAGCAAGTTACAGCGCAACATTTTTTTGAAATAAGGGAAGAAGTCGAACTAATGCCGCGTGATGCCCCACTCAGCAAATTCTGGGCCAATATCATTATCATTATGGATTGACATCAGCTTCAACTATTTGAAGGCCTGTTGAAACACTCTCATATATATGGTTACAATTTCCCTTCAACCCAATGCTACTAGCACTGTATGGACCGAGGTCAGGACTTTCAACATAATCATATGTGAACATAGGCTTTGGCCCAGAAATTATGGCTGCCTATGGGAGGGGCAGCTAGCTCCAGACTTATGCAGGGCGGGGGTGGTGGTTGCGGCTGATGACTGATCATAGAATCATAGAATAGAATAGCACAGAAGGAGGCCATTCAGCCCATCAAGTCTGCGTCGGCTATTTCGAAGAGCAATCCAGTTAGTCCCACTCCCCCATTCTTTCCCCATATCCCTGCAATTTTTTCTCCTTCAAGTATTTATCCAATTCCCTTTTTGAAGGCTACTATTGAATCTGTTTCCACCACCCTATCAGGCAGTGCGTTCCAAATCCTAACCACTCGTTGCGTATAAAGGTCTTTCCTCATGTCGCCTCTGGTTCTTTTGCCAATCACCTCAAATCTGTGCCCTCTGGTTATCCACCCTTCAGCCATTGGAAACAGTTTCTCTTTATTTACTCTATCTAAACCCTTCATGATTTTAAACACCTCTATCAAATCTCCTCTTCGCCTTCTCTGCTCTGAGGAGATCTGAGGGAACATCCTAATTTTGGGCAACCTCACCAGCAATCTCAAATACACTGTGGGCTGGATTTTGTGAATGGAGGCGAGTTGGAGGCGGGACAGCTGCTTGTCGTGTCAATGTCCCGCCTCCATCCTCACCTGACCAACCAAAGGGATTTTCCCCTGATTGTGTTTGTTAAGCCCGCCCTGCGGGCTCAGCAGGCCAATTAGGGAGGAAGTCACTGACAGATCACGTCAATGTCAGACATGCTATCTGTCAAGACTTCTTGAAAGAAGAAATGTCAGCGTTTGACAGCTCTGTGAAGCTGTCAAACACTGACATTCTCTTTAGTTTGATGAGTACTTGTGTTCAGGACTCATCAAACCTTTCAAATTTGTAAATTTCACATGGCTGTTGGAACAGAGGTTCCAACAGCCATTCTGTGAAATTGACAAGCAGGATGTCGGCTCTCCCGATCCACTGCGGCTAAAGGCTGTAGGAAGAAAACAAGGTAAGTGAACACTTTTTTAAACTAATCACTCACCTTGCATACTTACCACTCCACACTTGCACCCATCACTCACCTCTACACCTTACTTCCAGGTGCCTCCGACCGCCGCAGACCTCCTCCACGTCTCCTCCAACCGGGCGGGGTTCTCCGAGGTCGGGAAGCCTTCACCTGTGAAGGTAAAATGGCACTAATCCTTTTTTCTGCCTGTTAACTACCTGTTAACAGGCAGTTAAAAGGATTAAAAGCCTTTCCCGCCTCCAGGAGACGGGACCCGAAGCAACACATCTTCCTGCCTCCTGGCAAAAGGGCACGGAGGCGGGATGGGGGCGGGTTTGCCATCCGCCCCCACTTTCTCCAAGTTTACCAGCAGTCCCGCCTCCATGCCCGCCTCCTCGGGGCTTGGAAAATCCAGCCCTGTGTGTCCCATTACCTGATAAAAACAATCTTTCATAAGATTCATTGATTACAATCTTTAAAATAATATATAGCGTCTCTATTTGAAGGACAATGCAGCATCGATGATATTAAACTTTTAGCGCTTGTGAAGAGCATGGGGCTAAAGTATGGATGTACAGATGGACACAAGCCAGGCGTGGTGAGTGACTAATGATAGCTGGTTTGTGGTGAAACCTTCCACTTACGCTTTACAGTAAACTTTACTTCACTGGGGAGTTTTCTTTGAATTTATGAATGAGTGAACTGTGTTAGCTTGAAATGCGGTGCTAATTTTTTTTTAATGATGAGCTTACATCAGAAACACATGACAGAAATGAGCCCAAATTATAATTGCTCAAGCTGCGAAGTATAAATGGAGACATCTCCAGGCATCAGTGTTTTGGAGATCCTCAAGGAGTTTATCTAACTGACGCTGCCAAGTCCCGTTCACCCATCGCCCCCTGTGCTCGCTGACCTACATTGGCTCCCGGTCCAGCAACACCTCAAATTTTAAATTCTCCTCCTTGTATTCAAATCCTTCCAAGGCCTCCTCCCGCCTCCACCCCTCCTTATATCAGCAACCTCCTCCAGCCTTACAACACTCCGACATCTCAGCGCTCCTCCAATTCTTGTCTCTTGTGCATCCCCCATTTCCTTCGCCCCACCATTGGCGGCCGTGCCTTCAGCTGCCTGAGCTCCAAAACTCTGGATTTCCCTCCCTAAACATCTCCGCCTCTCTCCTGCTTTCAAACGCTCCTTAAAACCTCTGGCCGGAATTTTCCGGGGGGTCAGCGGGTGGGATTGGTGGCGGGTCGGGTGGGAAATTTGATATTTTTGACAGTGGGGTGGGAACCCGCTGTCAACCCGCCGCCACGCGCCCCTTTCCCGATGTTGGGTCTGTCAGCGCTGAGCAGACCCGACAGGCAGAGGCAGGTGACCCAATTCAGGTGATTAGTGGCTTATTTAGAGCCACTTTTACAATGATTTTCAGCTCACCTTTTGCATTTGACAGCTCGCCCACGGGGTCGGTCCACACTGGTCGTGGACCACGTTTGTCAAGCTGAGGTGGGAGTTCAGTGGCCATTGAATCAGCTGTTGAGTTGACAGCTTCAAATGTAAAGTAAAAGCTCCCACCTTACAGAGATATCTTCCCTCAGCCACAAACTCTTCCTCACTGCATTTCCACAACAGATTCACCATGCTGCAAGTCTTTACACAAGTATCCATCCAGTCTGACCTCATTACCTCTCTCACCATTGACAGATCGCTTCTGTCATCTCGACTTCACCTGCCATCTATTATATCAGCATGGGTGCCCTTAATACTCTCTCACCTTGGTCCTCAGAATCCCACCACAATCAGCCCCAACACCAGCAGTACCAGGCACACCAGCAGCACTGACAAAAACACAAACCTTCTCCGCAATCAACTGATGCTGCACAGGACAGAGGGCATCAGCACCCAACAACATTGCTGCCTGGGAGGCCAGGGATGGCCTCACCATGGCCACATTTACTTCACTTGACGCTGTACACCCTGGCTGCCACATAATTTGCAAGGTTGGCACCACCCCACACCAGCACCATAAAGCATCACTACAATGCCCAAGCCATTCCTTTCACACTCATCACCATTGTTGGGGGTAACGTTATGTCTCACCATTTACTGCAACTCACTAAGCCACTTCCAAAGGTGCACACAAATCTGTCCAAGAACGCAAAGTGTTGAAAATAAAGGTTTCATGTTTGACAGCACATTAACAGAAACTTCACATGAACATTCCATAAAACACAGAAGTGCCTACCCTTGTGTGTTGTTAGTTAGTATGATTGCACTAGGGTGTGGGTGAGTGTGAGGGGTGTGATAATATAGCTAGAGAGGGATGGATGGAGGTCCAAGGTAAGTTGGTGTGAGTAAGGATAGGGAAGGCAGAGTTCACTAGGTTGATTCCTGGGATGGAAGGGTTGTCTTATGAGGAAAGATTGAGCAGGTTGGGCCTATACTCATTGGAGTTTAGAAGAATGAGAGGTGATCGTATTGAAACATATAAGATTCTGAGGGGGTTGGACAGGGTAGATGCTGAGAGGATATTTCCCCTTGTGGGGGAATCTAGAACTAGGGGTCATAGTCTCAGAATAAGGGGTCGCCCATTTAAGACGGAGATGAGGAAGAATTTCTTCTCTCAGAGGGTCGTGAATCTTTGGAATTCTTTAGCCCAGAGAGCTGTGGAAGCTGAGTCATTGAATATATTCAAGGTTGAGAAAGACAGATTTCTGAGCAACAGGGGAGTCAAGGGTTATGGGGAGCGGGCGGGAAAGTGGAGTTGAGGCCAAAATCAGATCAGCCATGATCTCATTAAATGGCGGAGCAGGTTTGAGGGGCCGAATGGCCTGCTCCTGCTCCTATTTCTTATGTTCTTATATGTTCTTAAAGTACCTGCCCATTATCCCTCCTGCCTGTCTCCTGCCGTTCAGCCAATTTCCTAACCAGGTCAATAATTTGCCTTCAATTCCATGAGCTTCAACTTTAGCTAACAGTCTCTTATGAGGGACTTTATCAAATGCCTTCTGGAAATCCATATAAATAACATCCATAGACATTCCCCTGTCCACTACTTTAGTAACCTCTCCAAAAATTCAATCGGGCTTGTCAGGCAGGACCTGCTTTTTACAAATCCATGCTGGCTCTTCCTGATCAGCTGAAAATTTTCAAGGTGTTCAGTCACTCTATCCTTAATTATAGACTCTAGTAATTTCCCGACAACAGATGTTAGGCTAACTGGTCTATAATTCCCTGGTTTCCCTATTTCACCATTATTTAATAGCGGAGTGACATGTGCAATTTCCCAATCTAAAGGAACGGTTCCTGAATCAAGAGAACTTTGGAAGATTATAGTTAGGACATCTGCAATATTCTTACCTACTTCCTTTAAAACCCTGGGATGGAAACCATCTGGTCCTGGGAATTTGTCACTCTTTAGTGCCATTATTTTTTTCATTACTGTTATTTTGCTTAAGTTAATTTTGGTGAGTCCCCGTTGCTGATTCAATATTAGTTTCCTTGGAATGTCCGGCATGCTATCCTCTTCCTCTACAGTAAATACTGACACAAAGGCCGGAATTTTTCTCCAGGTAGGCAGGTTGGGAGTGGAGGGCCTCCGAGGTGGGTGTGAAACCCTGGAGGCCAGGTTTCCCGCAGGCCCTGCCGACTTTAACGGCAGGGCGTGATTTGCATGTGAGGCCTCAGATTCCCGGCCGCTAGCCAGCCAGATTCAGAGGCTAGCTGGCTGCGGGCAGGTAGGCCTGCAGATGCGGAGAGGGAGCGAGGGGTCGGTCCGGGGGAGGGATCGCGGGGGGCGGGGGGCGGTCTGGGATCAGCTGGCTCTGTTGGGGATCGCGCGGGGGGTGCGGTTGGGGTTCGCTGGCTCAGGGATCGGCGCGGGGGGGAGTTGGGGATCAACTGGCTCAGGGATAGGCAGGGGGGGCCTCGGGGATTGGCTGGCTCAGGGATTGACGGGGGTGGGGGTCGGGATCGGCAAGGGAGGATCAGGGATTGCGGGAGGGGAGGATCGGGGCTTGCGGGAGGGGAGGATCGGGGATGGGGATCGGCAGGGGGCAGGGGAGGGAGAGAGGATCGGGACCATCCTCAGCATCATTGGTGGAGTGTAAGGGGCCTGGGGAGGTGATCGGAGGCCTCATGGTGGGGTCTCCGATCGCGGGGGGTGGGTTAGTTAGGGACCCCGGATCAAGGAGGTAGGTATAAAGCCACTTACCTCCTGGATCCAGCAGTCCCTGCCTCAGTTTAACTGCTGGATTTCATGAATTATGTGAAACCCGTCCACACGCAGTTAAATTCAAAATGGAGATTAAAAATGTGGCTTCCAGCCTCATTATAATATTTAAATTGACGTTCCGCCCCCTGGGAGCGGGTTGGTCGCCCGCCCCCCGTCCCGCCTCCGTTAAACCCGGAAGTGGGCAGGTTGGAGGCGGGATCAGGTCAAGAATCCCATTTTTAACAATTTAACTGCCCCCACGCTCCAAACCTACCCTTTTATTTAGGGGGAAACTCCGGCCAAAGTAATTATTCAACATTTCCTTATTTTCATTTACAATATCACTGTCATCAGTTTTCAAGGGGCCCAAATCGCTCCAGACCACCCTCCTTTTCCTAATACAATTGTAAAACAAATTGTGCTGATTTTGATATCCCTTGCGAGTTTCTTTTTATAGCTCTGACGATCTGTTCTGTCACTTTTTGCTGTTCTTTGTATCTCTCCCAGTCACCAGGATCTGTGCCATTTTTTTGCATTTTTGCCTGCTTTTTCTTTTAGTTTTGTGTTGTCCCTTACCTCTTTTGTCGTCCATGGCTGGGTTTTTTTTGGCAAGTAGAGCTCTTGCCCCTCAGGGGTATAAACTGGTTCCGTGTCACGTTCAATTCTTTTTTTGAACACCTGCCACCGATCTTCTGTCGTTTTACCCATTAACAGATTGGCCCGGTTTACTGTGGACAGTCTCTGTCTCAAACCGTTGAAGTCGGCCTTACCCAAATCTAGAATCTTAGTAGCCGTTTTTGCGTTTCTCCCCACCGGGTTAACTAAATCTGGCTCAATAGTCATTATTAAATCGAACCTGGCCTGCCCCCTTGTTGGTTCTAAGACTTATTGTTGCAGAAAACTATCCCGGACACACTCGAGAATGCTAGCAAAATATTTATAAACAGCAAAAGGAAGTTATTGCTTTTATTCTTATACATCTGGTGGTGTGATATTTTCGCTGATGTTAGCAATAATGATCGCATGAAGCATGGGGTACGGAGGTCTCTCGGTGAAAGAGCAAGATAAATCAGATGGGTCAATTCAGAAACCAAGTTTGATCCAATTTGAATATGCTTCACAGACTTTCTGTCTCCTGTGGAACTCTCGGCTTTTATTTTTTTGCCTCATTGCAGAAGCCCAGAGAGACTTGGTGCCTCGCTGATGGCAAGTGAGCAGCATGGATATTGTTCCAAATATTGGATCTCAGCAAGACTTTGAGACTTGCCCTGTGAGAGAGACGAGATGGGAAAGTTTAAACTCGCTTGAATAATTAACCCTTCCAAATGCCTGTGGTGCTCATGTTAAACATCGAGGTGAGTCTCTCTGTATGTCATGTTTGCGTCATTTTAGAACTTAAATGTTGATGAGAGCTGCTCTGTATTAATATGTAATGGTTCTCCATGCATTTTTCATTCCACTGTAACCCAAATACACTCCAGTTAGGAGAAGGAAGGCATCAGCTGTGTTCTTAATATTTGTACAAAGTATAAATATTTGGCTCGGTGATTTGGGGAAACTTTAATTATTCGACTAGCACAGCTGTTGCAGCGAGCTTCCTGTTGCCATGGTACCAGAAAAACATGATATTTTCAAGTTAATGTTTTACCCTTTCTGATTATCTTTCCTTTCAGCCAATCTTGCATTCACTTTGGGCTTGGCTTTACTTGCGCTGCTGTCCCAGTTGGTTTTGTCTTTTGAAAGAATCAATTCCTTTTGCAATTCCGTCCAGAATCATTTTTCTTTTAAAATAGATCGTGTGCCAGATTTTGAAATCAGACCCTCTGCATATCGAACTGAACGCAGAAAAGTGTGTGAAGACAAGTGACCAATTTGATAAGAAGCCCTGGCAACATAGCTTGATAGCTGAGCTATTTCCGTTTGCGAAAGCAAGTGTTGAATACCTATGCATTGTATCGGTAGCACTGGAAATGGGAGAAGAAAATGAAGCAGAGGCAATGTGCCAGTGTCAAACTATGAGGCTGTGCGCATCTGTTAAAGAGCAGGAGAGGAAATGAGGAGGCCAAGGAGCCTTGACAGCCACCGCTGGACACTGAAAGGCAACCCCAGGCAGCCCCAGCCCCTCTAGGGCATGGAAGATGTAAGCCAAAACAATGACCTCCCCTTAAATCAGGGCCCGGCTATAATTTGAGGGAGGGAAGGAAGGGGAGTGAAATCTGTGGAAAAGGTGAGAGCAAGAAGGAGTCAGAGGGATTAAAAACAGTACTCTACTGACTTCATAGAACGATACAGCACAGAAGGAGGCCATTTGGCCCATCGTGCCTGTGCCGGCTCTTTGAAAGAGCGATCCAATTAGCCCCACTCCCCCATTCTTTCCCCATAACCCAGCAATTTTTTTCATTTTTGAATGTTAAATTTGAATCTGCTTCCACCGCCCTTTCAGGCAGCACATTCCAGATCACAACAACTCGCTGCGTAAAATAATGGCCAGAATTTTCTGGTGTCCGTGCGGGCGGGGATTGGAGGCGGGTCGGGAGTGAAAGTTGAAATAACTTGGAGCGGGTTGGGAACCCGCCGTCATCCTGCCCCCGCGAGCCTTTCCCTCGGGCTCGTTTGCCAGCGCAGCAGCGACCCAAACGGAAGAGGCGGCCGAGCTAATCCAGATGATTATTGGGTACTTGTCAGACCCTTAAGCGTCTTTTTAACCCTACCTTTCCAATTTCACTGGATGACCACAGGAATCACGCAGCTCGGGAACCACGTCTGTGAACCTGAGGTGAAAGTTCAGTGGCCATTGATCCAGCTGGTTAATGCACAGCATGGAAAGCACAATAAATACTCCCACCTGACACCTGGTCACTTTCCTAAGGCAGGTGCTGTTGCTCACTGCATTGTCAGCACAGGTTTAGCTTTCTAGAGGTTGCAAGTCTTTTCAGCAAAGTTGGGATCCACTGTCACCTCATTGGTGGAACCTATCACACCATTGACAGATTGCTTCTGTCATCTCTATTTGACCTGCCATCTATTGCATAAACATGGGTGCCATTTATACTGTCTCACTTTGGTCCTCAGAATCAGACCTCAATGAGCCCCGACACCAGCAGCATCAGGCACACCAGCAGCACCAACAACAATACCATCAACATTCTCCTCAACCACCTGATGCTGCCCAGGACAGAGGGCATCAGCGCAGGGCTGCGCCGCATCGGAGGCGATACCCCCCAACACAGGGTATACAGGCAGAGGATGAGCTTCCTCAACATGACTGAGCAGCAGTGCCAAAGGAGGCTCAGGCTATCGCGCCAGGTCATCACAGACATTTGCAGATTGCTGGAGCAAGACCTGCAGCCCAGAGGACCTGGTGGACACACCTTGCCAGTGCTGTCAAAGTCACCAGCGCCCTCAAATTCGCCTCAGGCTCCTTCCAGGGATCTGCAGCAGACATTTGTGGCATCTCGCAGTCGGCCGCCCACAGATGCATCACACAGGTCACCAATGCCCTGTTTGACAAGTCAGCCAATTATGTGAACTTTGCCACTGATGAAGCCAGTATTACTGAGCAGGCACTTGGCTTTACCGCTCTGGCTGGCTTCCCATGGGTGCAGGGCGTCATCGACTGCACACATGTGGCCATCAGGGCACCCCCACATCACCTAGGAGTCTTTGTCAACTGCAAGGGCTTCCATTCCCTCAATGTGCAGCTCGTCTCCAACCATAGGAAGATCATCATGCATGTGTGCGCCGGATTCCCTGGCAGCTGTCATGACTCTTCCGTCCTGCGCCAGTCCACACTCCCTCAGCTCTTTGTTCCTCCAAACAGACTTTCTGGCAGGTTGCTTGGAGACAAGGGCTATCCACTGAAGATGTGGCTCATGACACCCTTGAGGAGGCCAAGTACTGAGGCCGAGGAGAGATATAATGACATACACATGTCCACCAGATGTGTCATAGAGCAGACAATAGGCATGTTGAAAATGCGCTTCAGATGACTTGACAGATCAGGAGGAGCCCTTCAGTACGCACCAGCCAGGGTCGTCGTGGTCTGCTGCACCCTGCACAACACAGCGCAGCAGCGAGGATTAGCGCTAAATGAGGAGCAAGGCTCTGAGCACACAGCCTCTTGGGAGGAGGAGGAGGAACATCAGTTGGATGACGAGGAGGAGGAGGAGGAGGAACCTGCGGTCCAGATCCCACCAGCACCTGAGCACATTGCTGCCTGGGAGACCAGGGATGGCCTCATCGTGGCCAGAATTACTTAACTTCAGGCATTACACCCATATGGCTGCCATATGCTGTGCCAGGCTCCCAACACCCCAAAACAACACCATAAAGCATCCCTACAATGACCAAGCCATTCCTTTCACACTGACCGCCATTGCTGGAGGTAATGTTATGTCTCATCATTCCTGACTAAGCCACTTCCAAAGTTGCAGACAGAATTGGCCATGAAAAGTGGTGAAAATAATCATTTTTATCTGTGACATCAGATTAACGGAATCTTCACAAAAACAGTTATTAAAACATCCAAGTGCTTACCCTTATGCACCTACTTGTGTTTCATCTTTCTCTTATGCATGCTTCTACGAGGTGCTACCCCTCTGACTTCAGCAGATGCCGAGGCAGCCTGCTCACTTCCATGCTGCGATTCTGTAGACACTTTTAGCAGACTCGGCCATCGTGATCCCAGGGGGCATGTGGGGTTTTGACTGAGTGGGATGCAACGGGGGAGAAGTGTAAGGGCTTTGAGATGAGCCCCTACTTCCCTCTCCCCTCTCACCGTCATCCCTCTCATGGGCCACCCGCACTTCCCTGCTAGCAAGGAGCTGGAGAGCACCTTGCTGCACCTAGGGCCATGAGGACCCTAGTCTATGTTTACATCCCTCCTAGAGAGGAGGTCTATGAGCCTCTGCCATCTATTCTGCATAGATACCATGTGCTCCTGTGAGTGACGCATTAGCTGCTTTATGCAGGTGGCCATCCTTTCCATGGAAGAGCCTACAGTCGCCATCACCTGCGACATGGTGCTCATGTTGGAAACGGATCCCTCCATTCTCTGCACATTTGTAGACATTATGGTCCAAAACCTGTCATAGCCTCCTGCACTTCTTGCTGCCCCTCCAGGATCGCCCTCTTTCTGGATGGCCCCCGAGGCTCAGCGTCTGCATGCAGCTGAGCAGAGCTGGGAGCACCCTGTGCCCTCTGGCGAGGAGTCTCCACTGCTGTCCCTGTCTCCACCATCTGCTCTTGCTCACTTGTGACAGACCTGGTGACAACACTATCTCGTGTGGGACCCACCGAGGTGTGCGTATCTGCGCTGGTGCTGGGTGCGCTTATGTCTGGTGATGGTGCTCCCTCAGAGGGTCTCTCCCTCTCCCTCTTATTGTGCGCTCTCTTCTCCTGCAAGGAGGGAAAGAGGAGAAGTTTGAGTGAGTGTGATGGAATGAGTGTAAGGAATGGATGGGTAACATCTTTAGAGGGAGACTATGAGGGAGTGGGGTGCCAATGCCAAGTGGCCTCCTAGTGTGTTGTTAGTTGGTATGATTGCATTAGGATGAGGGTGAGTGTGAGGGGTGGTTAGTCAGATGGGGATGTGATAATGTAGATAGATAGAGAGGGATGGGTGGACGTGCAATGTATCTTGGCGTGAATAATGATGTGCAGGAGCAGGCTTGGGAAGGCGGAGTGATGGGAATGTGATGAGAGGCACAGCAGGATGAAGTTGAGTGTGGCTTTGTACTCACCTTTCCTGATCTAATGAGATAATTGAAGCATTTCCGGCACTGCACCCAGGCCCCCCTGACCACATCCCTGCTGTTGACCTCCTCTGTAATCTCCAACCGGACTCCTTTGGTCTGCTGGGGAGGTCTCTTCCGCCCGTCCGAAGGGAAGAGGACCTCCCTGCGAGCTCTGACTCCCTCCACAAGCATATGGAGGGAGTCATCTGAGAACCTGGGTGCAGCCCTCTGCCTCTGTGCAGTCATGTTTCCTTGTGTTTGGAACACTCCAATGGTGCAGTACAGTGCCTGCACAATCCTAGCTCAACCTTCAAATGCAATGTGGCCATGGCTCCTTTAAATATCCCGGCTGAAAACACGACATCGATGACATCATCAAGCCCACACCATTTAATAGGGCCGGGTAACGCGCAGGGCGGCTTTAATAGGCGCCATGAAGGGAAAGTTGATCTCAGGAGCGGAATGAAATGAGGAACGGGGTCGCGACCTGCCACGGCAACCAGCCCAGGTACAGAAAATTCTGGCCAATGCTTCTTAAACATGACGAAATATGTAAACATAAAGGGACAAAAATTGGGTATCGTCCCGCTTGGGGCGCTAACTTCTGAAAAGTAGGAAAAGTAGGGCGAAGCGCTAATGATTCTCTCCTGACGGGAAATTCAGCCTTCGCGCTCCAAGAGGGAAGTGGAGCGCTAAATCAAGCGCTAACCACTTCTCCTCGGGCGCTAAAGTCCGGGAGCGGGGCGGTAGCGGCAGAGCGCTGAACCATTTGAAGCGCATCACTAACGGCATCAGAGGCTGCTTCCCCCGCTTAAAGGGAAGGGCCGGTGATGCTTCACAACCCACTTGTCGGCAGGTCTGCGTTGCGAGCCCCAAACACTCTCTCAAAGTGGAGGGCTTGGACATCTTGTCGCAATGAAGCGACCAAAAACTTTCAGCAGGAACCAGACTGGTGGAAATATTAAAGGTTGGCCTACCTGAAAACCCTTCCCTTTAAATAGCGCCCCCCAAGCGGCCAGCCGCATTGACAACGCCTCCTCTTCCTGCCGTTGTTCACGGCCGGCGATACAGCAGGGGGGGGGGCGGGAGGCAATTTCACATCCGGGGCGGTAACGGGGCGCTGCGCACTTGATGACATCACGATCTGCGAGGCGCTCGAGGCCCAGGCGGGAAGAGGTAGCGCCAGCGCTAAATCGGAAATGAATTTCGCGGGCGTCGCTGCATTCGCCGTGCCCGGTCGCTAACCCCTTAGCGCCCCGTTATTGCCCCCCCCCAGGCGCTAACCAACCGAATTTCTCCCCCAAAGACTTTTAAAAAAAAAATTAAAACAATTCCTTCAATCAAGTAATTGAATAATCACCAACCATACAAACTGGAAAAATATTTCAAACACAAGCTTCATAATTTCGGGAAGGACTCTGGATTGAGGTGGAGAGAATACAGAACCGGATGATGCAGTGGATTAGCACGCCATTCTTTCAGCTCTGGTTTGGATTCAAATCTAACCTACCTCTCTCTGCTGGCTGTAACAGTCCTGTAGCGAATGAGTTTGGGCTAGTTCCCTAGTGGGCATGCCCCAAAGCAAACACTGCACCAATTTGGTACTAAATTGGTGATTTTACTGAAAGGCCAGCAAGGCCAGTTGGCAATAAAGTCCCAGAGAGTTTACCACTCGATTGGTTTATTCGAAATGGCAGAAACCCCAAATCCACCACCAGATGTCATCCTTACCCGGTCTGGCCTATATGTGACTCCAGACCCACAGCAATGTGGCTGACTCTTAACTGCCCTCTGAAATGGCCCAGCAAGCCACTCTGCTGTAATAAACTGAAACAGTAAGAATAAAACCTGACGGACCACCCGTCATCGACCTCGGCACCGGCTTCGAACACAACAACGGCACACCCAGTCCAGTCGACCCTGCAAAGTCCTCCTCACTAACATCTGGGAACTTGTGCCAAAATTAGGAGAGCTGTCCCACAGACTAGTCAGGCAACAGCCTGATATAGTCATACTCACAGAATCATACCTTTCAGCCAATGTTCCAGACTCCTCTATCACCATCCCTGGGTATGTCCTGTCCCACCGGCAGGATAGACCCACCAGGGGTGGAGGCACAGTGATATACAGTCGGGAAGGAGTGGCCCTGGGAGTCCTCAACATTGACTCCAGACCCCATGAAGTCTCATAGCTTCAGGTCAAGCATGGGCAAGGAAACCGCCTGCTGGTTACCGCCTACCGCCCTCCCTCAGCTGATGAATCAGTACTCCTCCATGTTGAACACCACTTGGAAGAGGCATGAGGGTAGCAAGGGCGCAGAATGTACTCTGGGTGGGGGACTTCAATGTCCATCACCAAGAGTGGCTCAGTAGCACCACTACTGACCGAGCCCTGACACAACTGCCAGACTGGGCCTGTAGCAGGTGGTGAGAGAACCAACATGAGGGAAAAACCTACTTGACCTCGTCCTCACCAATCTACCTGTCGCAGATGCATCTGTCCATGACAGCATTGGTAGTAGTGACCACCACATAGTTCCTGTGGAGATGAAGTCCCGTCTTCACACTGAGGACACCCTCCATCGTGTTGTGTGGCACTGCCACCGTGCTAAATGGGATTGATTCAGAACAGATCTGGCAGCTCAAAACTGGGCATCCATGAGGTGCTGTGGGCCATATGCAGCAGCAGAATTGTATTCCACCACAATCAGTAACCTAATGGCCCGGCATATCCCTCACTCTACCACTAAAATCAATCCTGGTTCAATAAGGAGTGTAGAAGAGCATGCCAGGAGCAGCACCAGCCGTACCTAAAAAGGAGGTGCCAACCTGGGGAAGCTGCAACATAGGACTACATGTATGCTAAAAAGCAGAAGCAGCATGCAATAGACAGAGCTAAGTGATCCCACAATCAATGGATCTGATCAAGGCTCTGCAGTCTTGCCACATCCAGTCATGAATGGTGGTGGACAATTAAACAACTAACGGGAGGAGGAGGCTCCATGAATATCTCCATCCTCAATGATGGTGGAGCCCAGCACGTGAGTGCAAAAGACAAGGCTGAAGTGTTTGCAACCATCTTCAGCCAGAACTGCCGAGTGGATGATCCATATCGGCCTCCTCTTGAGGTCCCCACCATCACAGAAGCCAGTCTTCAACCAATTCGATTCACTCCACGTGATATCAAGAAACGGCTGAGCGCACTGGATACAGCAAAGGCTGTGGGCCCCGACAACATCCCGGCTGTTGTGCTAAAGACTTGTGCTCCAGAATTAGCTGCGTCTCTAGCTAAGCTGTTCCAGTACAGCTACAACACTGGCATCTACCTGACGATGCGGAAAACTGCCCAGGTATGTCCTGTCCACAAAAGCAGGACAAATCCAATCCAGCCAATTACCACCCCGTCAGTCTACTCTCAATCATCAGCAAAGTGATGGAAGGTGCCGTCCACAGTGCTATCAAGCAGCACTGACTCACCAATAACCTGCTCACTGATGCCCAGTTTGGGTTCCGCCAGGACCACTCGGCTACAGACCTCATTACAGCCTTGGTCCAAACATGGACAAAACAGCTGAATTCCAGAGGTGAGATGAGAGTGACTGCCCTTGACATCAAGGCAGCATTTGACCGAGTGTGGCATCAAGGAGCCCTAGTAAAATTGAAGTCAATGGGAACCAGGGGGAAAACTCTCCACTGGCTGGAGTCGTACCTAGCACAAAGGAAGATGGTTGTGGTTGTTGGAGGTCAATCATCTCAGCCCCAGGACATCACTGCAGGAGTTCCTCAGGACAGTGTCCGAGGCCCAACCATCTTCAGCTGCTTCATCAATGACCTTCCCTCCATCATAAGGTCAGAAGTGGGGATGTTCGCTGATGATTGCACAGTGTTCAGTGCCATTCACAACTCCTCAGATAATGAAGACCTGCACGACATTCAGGCTTGGGCTGATAAGTGGCAGGTAACATTCACGCCACACAAGTGCCAGACAATGACTATCTCCAACAAGAGAGATCTAACCACCGCCCCTTGACATTCAACGGCATTACCATCGCCGAATCCTCCACCATCCAACTCCTGGGGGTCACCATTGACCAGAAACTTAACTGGACCAGCCACATAAATACTGTGGCAACAAGAGCAGGTCAGAGGCTGGGTATTCTGCAGCGAGTCTCTCACCTCCTGACTCCCCAAAGACTTTCCACCATCTACAAGGCACAAGTCAGGAGTGTAATGGAATACTCTCCACTTTCCTGGATTAGTGCAGCTCCAACAATACTCAAGAAGCTCGACACCACGCAGGACAAAGCAGCCCGCTTGATTGGCACCCCATCCACCATCTTATACATTCACTCCCTCCACCACCGGCGCACCGTGGCTGCAGTGTGTACCATCTACAAGATGCACTGCAGCAACTCACCAAAGCTTCTTCAGCAGCACCTCCCAAACCCGCGACCTCTTCCACCTAGAAGGACAAGGGCAGCAGGCGCATGGAAACACCACCACCTGCAAGTTCCCCTCCAAGTCACATACCATCCTGACTCAGAAGTATATCGCCGATCCTTCATCGTCGCTGGGTCAAAATCCTGGAACTCCCTCCCTGACAGCACTGTGGGAGCACCTTCACCACACGACTGCAGCGGTTCAAGTAGGCGGCTCACCACCACCTTCTCAAGGGCAATTAGGGATGGGCAATAAATGCTGGCCTTGCCAGCGACGCCCACATCCCGGAACTAATAAAATAAATATACGGTGGAGTTGACTTCCATCTGTCCTCACCGTGATCCCGTCCCAAAGTGTGGAGGTGGAGTCATTTGAATATCAGGCGCAGACGCCTGTATCATTAGTCGGGCTACTGGAGCGCCCAACCCATGGAGCCAATAGGATTGCCTTGGCATTCTGTTGGTGCGAGGGTGGGGCGGTGATGTTGGCTGGGCCTGAATGTCATTATTAGAACTGATGGCCTCTCAACAAGCTGTTTGCCAATTGCCATTTGGATACGGCATTCTGGAGCCCACTTCCGGCACAGCTTCATGCAGGCATACTTACCACTGACCATATGAGAGGCAGAACTTGCATACAAGGGGAAACATATTCTCGACGTCTACCTTATCGTACCCATTCATAATTTTAAAGACCTCTATCAGGTCACCACTCAGTCTTCTCTTTTCTAGAGACAAGAGCGCCAGCCTGCTGGGGTTTGCGAGGAAGCCTGGAGATCCACCCCCAGGAGTGATGTCATGATGGAGGGGTTCCAGGCAGAAGAACATAAGAACAAAAGAATTAGGAGCAGGAGTCGGCCATATGGCCTCTCGAGCCTGCTCCGCCATTCAGTGAGATCATGGCTGACCTTTAACCTCAACTCCACTTTCCCACCCGAACTACATATCACTCAATTTCCCTCGAGTCCAAAAAATCTATCTCAGCCTTGAATATACTCAACGATTCAGCATCCACAGCCAGAGAATTTCAAAGATTCACAAACCTCTGAGTGAAGAAATTCCTCCTCATCTCAGTCTTGAATGACCGACCCCTTATCATGAGACTTTGCCCCCTAGACATAGCCAGGGGAAACAGCCTCTCACCATCTACCCTGTCAATCCCCCTCAGAATCTTAAACATTTCAATAAGATCACCTCTCATTCTTCTAAACTCCAGAGAGTGAGGGCTCGATTTTGCCAGGCCTGAGGAGGTGGGATTGGAGGCGTGTGAGGTGTTAAAATCACAAAAAATGGCGGGCGGCTCCGATCGCGCCTCCAGTCCGTCTCCGAGCAATTTTCCCAGAATCGTGGTTTCAAACCCGTTTCCATCCCGCCTCCAAGAGGCGGGATAGGCCCTTAACAACCAGTTAATTGCCTCTATAATTCCATTTTGAGAGGCCTTTCTGATTTTAACACATTTCCCTCATCCTGCACGTCTCCTCTGGAACACACCAGTTAATCCTGGAAGCCTCACAAGTGGATTGCTTACTAACAGCTGCAGCTCCACCATTAAAAAAGAGTTTTCGCCAATGATCATTTGCAGGTGGCAAAACTTTGTTGTCTCAGGTCTGGGGGAACTTTTAGCAGGCATACTCATTGTTGTGGAAGTTTGGAGCCTGACACGCAACTCCAGTGTGACCTCCTGGGAAACCCCTCTCCCCACCTTGACTGGGCGCTTCCTCAACTGAGGTATATACCAGAAGCATGAGAACCATTTATTTCCTTTCCTCCTGGACATCAGATTCAGACGAAGACCAGCCGCGGCAACAGCTGAACCATGAACAACAGCAGCACCAACAGCAGCAGCAATAACAGGAGCGTCAAGCTGCTGCTCACCCACCTGAAGTTGCACAGGCCAGAAGGCGCCAGCGCGCGACCACATTGCTGGCCGGGATGCAAGGGGCGCACTCATGTTGGCCAGATTTGCTTAGCCTGCACAATCAAACAATTTGCCTCGCACCTTCTTACCAGAGCATCGACAATGGACAAGAACCTGCAGATTCCTATCACTCTGACCACCATACCCTAAGCCCTCAATGTGGAAGTCCCATTTGCGAGATGACACAGGCCACAACTTCAACAGTTTGCCATCAAATCTGTTTATCATCACATTACAAGGATGGCTTGTCAAAAAACAATACAACAGAACACCCAAGTGACTACCCTTGTGAATACTTGTGCATTATCTTCCTCTTACGCATGCTCCTACGTGGTGCTTCCCCTGTGGCTTCAGCAGATGTGGAGGTCCCTTGCTCACTTTCTTGCTGCTCCTGTCTCGACACCTTTGGCGTTCTCTGGGGTTGCGAGCCTGTGAGGGCTCGGCAACAGTCTGCTGCTCCTGCGGCTGTGCAGGGGCTGAGGCGCCCATCTCAGTTGGGTGAGGACTCTAGTGGGGCTCTAACCGAGGGCTTTGCAGTGGCATGGTCGTGTGAGTGCTTGGAGAGGAGCCCCCACTTCCTTGCTGTCTGCCACCAACATCCCTCTCATGGGTCAGCCCCACTTCAGAGCTAGCAAGTGGCTTGACAGCACCTTGCTGCACTTCAGGGGGGCCATAAGGACCCGTTTCTGCACTGGAAGTCCTACTCCAGAGGACTTCCATGAAGGTCTGGTTTCTATGCTCAATAGCTGACCATCGCTTCTCAAGAGATGTCAGTCTATTCTGAACAATGACCATGTTTTCAACACTCTGGCGACTTAGCTCCTCCATGGCCGTAGCCATCCTCTCCTCTACCGTAGCCATTCTTTTCATGGAGGTTGCCATCCTTTCCGTGGTGATGCATTCATGCGCCAATGCCTCCACAAAGGCTCTGCTCATGTTAGTGATGGAGTCCTCCATCCGCTCCACACTCGCAGTGACCCTGGAGACAAAACCTGCCAGAGACTCCTGCACCTGTTCCTGGAGTTTCAGCATCGCTCTCCTTCTGGATGGACCCGGGGGTACAGGGTCGACATGCAGCTGAGCCGAGCTGGGAGAGTCCTGCGCCCTCCGACGAGGACTCTCCACTGCTGTCCCTGTCTCCACCATCTGCTGATGCTCACTTGTGAGCTGTGATACACCAGGTGACAACACTACTCTATCTCCCGAAGGTCCCACCGAGGTGTGAGTGTCTGCGCTCATGCTGGGTGCGCTGGATTTTGCTGACGCTGCGCCCTCAGAGGTTGCAGCTTCCTCTGAGGAGTCTGGAAGCTCAGGCTGTTCCTCCTGGACAGTGGGGACGAGGGCTGTCGCTGATCCTGTGGGGGAGTAAAGGAAAGAGTTAGAGATGTGAGATAAAGGTTGCATGCACATTGAATTGTACAGGTGATCATAAGTCAATCTGTTAGAGCATCAGAATCATTATCAGTCACTCGTGCAATGTCAATGAGAGAGATGCCAAACTATTCTGTCACGAGCTTGCTGTGATGCGCCCGTCTGTCCGTCCCCCACTTGGGAATCCTGCTCGATCCCGGCAATTTCCAGGGCCGCCTCCTCCGAGGTGGTGAGCTGGGCTACTGAGGGTGGCCCTCCTCCTGTCCTCGCTCTTTCCCTCTTATTGTGGGCTCTCATTTCCTGCAATGAGGGACATAAGTGGAGTTTGAGTGAGAATGAAGGAGTGAGTGTAGAGAATCCGTAGCATAGATGCTTAGAAGGAGACAAAGGGCCCTCCCTGTGTGTTGTAAGTTGTTGTCATTGTGTCACAGTGATAGGGAGTGTGAGGGCTGCATGGTCGAATAGTTAAGTGAATGTGACCATAGAGAGAGAGGGAATGGGTAAGGGTGCAGGGATGTCAGTGTCAAGTGGGATGTGGAGGAAGAGGTTGGCAAAGCAGAGTGCTGGTGAGGAGAGGCGATGGGGATCAGATTGAGGGAGATGGGAAAGTCATACTCACTTTTCCTGTGCGGAAAAGGTCATGAAACCTCTTCCTGCATTGCAGCCAGGTTCTGCGGCACATAGAGATTGAGTTGACCTCCTCGGCCACTTGCATCCAGACAGCTTTAGTCTGTTGGGGAGTCTTTTTCCTCCCTGAGGAAGGGAAGAGCACCTCTTATTTGATCTTGCTCCCTCCACCAGAGCTTGGAGGGAGGCCTCATCGAACCTTGGAGCACACTTTGACCTACTGCTGGACATAGTTGCTGAATTAAGCGATCACAACAATGGGCATAAAGTTTAAAGTCTCCAGAAGAAGCAAGGCTGCTTGCAGGTCTTAAATCCAGCAGCATTGAAAACGTCACCGAAGGTGACTTTCTGTATGAAAAGACTCATTGGGCCAGGGGTTTCCACACGCTGGAAATCAAGTGCCCAATTAGGGCAAAATTGCACTTTTTTCCCACTTCACATCGGAGTCAGGGTCCTGACACGCTGACCACCTGATACATCCCAGCCTGCCCCCAATGGCAAAATCGAGCTCTATATGTCCAATTTACTCAATCTCTCCTCATAGGACAATGCTCTTATCCCAGGAACCAATCTAGTGAACCTTCTTTGTACCGCCTCTAAGGCAAGTATATCCTTCTTCAGATAAGGAGACCAAAACTGTGCACAATACTCCAGGGGGGAAAAATTCGGGATCGACCATTTTGGGGCGCGAACATCGCCTGGGCGCAAACTTTAGCGCCCTGCGCAAATTTGCGCCGACGACCACGAAATTCAGTTTTAGCGCCCCAAGAGGGAGGTGGAGCACTAAGTCAAGCGTTCCACTTCCTTCTTGGAGTGCTAACCCCGAATATCAGGGCGGAGACTTCAGCAGCGCTGCACACTGGGCCGTGCAGCGCTGCCACATTCCAAGGCTCCTTCCCTCCCTTAAAGGGAAGGGCCAGCACTGCAGGCTCTGCAGTAGAAAAATTACCTACCTGGACCACCAAGGCAGCCGCGATCCGCGCGAATCAGCCGAGCGGAGCGCCGGGCTGATCCATCACGGGCAGGAACCCGTGAAAAAAACACCAACACGAAAGGTAAGTTTTTTTTTCTTTCCTCGGCCACCTCGCTTTAATCGTCGCCCCCCCGAAGCGGCCGGCCGCCCGATGCGCGCCTCCCGCGGCTGTCGGTGTTTTCGACCGGCGCTGCTGCAGGGGGCAGAAGTCAATTTCGGGTCCGGGGCGCTACCGGGGCGATGCGCACGGCGATGACGTCAAGATCTCCGGGCGAAGGAGATCAGGTCGCAACGCTGTAGCGCCACCGCAAAACTCCCGCCGAATATGGCGGGAGTCGATGTCAGCGCCGCTGCTCGGTCGCAAAGCCATTTGCGCACTGTCAGGGCCGCTAATGGGGCACTAACGAGAGGCGCAAAGGCACCCAATTTCTCCCCCCAGGTGTGGTCTCACCAAAGCCCTGTACAATTGTAGCAAGACTTCCTTACTCTTGTCCTCCAACCCTCTTGCAATAAAGGCCAACATGCCATTTGCCTTCCTAATTGCTTGCTGTACCTGCATGCTAACTCTCTGTTTCATGTACGAGGACACCTAAATCTCTCTGAGGACTTTTCTTCAGAAGTTCTGATTGCTGCCAGAGGGAGATGGAAACCTGGTGGAAACAGGTTCCACTCCAAATTCCTGCCGCCCCCATCCACCCCCACTGAGAAAGAAAAGAACTTGCATTTGATACATCGCCTTTCATGACCTCAGGACGTTCCAAAGTGCTTTACAGCCAATAAAGAGCTATTGAAGTGGAGTCACTGTTATAATGTAGGAAACGTGGCAACCATTTGAGCACAGCAAGCTCCCACAAACAGCAATATGATAATGACCAGATAATCTGTTTTAGTGATGTTGGTTGAGGGATAAATATTGGTCAGGACACTGGGGCGAACTCCCCTGCTCTTGTTCAAAATAGTGCCGTGGGATCTTTTACGTCCAGGCCAGACGGGACCTCTGTTTAATGCCTCATCCAAAGGATGGCACCTCCAACAATGCGGCACTCCCTCAGTACTGCACTGGGAGCGTCAGCCTAGATTTTTGTGCTCAAGTCTCTGAAGTGGGACTTGAACCCACGACCTGTGTGAATCAGCGAGAGGGCTACCAAGTGAGCCAGGGCTGACACTATCAGTATAGCTTATCAGTAGTTGCACCAGAATACATTGGTGCGTTAAGTTTATTGGCGTAACTATGTATACACTGAGGGCAGCACGTATTTGAAGGTTGAAGCAATCTGTTTGGTCTTGGTCCCTCGAGCTCTCTCTGGCTGGGTGGGAATCTGGGTTCCTGTTTACATTCACTAGTGGTCCAGTTGGTTGTGATTGCTGCCCTTGTTTGACTTCAAGAAGGTCACTGTTGTTGCCTTACCTCCCCTAAGGTATTGGTCTGCACTTTCCTCCTGGGAGGTGGTTTGGTGTTAGAGAGCGGAATTGAACTGTGAGTGGAGCTTTGTAACACAGTTACAAGGACTAATTGGGCATCTCGATGGATATTAAATCTGTCGCACTGTCAGCAGTTAAAATACTAAAGAAAGGAGCAGCCTTATTCTTCTTTTAACCAGCGCGACAGCTATTTGAAGACAGGGGGGTTTTCTTTGCGGTCCGCGGCAAGTTCTTGTCAAACAATCCAAATGAATATCTTATCAAAAACAAATCTATGCAGGCTTGGTTGTTACAAAAAATTGACACTGCCCATTAGGAGAGCTTATAAATCAAACAGGCCGTAAAACAGCCAACCTCTGTGTAGCAGCAGAAGTGAGAGGGGTGGTCTGTGCACAGTGAGTAAGGGAGGTGACAAAAGCCAGTACAGATGTACAACTGGTTTTATGTTCAAGGAGTGAGGCACAAAGAAGTAAATACTTTAAAAAAAATTCAACCACAAGTGCACAAGACTCATTGCTTAACTTTTAAATTGTTGAAGGAAAAGGACTTCTTTTATGTGGAGTGCTCCCTAGAAACGATGCCCGTTGCCATGGGGCTAATGCTGAGCCCACAGGTTAATGATTGCTGTGTTAGCGAACAAATGCTTTAAAATAAACCGTTAGGGGCCTGTTAAAACGGCAGACAGAAGAATGCGATTTGATTGCTTATCTTTCATTTGCGGATGGCCCGTATTTACCGATCCCTGCGGGTGTGTACGCGCTGTGTACTCACCCGTAGGGACATCGGAAATGCCGGTTTCAGGTATGCGAAGCGCATGCGCTGAAAACCGGCATTTCCAATCTGTCAAGAATGCTCTTGACAGATCGCACGCCTGCCCTGGAGAAGGGCCTCTGCGGGTCGAGAGTTCCGCTTTCTGCAGAACCTCCGCCCGCTGAAATCACTTAAAAATCTTACGCCTGGTAAAAGCAAGCGTAAGGCCTTCTTTTACCAGCATAAGAGTTTTAAAAAGTTTTTAAAATGTTTTTTTCACTCATTTATAATTTAAAAATACTATTAAAAAAGGTACGTTTATTTTTAGCCCCGTAAAAAACTTTAATTATTTATTTCAAAAAATTGAATTTTTGTTTAAAATATTTAATTTCATGTAATTTTAACTCATTTTAAAAACGTGATGGTTTTTTAAAATTTATTTAATGTTTTGATGTGTTTTTGGGGTGATCTCCATTCATATATTTGACGGGTCTATCTGTCAAAAGGATGAAGGGAGATTCCCTTCTCCTATTGGCTGACCTGGCCCATGTGATCCCAGGGATGCTTGCGAACCGCCTGCGCCCCTGGGATACGTGGGCCCTGCGCATTTCGACTGTGGAGAGGCCCAGGAGCAGAAGTGTCCGGACCTCGGGAGCCCTCAGGTAAGGGCGTAGAGTTTTTTCCGACAGGAGGCCTCCGCACGCAGGAAGCCTCCTATCGGAAATTACGGGCCGGTATCACAAACGGAAATATCTAGGCTACAAAGCTTTGCTTCACAACGTGATACCAGCAATGCTCTGAATACTCAGAAATCCAGACTATACAAGTCACACCTACGAACAAGTCACTCGCCCATGTTATAGTCGCCATTACGTACACGTAAGAAGTACATCGTCATTCTCTGTACGCACGTGGCATAAAGCCTGAAGAACGGTGACGTAAGAAAACTACTAGGCACTTGGTCTAAGCATTAAACAAAGCTTTAATCAACTGTTTTTCAACATGGCGATCTAGTTGTGTCCTTCACTAGTTCCTGTTAAAGAATGTCCTGAGCAAGCTGGGCCCATGCCCGAGTATTTATACTCTCCCTGGACAGCACCACTAGCAGGCCGCCCAATATTATTTCATAAGTCATTTCCACATGAATGACAAGATTCATGTCAAACGGTATAACTGATCAAAGCAGATTGTAATGGATAGCTAGGAGTAATTAGGAACCAGTAATCCCATCACGATTACATCATGATCCATGAGCGGCAAGATCAGAATCGCCATCAGAGCCCCAAGATCACATTTCAGCTCCCATGTATCCATTCTTTTCATGGTATGTGTTATGGAGCTCATGGGAATGGCTTTCCCCCCGCCCCCCCCCATTTGGGTCCTTTTTTGCCAGCAACAGGTCTCAGTGACCACCCCGGCAGCCAGTGTAGTTGACATGTGACGATGGACTTAATTAGGGATTAATGACTGATCTGATCGCTCGACAGCCAGTACGCTCTGGGTAGCTACATGCGAAAATGTTCCATATCATTGACATTTAAAAATGGACCTTACTGGAGGTTAAATGGTGTAGTTCACGGAACGAGATTCAATGGTTATTTAATGGGAAATAAAAAAGCCAAATATGGAACATAAATTAGTAACACATCTTGAACGCTTTTACCAAATATTTATCAACCAGTTATTGCTCTGTATTTACAAGGAGATTCGATGATAGATGTAATAGGAGTATTTTTGATTAAATGTAACAATTAGATTACTTGTGGATTTTGTTAAATCTGAGATTTTGCAACCTTTTCAAATGTAAAGCAGCAGCTTATATTTAAAGTGTATGTTTTTCTCCTTCAAATGTGTTCCCCTTGCCCCTCCTGTGCTGAAGGCAATAATTCATGCTGGGAGTGAAGGCAGTGACAGTTCAATCAGTGGCAGCATTCCCTCAGTACCTCACTGAAGCAGTTACTCTTCATGTGACCTGAGACACCAAGGCCCAGATTTTTCCTCTTCAGCACCTGAGCGCAAGATCTTCACCCAGTGAAAATGCAACGACCGCAAATTTGGGCACAAACTGCGTACAATTTATCAATTACGCTTATAGAAAGACTTGCATTTATATCGCGCCTTTCGTAACCTCAGGACGTCCCAACGCACTTTACAAGCAATTAAGTTCCTTTTAGAGTGTAGTCACTGTTGTAATGTAAGGAAACGCGGCAGCCAATCTGCGCACAGCAAGCTCCCACAAGCAGCAATGAATAAATGACCAGATCATCTGTTTTAGTGATATTGATTGAGAGATAAATATTAGCCCAGGACACCGGGGAGAACTCCCCCCCTGCTCTTCTTCGAAATAGTGCCATGGGATCTTTTACATCCACCTGACAGGGCAGACGGAACCTCGGTTTAACGTCTCATCAGAAAGACGGCACCCCCAACAGTGCAGCGCTCCCTCAGCACCACACTGGGAGTGTCAGCCTGGATAGTCAGAAAAGATATACTTGCTCTCGAGGCAGTTCAGAGAAGGTTCACTCGGTTGATTCCGGAGATGAGGGGGTTGACTTATGAGGAAAGGTTGAGTAGGTTGGGCCTCTACTCATTGGAATTCAGAAGAATGAGAGGCGATCTTATCGAAACATAATGGCCCAGAAATTGATCTCGCTCTGTTCCCGCGGGGGTAAGGAGCAGGCGCGATCTCTCACTCCGCGTTGGCTTTTTCAGATCCAGCTCGCACGAACTTGATGTTCTAGACATCAGCTGGGCAGTGCTTGCGTATCCCACCGGCGTAGTGAATTCGTGCGAGCTGTGGGATCACGTGACTCAGTTAGAGCCAATGGCAGCACACCATCTTCCATTCATAAGTTTCACATAGGTGCTGTGAAAGCTATGAATCTTACACACCCCCAAAATAACAGCTAAACCTCAATTAAATTTTAAAAAAACCATCACATTAATAAAATAAGTATAGTTAAATAAATTAACCATTTTAAATAAAAAATAAAATTTTTGAAAAAATTTAATATCTTTTAAAAAGTTATAAAAATAAACTTACCTGTCTTTAAAGTCTCTAAAAAAGATATACATGTTAAAAAAAAATCAAAATAATACTTAATTCACTACTTACCTTGTTAAAAGTGGGTCTTACTCCTCCTTTTTTCATTTCTAAAATCTTCCGTCCTTACATGCGCGTCCAAAGCACTAAGTGCACAGCGTGCGCGCAGCCTGTAGCGCGCACGCGGTGCACCGAGGAACCGCCCCCTTTTCCAAAAACCAAGTGCCGGTTTTCAGCGCATGCGCAGTGCATGCAGAAAACCGGCAATTGGAGAGAGAATACGCGAGAGTACGCAGTGCGTACTCTCGCATAGCGGCATCAATTTTTGGCCCATAAGATTGTGAGGGGGCTTGATCGGGTGGAGGCGGGGAGGATGTTTCCACTGATGGGTGAGACTAGAACTAGGGGGCATAATCTTAGAATAAGGGGCTGCCGTTTTCAAAACTGAGATGAGGAGAAACTTCTTCACTCAGAGGGTAGTAAATCTATGGAATTTGCTACCTCAGAGAGCTGTGGAAGCTGCGACATTAAATAAATTTAAAATGGAGATAGACAGTTTCCTAGCTGATAAGGGAATTAAGGGTTATGGGGAGCGGGCAGGGAAGTGGACGTGAGTCTAGGTTCGGATCAGCCATGATCCTATTGAATGGCGGAGCAGGCCCGAAGGGCCATATGGCCTACTCCTGCTCCTACTTCTTATTATGGGCTCAAGTCTCTGGAGGATAAACATGGGCACCACATGGCCAAATTTGGCTCTGCGCTGCCAAAACTCCCAATTGAACAAGGAGGCCACCACTCGCCAAGCTCAATTTTGTTCACCCGTGCATACTTCCCAGCAGAGGTCACTGGATAGCAACTAGGAGTGGGGGGAACCCGGGCTGCTTTTTGCTCTGTAGCTCGGAGGATGAGGGCCAACTATAGGCCCCCACTGCTGGTTTGGCTGAAAACTAACTAACCCAACACACACCAAGAATTGAACGGGAGCCCTCCCTTTTTTTCCCATGGCTCTGTGCCACACTGTGAGGTACACTGGTCCTGCTGAGGCATCCGGAGTTCCTGCGTATATATTTGCACCAATTTCCAACTCAGATCATTTATAATCTGCAACAGATTTTCTTTTCCCTGTAACAGAACATATGTTATGAAGTTGGACTCAATCCACTAGCTCTTGCCTCACACACGGTGGATTGGGGCTTATTGATCTCCACTATATACTCACTTGGCTGCAAGCTGCCAAAGAAACAACAAACGCTTTAAAATCTCCTTGTTTTTAGAGGTTCCTCGCCTCAAAAGTGGTTTCCATTATTCATGTTTAAAGATGAAAATATGCATCTTATCAAAGGTACTGCAAATTTGATTTTTTAAAATGTAGTTTTTTAATCAAAGGTGAAATTCCATAATAATGCCTTTTATTGACAAGTGATGCTGATCTTCATTCTTTGACAACAGCTACTGCCAATCACAGAGCCCAATTTCAAAAATCGCGGGGAAAGGCGTTTTCTAAGTTTATAATACTGAATACGAAGCACATTTGTGCAATCATTCAATACTTTGGAACAGAAGAACATAGGAACAGGATGAGGCCATTCAGCCCCTCGAGCCCGTTCCGCCATTCAATTAGATCGTGGCTGATCTGTACCTTAACTCCATTTACCCAGCTTGGTTCCGTAACCCTTAATACCCTTACCTAACAAAAATCTGTCAATCTCAGTTCTGCAATTTTCAATTGACTCCTAGCCTCAGCAGCTTTTTGGGGAGAGAGAGTTCCAGACTTCCACTACTTCCACAGTGTCAGCTGTGGCTCAGTTGGTAGCACTCTCGCCTCTGAGTCTAGAAGGTTGTGGGTTCAAGTCTCACTCCAGGTACTTGAGCACATAAAGCTAGGCTGACACTCCAGTGCAGTACTGAGGGAGCGCTGCACTGTCGGAGGTGCCGTCTTTCAGATGAGATCTTAAACCAAGGCCCTGTCTGCCCTCTCAGGTGGATGTTAAAGATCCCATGGCACTATTTTGAAGAAGAGCAGGGGAGTAATCCCCGGTGTCCTGGTCAATATTTCCCCCTGAACCAACATAACGGCCCAGAAATTCGCCTCTCCGGCTTGCCGCGGGGGTAAGGATCGCGCGCTGCTCTTACCTACCGCGCCTGCTGTTGTGTTTTGGGCCCACGGGAACTTCAGCTCCTGGGCCTCTCCCAAGAGCCGGCGCGCAGTGCTTGCGTGTCCCAGAGGCGTAGTTAGTGTGATGCGTCCCCTGTGATCACGTGGGCCATGGAGAGCCAATGGCAGCAGACCATCTTTCATTCATAGATTTGACAGGAGACCTGTCAAATCTGTGAATTGAAATCGGCCCCAAAAGAACAGCTAAACTTAAAATAATTTCTTTTAAAAACCCATAACTATAGTTAAATAAATTAACCACTTTAAACAAAAATTTAAATTTTTGAAAAAATTAAAATACTTTTTAAAAGTGATAAAAATAAACTTACCTTTCTTTAAAGTATCTAAAAAAGATAAACCTGTTGAAATTTTTTTTTAATTATACTTAATTAACCACTTACCTTGTTGAAAACGGGTCCTACGCCTCTTTTTTAATAGCGTAGTTTCTTCAATACTTACCCTCCCGGAGAAACCTGAAAAAAAATCTAAGTTTGCTGCGTGCGCGCAGCCTCTACCGCGCACGCGGTTCACCTATGAACCGCCCCCTTCACCATACCGGAAGTTCCGGTTTCCCGCGCATGCGCAGTGCATGCAGGAAACCGGCACTTCGGGACGCATTACGGGTGAGTACGGACTGAGTACTCACCCGGGAAGGGCCGAATTTTTGGCCCAACAAAAACAGATTACCTGGGCATTTTCACATTGCTGTTTGTGGGAGCTTGCTGTGTGCCAATTGGCTGCTGCGTTTCCTACATTACAACAGTGACTGTACTTCATTGGCTGTAAAGTGCTTTGAGACGTCCGGTGGTTGTGAAAGGTGCTGTGTAAATGCAAGGCTTCCTTCCTTCCTACTCTTTGTGTGAGGAAGTGCTTCCTGACATCATCCCTGAACGGCCTAGCTCTAATTTTAAGGTTATGTCCACCTTGTTCTGGACTCCCCCCACCAGAGGAAATAGTTTCTCTACGTCTTTGCTAGCCTTGGTTCATGCAGGTAACGCAGTCCAGCAGTGTCAACAACAACAACTTGTATTTAAAATGCACCTTTAATGTAGTCAAACGTCCCAAGGCGCTTCACAGGAACGTTATCAAATAAAGTTTGACCCCGAGCCACATAAGGAAATATTAGGGCAGATGACCAAAAGCTTGGTCAAAGAGGTAGGTTTTAAGGAGCGTCTTAAAGGAGGAAAGAGAGTTGAGAGTGGAGAGGTTTAGGGAGGGAATTCCAGAGCTTAGAGCCGAGGCAGCTGAAGGCACGGCCACCAATCGTGGAGCAATTAAAATCGAGGATACTCAAGAGGCCAGAATTGGAGGAGCGCAGTTATCTTGGAGGGCTGTGGGGCTGGAGGAGATATAGAGATATGGAGGGGGGGTGCGAGGCCAAGGAGGTATTTGAAAACAAGGTTGAGAATTTTAAAATCGAGGCGTTGCTTAGCCGGTAGCCAGTGTAGGTCAGCGAGCACAGGGGTGATGGGTGAACAGGACTTGCGAGTTAGGACACGGGCAGCAGAGTTTCGGATGACCTCAAGTTTATGGAGGGTAGAAAGAGGGAGGCCGGCCAGGAGTGCGTTGGAATAGTTCAGTCTAGAGGTAACAAAGGCATGGATGAGGGTGTCAGCAGCGGATGAGCTGAGGATGTCAGTGAGGAAAAGTATCAGATTTAGTCAGACTCAAGCATCCAAAATTCAGGTTTTACTGAACTAAAACTAATTTTTCATCGAGGTCAATATGTGAGTGTGAGATAAAAACAGAAAATGCTGGAGATACTCAGCAGGTCAGGCAGCATCTGTGAGGAGAGAAACAGAATTAACGTTTCAGGTCGATGACCTTTCGTCAGAACTGGAAAAAAGCAGGAAATGGAACAGACTTTTAAGCAAGTGTAGGGGCTGGGAAAGGGGGGAGGGGATGAAAGAACAAAAGGGAAGGTCTGTGATAGGATAGAAGGCAGGAGAGGTTAAGAGACATTAAGAGATATTCAAGGCAAAAGGAGATGGTAATGGGACAGGTTAAGAAACAAAGGATGGCGCGAGATGAAGTGTGAATTGCGCTGGCAGAATGAAAGACAGCTGCCATGTGGGAGAGAAGAACAAAAGGCACAAACAAAAGTGTGGATAAAAAATATATATCTGATAGGGGCCGAGGTTATGGTCTGAAATTGTTGAACTCTATGTTGAGTCCAGAAGGCTGTAAAGTACCTAATCGAAAGATGAGGTGCTGTTCCTCGAGCTTACGTTGAGCTTCCGTGGAACAATGCAAGAGGCCGAGGACGGTGAGGTCAGAGTGGGAGCGGAGCAGAGAATTAAAGTGACAGGCGACCGGAAGCTCAGGGTCCCCCTTATGGACTGAACGGAGGTGTTCGCAAAGCGGTCACCCAATCTGCGTTTGGTCTCGCCAATGTAGAGGAGACCGTATCGTGAGCACTGAATACAGTATACTAAATTGCAAGAAGTACAAGTAAATCGCTGTTTCACCTGGAAGGGGTGTTTGGGGCCCTGGACAGTGGGAAGGGGGGAGGTATAAGGGCATGTGTTTCATCTTCTGCGCTTGCACGGGAAGGTGCCGGGCAAAGGGGAAGGGGTGTTGGGGGTGATAGAGGAGTGGACCAGGGTGTCGCGGAGGGAGCGGTCCCTTCGGAATGCTGAAAGGGGAGGTGAGGGGAAGATGTGTTTGGTGGTGGGATCACGCGGGAGGTGGCGGAAATGGCGGAGGATGATCCGTTGAAGGTGGAGGCGGGTGGGGTGAAAGGTGAGGACAAGGGGAACCGTATCGTGGTTCTGGGAGGGAGGGGAAGGGGTAAGAGCAGAAGTGCGGGAGATAGAACGGACGCAGTTAAGGGCCGTGTCAACCACAGTAGAGGGGAATCCTCGGTTGAGGAAAAAGGAAGACATGTCGGAAGCACTGCTATGGAAGGTGGCATCGTCAGAGCAGATGCGGCAGAGACGGAGGAACTGGGAGAATGGAATAGAGTCCTTACAGGAAGCGGGGTGGGAGGAAGTGTAGTCCAGGTAGCTGTGGACTTGTAGTGAATGTTTGCCAATAACCTATCCCCAGAGATGGAGACGGAGAAGTCGAGGAAGGGAAGGGAAGAATCGGAGATGGACCATGTGAAGGTGAGGGAAGGGTGGAAATTGGAAGCAAAGTGAATGAAATTATCTAGTTCAGGGCGAGAGCAGGAAACAGCACCGATACAGTCATCAATGTACTGGAAAAAGAGGTGAGGGAGGGGACCTGAGTAGGGCTGGAACAAAGAATGTTCCACATATCCCACGAAAAGGCAGGCATAGCTAAGACCCTCTCAGTTCCGACGAAGGGTTTCGACCTGAAACGTTAACTCTGTTTCTCTCTCCACGGATGTTGCCTGGCCTGCTGAGTTTTTCCAGCATTTTCTGTTGTTATAAGCTAAGACCCATGCGGGTTCCCATAGCAACACCTTTGATTTGGAGGAAGTGAGTGGAGTTAAAAGAGAAGTTGTTCAATGTGAGTGTGAGAGTTGCCACTGGGTCACAGAGGGACTGATCTGTCCAGCTCACCTGCCACTATGCCAATTGAGAATCAGGTACATACAGCTCCCCAATCCATGCCATCGGGCCTCAGACAAAAGGGCAACGTTCTAAATCCTTCTATGCTCGCACTGAGTGTGGAATATTCTGGCCATTAGTAAACATTCTTATTGCATTTAAATGCCCAAAGAGCCTTAAAATTCATCCCAATTTGTATTCATTGAATCAATTAATTTGGAGCAAAGTTTGGACAAGGTCAAGCTAAATTTTAGACTTGTTGCTAAGCAACGACTCGATTTTAAAATTCTCATCAGAGCACAGAGTGGTCTGCACAGAGCGGCATTAAACGGAGTGTACTTAAGAAGAGTGTTTTATTTGGGAATTTGGAAAGAGTGAGAATTTGGAGAAGAGGGGGAAGGAGTTGCTGCTTTTTGCCTGCACTACTTGTAGTGCTTTGTGTTACAGGTAGATATTTGATCTCAGTACCCTTAACTTAATCTAGATCAAGTAAGTAGTCAAGAAACTACACTGTAAACTAAGTTACCTAATTACAAATTAAATTAAATTAAATTAAATAAAACAAGGTCATATAGGGATGGCAGTGTAGGTGGTGTGCCGTAACTGCAGCATGTGGGAGTTTGTGGAGAGCATTTTGATCCTGGACAACCATGTTTGCAGTAAGTGCCTGCATCTTGAGGAACTTCAGCTTAGAGTTTTTGAGCTGGAGTCTGAGGTGTAGACTTTGCGGGGCATCAGGGATGGGGAGAGTTACCTGGACACTTTGATCCAGGAGGCAGTCACACCCCGTAGGTTAGGTAGTGGTGCAGGTCTGGTTAGTGGTCAGGGACAGGAGGGTGTAAATGGCACCATGGTGCAGGAGGCCATTCAAGTGGGGGGAGTGAAAGGGAATGTAGTTGTGTTATGGGACAGTAGAGTCAGGGAGACAGATACTGTTCCCTGCAGCCGCGACCGGGAGTTCCGAAGGTGGTGTTGCCTGCCCGGTGCCAGGGTTAAAGACATCTCCTCGTGGCTGGAGGAGAACTTGGAGTGGGAGGGGGGAGGATCCAGTTGTCGTGGTCCACGTAGGAACCAACATCATAGGTAGAACTAGGAATGAGGTTCTGCTGAGGGAGTTTGAGGAGCTAGGGTCCAAATTAAAAAGCAGAACCTCAAGGGTAATAATCTCTGGATTGTTACCTGAACCACGCGCCAATTGGCATAGGGACAAACAGATTAGAGATTTAAATGCGTGGCTCAAAGAGTGGTGTGGGAGGAAGGGGTTTCAGTTCATGGGGCATTGGCGCCAGTACAAACCAAATTTGCAGTAATAGTGTGGAGGACGAATTCATGGAATGTATGCAAGATAGTTTTCTAGATCAGTATGTTGAGGAACAAACTAGGGAACAGGCTATTTTAGATCTTGATGCGGAGATGCCGGCGTTGGACTGGGGTGGACAAAAATGAGAAGTCGCACAACACCAGGTTATAGTCCAACAGATATCTCTGCATTTTTTCTGTGTTTATATTCTGTGAATTTTTGTAGATTCACTCATAGTAACTTTACCTGAAGAAGGGGCGATCGATAGCTCCGAAAGCTTGTTATTTTAGATCTAGTATTGTTCAACAAGAAAGGGTTCATTAATATCCTTGTAGTAAAGGGGCCTTTAGGGAAGAGTGACCATAATATGATAGAATTTTATATTGAGTTTGAAAGTGATTTAGGTAAATCCGAAACTAGGGTCTGAAATCTAAACAAAGCAAACTACGGGGTGAGTTGGGTAAGGTAGATTGGGAAACTACATTAAAAGACATGACAGTAGAGAAGCAATGGCTAACATTTAAAGAATTAATACATAATTTACAACAAATATACATTCCTTTAAGGCACAAAAAACCCCCACAGGAAAGTGGTCCAACCGTGGCTAACAAGAGAAGTTAAAGATAGTATTAGATCAAAGGAAGAGGCTTATAATGTTGTCAAAAAGAGTAGTAAGCCTGAGGATTGGGAGGATTTTAGAATTCTGCAAAGGAGGGCCAAGAAATTGATAAAGAAAGGGAAAATAGAAAATGAGAGTAAACTTGCGAGAGACATAAAAACAGACTGTAAAAGCTTCTATAGGTATGTAAAAAGGAAAAGATTAGCAAAAGTAAATATGGGTCCCTTATAGGCTGAGACACGAGAAATTATAATGGGGAATAAAGAAATGGCAGAGAAATTAAACAAATACTTTGGGCAGGATTTTCCCAGTGGAGACGGGTTCGCGTCGGGTTCGTTGTTTGGCGGGTTCCGGTCCCGCTGCCAGTACCAACCGCACTGAGATAACGATTTTCATTAGATTGGGCTTATTGAGCCCGCCGTGCGCATTACCCGGCCCGATCAGTGGGTTCGAGTCTGCTGCTCGCCTCTGCTGACGTCTTCGATTCAGCTGTATTTAAGGGGCCCGTGTAGCCTTTGGGTTTTAGTAACTTTCTGATGCTCCTGATAACTGGTCTGTGCGAGATGGCTGCTCCAAGAACAAAGGCTTCTCCCCGCTTTGATGCTGACTCCCTCCAAGCTTTTGTGGAGGGAGTAAGAGGGCGCAGGGAGGTTCTGTTCCCTTCCAATGGACGGAGGAAGCCTCCTCAGCACACAAAGGCAGCCTGGCTGCAAATTGCTGAGGAGGTAAGTGCCAGGTCTTTGTGTGCACGCACCTGGGTGCAGTGTCAAAAAAGTTTCAATGATCTGCTACGCTCAGCTAAAGTGAGTATAACATCACACTTACCTTCAATCTACTCCCCATCTCTTCTCATCACCAACACTCTGCATTGTCAACCTACTCCTGCACATCCCAACTTACCCATTCATCCCTTGCACCCTTAACCATCCCTCTCTCTCTATGTATAGAATCACTTCACCATCCTACTCTGCACACCTCACACTCACTCTCACTGTTATGCAATGACAACAACTAACAACGCACAGGGAGGCACCTTGGTATTGGCACCTCACTCCATCTTTGTCTTCTAAGCATTCATGCTATGGATTCTCGACACTCACTCCATCATTCTCACTCAAACTCCACTTGTGTCCCTCATGGCAGGAAAAGAGAGCCCACAGTAAGAGGGAGAGGGAGAGGACAGGAGGAGGCCCACCTTCCATGGTGCATTTAACTAACGCTGAGGAGGCTGCTATCGAGATCGTCGGAGGTGCAGAGGAGCTGGAAGTGGGTGACGGAGAGATGAGCGCAGTACAGCAAGCTGGTGACAGAATAGATTTGCAACCCTCCCATTTAGATTTCATGAGTGACTGATATAGCATCTGATGTTCATAGAGATTGAGTTCTGATCATCTGCCCAAGGGGATGTGTCTGCTACCTAAATATCACATGTCTAACTCATGCCTTTACTCCCCCACAGGACCATCGAGAGCCCCCCTCCCCACTGTCCAGGAGGAAGAGCCAGACGACTCCTCAGAGGAACCTGCAGCCTCTGAGGGAGCAGCGTCACCAGAAATGAGCGCACTCAGCACCAGTGCAGAGACGCACACCTCGGTGGGGCGTTCGCGACATCGAGTAGTGTTGTCCCCTGGTGTATCACAGCTCACAAGTGAGTATCAGCAGATGGTGGAGACAGGGACAGCAGTGGAGAGTCCTCGTCAGAGGCCGCAGGACGCTCCTAGCTCTGCTCAGCTGCATGTAGATGCTGAGCCTCTGGGGCCATCCAGAAAGAGAGCGGTGTTGGAGCTTCAGGAACAAGTTCAGGAGGCTCTGACTGGGTTTGCAACCACGGTGACTGCAAGTGTGCAGAGAATGGAGGAGTCCATCTCAAACATGAGCAATGCCGTGGTGCACGCAATGGCGAATGTAAGTGCTGCCATGGAAAGGATGGCAACCTCCATGGAGGACATAAATCGCCAGACTCAAATGAACATGGTGACTCTTCTAAATAGATGGTTGTCTATGGAGGATAGATGGGCATCTATTGAGGAGAAGCACCAGAGGTACATGGACGTCCCCATTATGAGGACTGTCAGTACAGAGACGGGTCCTCATGGCCCCACTGATGTGCAGCAAGGTGCTCTCCAGACACTTGCTAGCAGTGAAGTGCAGGTGACCCATGAAAGGGATGTTGGTGGTCAACAACAAGGAAGTGGGGGCTCCTCTCCAAGCGCTCACACTCCCATGCCACTGCCGAGCCCTCAGTCAGAGCCCCAGATGCGTCACCCAACTGAGATGGCCGTCTCTGCCCCTGCACAGCGGCAGGAGGAGCAGACTGTTGCGGAGCCCTCCCAGGCTCCCAAACCCAGAGGACGCCCGCCAAAGGCGTCTCAGCAGGCGCAGCAGAGAAGTAAGCAAGCTGCCTCTACATCTGCTGAAACCATAGGGGGAGCACCACATAGAAGCACGCGTAAGAGAAAATTAACACACAAATAGTCACAAGGGTAGTCACTTGGGTGTTTTGATATAATATAAAGTTACGTTTGTCATCATTATTTCAATTGTAATAAAGAAATGCGTGTCAAAGAATCAAAGAGTTGGCCTATGTGTGCTCAGAAATGGAAGTGGCACAGTGAGGGGTCAGGGCGCCTTTCATCTGCAGTGATGATGGGGAGAGTGTTAGGAAAGCTCAGTTTATTGTACAGATGCTGTATGGTGTGTAATGAAGGTTGTGCAAACACTCATACCCATGTGCCAGCCACATGTGTTTGCTGCGTAAAGTTACGCGAATCTGGCATGGATTAGTGTATCCCTTGCCTCACGGAGGAGGCAGCTGTGCGCAGTGCCACTTGTTCCTCAGCCAGTGGTAAGCCACGCTGCAGTGCGAACTGTAGGGCTCCACAAGATCTGTCCAGGCATCTGAATTGCATTGGATATTAAGGGAATCAAGGGATATGGGGATAGTGCAGGAAAGTGGAGTTGAGGTAGAAGATCAGCCATGATCTTATTGGATGGCGGAGCAGACTTGAGGGGCCAAATGGCCTGCTCCTGCTCCTATTTCTTATGTTCTTATGTCTTAGGTCCTGATGCTAGTTTTCAAGCTGCACTTGTCCTTGTAGCAGTGTAGCATGGAGTGGCCAAATCATACAGCACAGAAGGAGGCAATTCAACCCATTGTGCCTATGCCGGCTCTTTGAAAAAGCTTTCCATTTATGCCCACTCCCCCTGCTCTTTCCCCATAGCCCTGAATTATTTTAAATCTGTGTCCTCTGGTTACCGACCCTCCTGCCAGTGGAAATCATTTCTTTTTTCTCTACTCCATTAAACCCCTTCATAATTTTGAACACCTCTACTAAATCTCCCCTTAACCTTCTCTGCTCCAAGAAGAACAACCCCAGCTTCTCCAGTCTCTCCACACAACTGAAGTCCCCTCATCCCTGGTACCATTCTGGTAAATCTCATCTGCACCCTCGCCAAGGCCTTGACATCCTTCCTAAAGTCTGGTGCCCAGAATTGGACACAATCAACTCGTCTCAGTAAGTAAAATCCAGCCCACTACTTCAGCTGAGGCCACACCAGTGTTTTATAAAGGTTTGGTGTAACCTCCTTGCTTTTGTACTCCATGCCTCTATTTATAAAAGTGAGAAGTCGCACAACACCAGGTTATAGTCCAAAAGCTTTATTTGAAATCACAAGCTTTCGGAGCGGCTGCTCCTTCATCAGGTGAAGTGAAGAGATGCATATAGGCGCAGCATATATAGTCAGAGAACACTGCCAGATGACTACAGTTAATCTTTCTAACTGCCCTTTATCACACCTCGGCAGAGAGACAATCACCGCAATCAAAGGTGTGGATGGTGTCCAACCAGGTCAGTCAGGAAAACATTACATCAAAGACGATAGCAAAATACAACAAAGACAATGAGGTGGGGTCACAAGGGGTCAAATGTGGCAGATGCTGGGGTCTGTTTGGAAAACAAAAAACGTTTTACTTTTTTTGCTGGAAATCACAGCAGGTCCGGCCGCATCTGTGTCGAGAGAACAAGCCAACGACGACTCGAGTCTATTTATAAAGCCCAGGATCCCGTATGTTTCTTTAACAGCCTTCTCAACTTGTCCTGCTACCTTCAAAGATTTGTGTCCGTACACCCCCAGGTCTCCCTGTTCCCGCACCCCCTTTAAAATTGCACCATTCCACTACTCTGCCTCTATTGAGACCCACTTAAGTGGCTCAGTGCTACAGTGATGCCATGTCAGCTCTTACTTGTCAACATAGAAATATTCTGGCTCATTGCTCAAATTCTCTTGATGGTTGGAAATGTTAAGATAGGTTTTCCAAGTTCAAGCCCACTGAGAGGTACCTGGCCTGCTCTGAGTGAGTGTTGGAAAATCGCAAGCGTCCTGATGAAGAATCGTAGCCACCATGTCTGGGATGTTCCAAAACATGTTTGCAGTGAGCGAGTTGCTCCACCACAGCTTTTCATTTGATCTCTTCTCCTGTTCTTCATTCCTTGCTGGGGTACAGTTCCATCTGTGTGCCCAGACAGTGCACCCAATGCTGATTCTCCCTCCGATTTCCTTCCCGTGGGCAAGGATCGAATCTACACTCAGCTCTTTAGGTGATGCAGGAGCAAAGAATGACTTGTATTTCTATAGCGCCTTTCACGACCTCAGGACGTCCCAAAGCACTTTACAGCCAATGAAGTACCTTTTGAAGTGTAGTCATTGTTGTAATGTAGGAAAAACGGCAGCCAATTTGCGCACAGCAAGCTCCCACAAACAGCAATGTGATAATGACCAGATAATCTGTTTTTGGTGATGTTGATTGAGGGATAAATATTGGCCCCAGAACACCGGGGAGAACTCCCCCGCTCCTCAACAAATAGAGCCATGGGATCTTTTACTTCCACTTCAGAGGGCAGATGGGTCCTTGGATAAATGTGTCACCCGAAAGACAGCACCTTTGACAGTGCAGCACTCCCTCACACTGCACTGGAGTGTCAACCTAGATTTTGCACTCGAGTCTCTGGAGTGGGACTTGAACCCATGACCTTCTGACTCAGAGGTTCAGGGAATGTTGCAAAGGCATCAAAGGTCCAATAAAAGAGTAAGCAGGCAGAGTCAGGACAGCTACAAATACCAGATCAGTGTGGAAAGTTTAAGTGACTCATCAGCGTACAACCAGAGCAGGGGAACAGCAGAAATTAGGGCCATCTGGAAAGAAAGGTAGAAGGGATACTTCAAGCTATGCTTGCAGGAGGTGTGTTTGATTGGACCTATCCACAATATAAAGGAACGGCCATAATGGAGGCCCTCGGCATCTCACAGTCCAACACTCTCAGGGCACTGGTTGGCTCGCTTCCTCTTATCAATTTAAGATGGAATGTTGGTCGCAGTTGATAAACAAAACAACAACAACTTGCATTTATATGGCCCTTTTAGCGTAGTGAAACGGCCCAAGGCGCTTCACAGGAATGTATCAGACAAAAATTTGACACCGAGCCGCATAAGGAGATAGAAGGACCAGTGACCAAAAGGAGGAGAGAGAGGCGGAGAGGCTTAGGGAGGGAACCCGAGAGCTTAAGGCCCAGGCAGCTGAAGGCACGGCCGCCAATGGAAGGGAGTGGGTGGTGAGCAAGGAGAGCTGTGCTGTGATTTTCATCATGCTACCGCCCAGCAAAGTGCCCCACTGCTGTCAGCCATTCTTTTACTTACCCCTTTATTACACGATTACCTAAATATCAACTTGTCCCGACCCTTGGCTGAGATGAAATTGAAAAAGTCGAGCAATTAACATTTCTTTCTGGCACAGTTAATCTCATTCAGAATGTAATTAGTGGATGCAAACAGTTTACACTTCAGAAATTTTGAAATGCTTAATTCTTACAAGCCTAGAATTTCCTTCTTTTTCTAAACAATTATATCATTTGCTCCATGAAGCATTTGGACTCAGGCAAATAAACATAAAAATGCATTGTTGGAATGCATAGTAATACATGATAAACAATAACTTCAAATAATACCATTCCTCACTTCCAGAGCCTTGCAATTAACTTTTTCCTAAGGCACTGCACGTCGTCAGAAGTTCATCCAGGTCCTACTTTTCCATCCACTCTCATTCATGTCAACATATCCCTTTAATATAATCAAGGAAAAGCTGAGAGAATTGCTGGAATAAATGTCCCTGTCCCATTCCAGTTTTGTATAAGAAGCCCTTCCAATGCTTCAAGACTCTGAATCAAAAATCATACAACATTGGGTTTGCTAGTTTTAATAAAGAAACATGGGGCCAATTTTCCTCCCTACACCCGCCCCAGTGTAAATTCGATATGAGGGGGGGAAAATTGGGTTGCTTTGCACCTCCCGTTAGTGCCCTAAGGGCACTAATGGGGCGCAAAGCAACTAGCGCCCGGGCGCGGTACCGCCCACGCCTCCCGCAAAATTCAGCAGGAGGTTAGCGGCAGCACTAACCGATAGCGCCCCATGGCGCTGCGCCGCCGGCGATGACATCATCGCCGTGCGCAGTGCCCTGCTCGCGTCCCGGCCACAATCTTCAGGAGCGCCCCCTGACTTACCGCCGGACTCTGTGTCCGACGGGGTCAGGGGGGCCTACCTGCGGCCAGGGAGCCGTTATTTAAAGGTGAGGTGCCGGGCGGTCATTTTTGTTGCTGGCCGCCTGCCAGCACCTGCCTGCGCTCCCGTCCCCGGCCTCCTGAACGACCCCCCCCCCACCGCGGAATGCCGGCTGCACTCCAAGAGCCCGGCACTTCTCTTGAGTGCCGGGTTCTTTTGCCGGCACTACCAATCCCCGGGGGCCCAGATGGGCCCCAGGTCGCGCTGCGCAAGGCCCCTCCCCTTTAAGAAGGGGAGGAAGGCCTGCAATACCGCGGCGCGACGTGCCACAGCGGGTGACGCTGCGGCACGTAGCGCCACGATATTTACTCGCAGCGCCCCAAGAGGGTTGCGGGGAGCTTCCAGTAGCGCCCCGCTTCCCTCTTGGGGCGCAACCACTCAATTTTCGGCGCGGAGGCGCTAATTTTTCTGGGGCGCTAAAAGTAGCCCAAATGGGGCGCGACTCAATTTTTAGCCCGAGGTGTTTTCTGATTGCTGAGGCACTAATGAATCACTTATTATTTACAGTCTATTGAAACAGCACCTCCCAAACCCATGACCTCTATCACCTAGAAGGACAAGGGCAGCAGGCGCATGGGAACACCACCACCTCCAAGTAAAACACCATCCTGACTTGGAAGTATATCGCCGTTCCTTCATCATTGCTGGGTCAAAATCCTGCAACTCCCTACTCAACAATATTGTGGCCATGATGCGGAGATGCCGGTGTTGGACTGGGGTGGACAAAAATGCGAAGTCGCACAACACCAGGTTATAGTCCAACAGCTTTATTTGAAATCACAAGCTTTCGGAGCGTTGCTCCTTCGTCAGGTGAAGTCAAGTCTGTGTGCAAAGTTGATGAAGTGAAATTAAATGTGATTTGAACATTTTGTGACGTTGAAGAAATTTATCTCCACATTCTGGTGTCAGTGATCCTCGGGAATGAGCATTCTCACTGCCCACTCACCCACAGATTTTTCCTGCAGGGCTGTGCCCTTTTTCAAAAGGACTCACTATGGTGGTATTATTTCTCTCACCTGACGAAGGAGCAGCGCTCCGAAAGCTTGTGATTTCAAATAAAGCTGTTGGACTATAACCTGGTGTTGTGCGACTCAACAATATTGTGGGAATACCTTCACCACACGGACTGCAGTGGTTCAAGGTGGCAGCTCACCATCACCTTCTCAAGGGACAACTAGGGATGGGCAATAAATGCTGGCCTTGCCGGCGACGCCCACATCCCATGAACGAATAAAACAAAAATTAAAGCTAGTTTATATTACACTTCTGTAAAGCTGGTGTCATTGGACTTTTGAGTCAGAACATCTCATCTGGTGTCTGTCTTGACTTGTTGCTTGACTTATATCAGAGAGAAGATAAAACTGGAAGAATGAAATGGTGACTCTTTGTCTTACAAATGCATAAATATTTATTCTTTAAGTTGTAACTGATTTCAAAATGTTTGACAGTTGCCTCGCAAATCAGCAATTGTTCGCTGGGTTCAAACATTGAGTTTGTTGTCCAGGTCATGTGTCAGGCCATTTGGAGCCATGGCAGACCATGGGGAGGTAACTAAGTCTATCTTTCAGAAATGTGATCCTGCAGGAACAATATCCCGCAAGTCATCAGTCATATACCATTTCTCCCACATATATGGCGTAAATATTTAGACACCAGCCTATGAGTGTGGGCACATAGTCTTAATATATCCTGTCACTTCAGGGAACCTAGAGACTTTTAATGAGACTATAGCCTTGACAGGGAGAATGAAGCTGTCATTGGCAGCAGTGACCATTTCCATTTCATAACTACAGGGTGGTGACTTTACCAAGTCCAGAGACCCTATTATACAAAAATGAATGTCAAACACAATTACATTTGGCAGACTGAAGTTGCCCAAGTCACAAACGATTATGCAAAATACAAAAGTAACAAATGCCTGGATGTAGCTTGAACAGCTCAGCATGTTCCAACGCAAACCATATTTATTCCCAAAGGTTGCAGGCTGCAACGAAATAAGAAAAACCAACGTTTGTAGCATTAGCTAGGTGTGACAGGGCATTCAATGCTCTGCATTACATAAGAGAGTCCTTGGTGCATGTTTAAAGTCTTTCATGAATACATGACTGATTTATATATTTAAATATTCAAACATAAATGTTCAAAATCTAAAACATTATTGCTATTATTATTGAAGTTAATCTGTGATAAGTCTGGTGCTCTTAGCTATTTGTTTCTTTCTGTTTAGATTTTCATTACCTACAGTATTAGAGAGAGAGAGAAAAGACTTGCATTTCTTTAGCGCTAATCACGACCTCAAGACCAAAGCGCTTTACAGCCAGTGAAGTACTTTTGAAGCGTAGTCACTGTTGTAATGTAGTAAACACGGCAGCCAATTTCCGCACAGCAAGCTCCCACAAATAGCAGATAATCTGTTTTAGTGATGTTGGTTGAGGGATAAATATTGGCCCCAGGACGCAACCATTAATGCAAAGTAAAAATTTTGAATTAAAAAAATGTAATTGCAACTTTAGAATACGCAGCAGTTTCCAAATAAAATATTTTCCCATTTCCACACCAACCCAATTAAATTTCTGTTTTTGTAACAGATTGAAGTATGCATTCATTCCAAGTAATCTCATGATCCAGAACCAATACTAAAATAATTGGAAAGCTTCTATTTATATGCCTTTTCATAGACACAAAAAAGAATTGTCTGATAATTTTCTGGTGTGGCAGATTCTACGCGATTTTTTCATGAGGGACTTCAGTTATGTGTGTAGAGACGAGAGAAGCTGGGATTGTTCTCCTTAGAGCAGGGAAGGTTAAGGCGGGGATTTAATAAAGGTGTTCAAAATTATGACAATAAATAAGGAGAAACTGTTTCCACTGGCAGGAGGGTCGGTAACCAGAGGACATAGACTTAAGGTGATTGGCAAAAGAACCAGAGGTGAGATGAGGAGAGATTTCTTTACACAGCGAGTTGTTATGATTAGGAATGCACTGCCGGAAAGGAATTGGATATATACTTGAAAAGGAAAAATTTGCAGGGCTATGGGGAAAGAGCAGGGGAGTGAGACTAATTGGATAGCTCTTTCAAAGAGCCGGCACAGGCATGATGGGCCGAATGGCTTCCTTCTGTGCTGTATGATTCTATGATGGTGAAATGGGTTGACGACAGGATGAGGCTCAGCTATGCCACCCCCACAGTCAAATAGCCTTAGAACACTCAGTGTCCAGGCTCACACACGAACGAGTTGGGCAAGGAACCAGTGAGCTGCTGTTGCTGATGGAAGCAAGAGTCATTACCTTCGGGAAAGAAGAAAATCAGAAGGAAGAAAATAAGTTGAAGAAAAGACATTTCCAGTTTTAATTGCAGCGAAGTAGTAATTTGCCATTTGAACTGTTTTCAAAGAGTTATCCAACGTATTGATGTGTTTGCTGTTGTACAATTGTTTAAAGCCTTTGGTTCTGCCTGAGACTCCACTGAGTGAGTCATCTCAAGGGTAACTAGCCAAAGAAGAGGTTTCAGCTGAAAAATCAATTAGCGCGTTAAACCACTTCAGTACAGTGTCAGTGGGGAATGATTCAATTGTGGTTAAAGCATCTGTTTCTGCATTGTGTTTGATACTTCAATTACTGGAGTTTAAAGTATTCCAAACAGCAATGAGGCATGGTCTTCCTGTTAGTGCCCCATAAAACACGCAGTGGGTCAATCTCAATGAAGAGAAGCCCTAATACTTTATCAACACTTCTTGTACCTGGAACTGCAAGCTGTGGCCCAGCTGATTGTGATAGAATGCCTGGCTCTGGTTAGCTCTTGTCACTGGGGAGACTGGAAGAGAAACCAGTGTCTCACAACCAGTCTTTTTAACATTTTATCACAAAATATCTATGCAGTGACAAGAACCCTTGCTTTTTCTTGTGATTAGTATATGTATATACAGGGATCCCTCCCCAACTGCAGGTTTGCCATACGTGGTTTCCACTCTGCGACAACTTTTGTCAACCGCGGCCGTGAAATTCACGTATCCGCGGTTTTTCATTTAGGAATAAGGTAAAAAAACAGGATTTTTATGCTATTTATATAATTTTTATGCTATTTATATGCTTTTTATATGTGTTTATAGTGAATTTGCCAACCACGGTTTTACTAACCACGGGGGTTTTCAGGGACGTATCCCCCGTGGTTGGGGAGGGATTCCTGTATATATATATCCTTATGTGACTCTGTGTCAAATTTTGTCTGATAACGCTCCTGTGACGCTCCTTGGGATGTTTTACTACATTAAAGATGCTATATAAATACTTGATGCGGAGATGCCGGTGTTGGACTGGGGTGGACAAAAGTGAGAAGTCGCACAACGCCAGGTTATAGTCCAACAGCTTTATTTGAAATCACAAGCTTTCGGAGCGGCTGCTCCTTCGTCAGGTGAAGTGAAGAAATACATATAGGCACAGCATAAATAGTCAGAGAACACTGCCAGATGATTACAGTTAATCTTTCTTTATCACACCTCGGCAGAGAGACAATCACGGCAATCAAAGGTGTGGATGGTGTCCAAACAGGTCAGTCAGGAAAACATTACATCAAAGACGATAGCAAAATACAACAAAGACAATGAGGTGGGGTCACAAGGGGTCAAATGTGGCAGATGCTGGAGTCTGTATGGAAAACAAAAAACCTTTTACTTTTTTTGCTGGAAATTACAGCAGGTCCGGCCGCATCTGTGTAGAGAGAACAAGCCAACGACGACTCGAGTCTGGATGACTCTACGTCAGGTGGGGTTACATGTAACGCATATAAATGCTTGTTGTTATTATATTAGCGAATATTAGTTATTAAACAGACAGGTTAAGCCCCCAGGGGCAGAAAATGATATCTCGCCCTGTCTGAGGGGGAAGGAAATTACCTTGCATTTTCCCAGTATAATACTTAGGATCAAAAGCAAATTTTACGTTATAGACAAATAGATTTCCCAACGATAAGTGTATTAAATATACTCTCTGAGGCCAGTAATGATTTTCTTGAAAGAAAAACTACAAATAGGTCCAACGGCCTCATTGACAGGTAAGAGGAACAGATTTACAAGCGGGAAATGAGCAATTGGAAATATTAACAACGTCCATTAGCTTTGGCACCAAGGTTTCTGTTTGACAGAAAAGAGAGAACTTGCATTTCTACAACGCCTTTCACAACCTCAGGACGTCCCAAAGCACTTTGCAGCCAATTAAGTAGCTTTGAAGTGTAGTCACTGTTGTAATGTAGGAAACGGGGCAGCCAATTTGTTCTGAGAGGGCAGACGCTTCATCTTCAGTACTGCACTGACACCTGGATCTGTGGAATGTCACCTAGATTTTGTTCTGAAGTCTCTGGAGTGGGACTTGAGCCCACAACCTTTTGACTCAGAGGCAAAAGTGCTACTCACTGTGCCACAGCTGACACTGTTATGAGCAACAAAATTGCAATCTGCTTCACTCCAGAGAACCCCTTTCTTTCCTCCTCCACTTTAGACTTTACTACGTCACAGTTCAGAATAAAAAATTGGCATGTGCAGAAACATGGATGCGAACACGTGGCATGACCCCCCCTTATATATGTTAGCCCTTTGAAAGATACAAGCGTATGAGAGGCAGCTTCCTAACTGTTCACTTGGAAATCTGTTCTTCACACAGGCTTCTTTGCAATCTTCCATTCCCATGCTTCCTTCACTTCACCTGACGAAGGAGCAGCCGCTCCGAAAGCTTGTGATTTCAAATAAAGCTGTTGGACTATAACCTGGTGTTGTGCGACTTCTCACTTTTGTCCACCCCAGTCCAACACCGGCATCTCCGCATCCTTCAGCATCATTTAGCAGTAATGAATTAAGTCCCCACACTGCCAATCTAGCATTTTCAAATGAATATTGTTTACTGTGCATCGTAGCAGAGTGAAATTGTATGGAATCTGCTACAACTCTCAGTGCAATGGGATCTTTCACGTCCACCTGAGAGGGCAGAGGGGCCTCGGTTTAACATCTCATCCGAAAGACGGCACCTCCAACAATGTAGCACTCCCTCAGTACTGCACTGGGAGTGTCAGCCGATATTATGCGTTCACGGCCTGGAGTGGGTTTACGAACCCACAACTATCTGACTCAGAGGTGCGAATGCTACCCACTGAGCCATGGCTGACACCTATTGACATTCTGTGATGCACCAATGGCTATAGTCTCTGCTCGTGCTGTAGGTTAGGATCCCAATACATTTCCTTCAGCAGCAGCACTGGGAGCACGAGCAGCAATGCTTCATCTGCAATACGGTGCCGCAACCAAAATCAAGGCAGCATCAGTGGTCTGATTATTAATATATAACGGTTTATGATTTCCCTCCAGCAAGTTATGGGATTGTGGTGAGGTGAAGAAAGAAAGAAAGTCTTGCATTTCTACAGCACCTTTCACAACCTCAGGACATCCCAAAGCACTTCACAGCCAATGAAGTACTTTTGTAAATGTAGTCACTGTTGTAATGTAGGAAACATGACAGCAACTGGGAAACCTGTCTGACATATGTTTTTACATGCAGTGCCTCTGAAGAATGCTTCCATACGAGAAACTGCCTCCTGTTTTATCCTCTTAAGATCTGATCCCGATGTGGAATTCTTTGCAAGTCTTTCATTTCCATGTCTCCCTCAGCCACAATAGTTTTTTTTTCTGCTGGGCAAACATCTTCCCTTCCTCCAAGTTTATAATGATGGCTGTTTCCAAGGACAGTGACAAAAATAACATGTGGAGAGATAAGGAGAAAAGCAAGACGATTTGCTGATGGTAGAAGGGCACATTTTGTTTGTAGCCATATGTTAAACAACTCTGCAGCCCATATCCTAACTCACTCCAAGTCCCGTTCACCCATTACCCCTGCGCTCACTGACCTACATTGGCTCGCGGCCTGGCAATGCCTTGATTTTTAAAATTCCCATCCTTGTTTTCAAATCCCTCCATGGCCTCACCCCTCCCTAGCTCTGTAATCTCCTCCGGCCCCACAACCCTCCGAGATCTCTGCACTCCTCCAATTCTGGCCGCTTGCGCATCCCCCGATTGTCTTCGCTCCACCATTGGCGGCCGTGCCTTCAGCTGTCTAGGCCCTAAACTCTGGAATGCCCTCCCTAAACCCCTCCGCCTCTCTCTTTCTCTCTCCTCCTTCAAGATGCTTCTTGAAACCTACCTCTTTGACCAAGCTGTCTTAATGGGCCAAAAATTCGGCCCTTGCCGGGTGAGTACGCGCTGTGTACTCACCCGTAAGGCGTCCTGAAGTGCCGGTTTCCTGCATGCAATGCGCATGCGCGGGAAACCGGAACTTCCGGTCTGGTGAAGGGAGCGGTTCAGAGGTGAACCGCGTGCGCGGTAGAGGCTGCGCGCACGCAGCAAACTTAGTTTTTTTTTCAGGTTTCTACGGGAGGGTAAGTATTGAAGAACCTACGCTTTTAAAAAGGAGGCGCAGGACCCGTTTTCAACAAGGTAAGTGGTTAATTAATTATAATTTAAAAAAAAAATTCAACAGGTTTATCTTTTTTAGATACTTTAAAGAAAGGTACGTTTATTTTTAGCACTGTTAAAAAGTATTTTAATTTTTTCAAAAATTTAAATTTTTGTTTAAAGTAGTTGATTTATTTAACTTATAGTTATTTTATAAATGTGATGGTTTTAAAAAAAATTTATTTTAAGTTTAGCTGTTCTTTTGGGGCCGATTTCAATTCATAGATTTGACAGGTCTTCCTGTCAAATCTATGAATGAAAGATGGTCTGCTGCCATTGGCTCTCCATGGCCCACGTGATCCCAGGGGACGCATCGCACTAACTGCGCCCCTGGGACACGCAAGCACTGCGCGCCGGCACTTGGAGCAGGCCCAGGAGCTGAAGTTCCCGTGGGCCCAGAGGTCAACGGCAGGCGCGGTAGGTAAGTGCGCGCGTGATCCTTACCCCCGCGGCAAGCCGGAGAGGCGAATTTCAGGGCCAATATCTCTTTATGTGGCTCAATGTCAATCTTGTTTGATAACGCTCCTGTGAAGTGCCATGGGATGTTTTACTATGTTAAAGGCGCTGTATAAATGCAAGTTGTTGTCGCTGACTCAGCTGTAGGCCCAGGCTGAGGTGCCACAGCAGGAAAGACATTGAAATTCCCCAGACTCAACACATTTTTGACAAGCTTTCAAATACTTTTTGAGTTATTCTGAGAACTGCTGAGCTGTTTGGACAGGGAGTAGAAATAGTTTTCTTTGCCTTGACTATTAGGATACTTGAAAACTAATCTGATGCATTAAATTACATGTCCTTTAGGACTAATGATCTTGCTACCATGCATTGAAAATTTAGATTCTGATTCATTTTGTTAACAAATTCCTCACAGTTGCGATTCCTGCGCTTACGCAAGGATTGCACCCGACAACGACCTCCAGTACTGACCCCGACGGACTAGGCTGGGGTCAGAGGTCGGATGTCTAATTAGCATATTGCCGGCGCGCCTCTGCAGGCAGACTTTAGCCTGCCCCAGGAGGCAGCAAAATGCAGCGTTGGTGCCGGTGGTCAGTCTTTCTCCCCCGTGCTCGGGGTCACCAGACTGTGAACCCCCAGCCCCTACCCCCGCGACCTCCGACCTCCGCCAGCTGGGTCCTCCAGTCACTCTGCCCTCTTCCTATTTGTCTGGAACTCAGCTCACTCACCAGCGCCAGGTTAATGGCGATCCTTTTCATTGATCCAGGCCACAATACCAGGCCTGCACTACCCAGTATTGCCCCACTTCCGCCATCGGTAAGGGCAGTGTGCCGCTTCCTTCTCTGCACGGCAGGCAGCCTATTCCACGCCGGGATGGTGGGAGCCTCCGCTCCTCCCACCCCCCACTGTCCTGCCCTCTCTCTGTGCCAGTGGCCTTGTTCTGAGTGGGCGGAGCCTCTAAACTAGGCACAGGAAATTACTGGGCAACAACTTGCATTTATATAGCGCCTTTAACATAGCAAAACATCCCAAGGCACTTCACAGGAGCGATTATCAAACAAAATTTGACACCGAGCCACATAAAGAGATATTAGGGCAGGTGACCAAAAGCTTGGTGCAGGAGGTAGGTTTTAATGAGCGTCTTAAAGGTGGAGAGAGAGTTAGAGAAGCAAAGAGTTTTAAGGAGGGAATTCCAGAGCTTAGGGCCAAGACAGCTGAAGGCACGGCCGCCAATGGTGGAGCGATGAAAATCGCGGATGCGCAAGAGGCAAGAATTAAAGGATTAAGAACATAAGAAATAGGAGCAGGAGTAGGCCATTCAGTCCCTCGAGCCTGCTCTGCCATTCAATAAGATCCTGGCTGATCTTCTACCTCAACTCCATTTTCCTGCACTATCCCCATATTCCTCAATTCCCTTAAATATCCAAAAATCTATCAATCTTTGTCTTTAATATACTCAACGACTGAGCCTCCACAGCCCTCTGTGGTAGAGAATTCCAAAGATTCACCACCCTCTGAGTGAAGAAATTTCTCCTCATCTCATTTCCGGGAAGTTTTTTGCGTCTTCTTCCGTGAAGACAGACACAAAGTATTTGTTTACTTTCTCGGCCATTTCCTTATGCCCCATTACAATTTCTCCTGTCTCAGCCTGTAAGGGACCCACATTTACTTTCGCTAATCTTTTCCTTTTTATATATCTATCTGTTTTTATGTCCCTCGCTAGTTTACTCTCATTTTCTATTTTCCCTTTCTTTATCAATTTCTTGGTCCTCCTTTGCTGAATTCTAAAATCCTCCCAATCCTCAGGCTTACTACTCTTTTTGGCAACATTATAAGCCTCTTCCTTTGATCTAATACTATCTTTAACTTCTCTTCTTAGCCACGGTTGGACCACTTTCCCTGTGGGGTTTTTGGTGCCTTAAAGGAATATATATTTGTTGCAAATTATGCATTAATTCTTTAAATGCTAGCCATTGCTTGTCTACCATCATACCTTTTAATTGCAGAAATCTTGAAGGGTTGTAGGGCTGGTGGAGGTTACAGAGATAGGGAGGGGGCGAGGCCATGGAGGGATTTGAACACGAGGATGAGAATTTTAAAATCGAGGTGTTGTCAGACCGGGAGCCAATGTAGGTCAGTGAGCGCAGGGGGTGATGGGTTAACGGGACTTGGTGCGAGTTAGGATACAAGATCGGGATCTGGCATACCCTGGGTCTCAGCCTATGTTCCTGCCCCTGGCATTTTCACTCTTACAAGAGTTACAATGGAAATGTACCTGAAGAGCTTTGGAATTTTGGCCCTATTATAAAATAACATGTTCCTGGGATGTAAGATTTACTCCAAAACGAACAGTAACTCCACCAGTTATGGGCTATTGAGGAGTTAAAAAGTCTGGGCACACCCCAGTGAGTAAATGCAGTGATGAGGGTGGAACTGAATCATACAGACTAGGAGGGTCCCAACTCCGTTCTTGGTCTATTCTAAGTTCACTGATCTCATCAAGGGCAGTGGTAAGGGTGTTAAATTTAAGAATTTATCATTCAAAATCAGAAGGGTTTTGACAGAGAAACTGTTTCCATTACAGGAGGGTCGGTAACCACAGGACACAGATTTAAGGCAATTGGCAAAAGAACCAGAGGGGAGATGATGAGAAATCTTTGTACGCTGCGAGTTGTTATGATCTGGAATGCACTGTCTGAAAGGGTGGTGGACGCAGATTCAGTAGTAACTTATACTCGAAAAGGGAAAATTTGCAGGGCTATGGGGAAAGAGCACGGGGAGTGGGACTAATCTTTCAAAGAGGTGGAACAGGCACAATGGGCCGAATGGCCTCCTTCTGCGCTGTAAGATTCTACGAAATTTATCCTCAGTGTTCCTGAAGTAGGGAAGGGATAATTCCCTGCTCCTAGTCACTATCCAACAACAACTTGCATGTATATAGCACCTTTAATGTAGTAAAATGTCTCAAGTCGCTTCACAGGAACAATGGTCAAATAAGATTTGACACCGAGCCACTTAGAGATATTAGGACAGGTGACCAAAAGCTTGGTCACAGAGGTAGGTTTTAAGTAGCGTCTTAAAGGAGGAGAGAGAGGTAGAGAGGCAGAGAGGTTTTTTTATTCATTCATGGGATATGGGCATCGCTGATAAGGCCAGCATTTATTGCCCATCCCTAGTTGCCCTTGAGAAGGTGGTGGTGAGCTGCCTTCTTGAACCGCTGCAGTCCGTGTGGTGAAGGTGCTCCCACAGTGCCGTTAGGGAGGGAGTTCCAGGATTTTGACCCAGCGACGATGAAGGAACGGCGATACACTTCCACGTCAGGATGGTGTGCGACTTGGAGGGGAACTTGGAGGTGGTGGTGTTCCCATGCACCTGCTGCCCTTATCCTTCTAGGTGGAAGAGGTGGCGGGTTTGGGAGGTGCTGCCAAAGAAGCCATGGCGAGTTGCTGCAGTGCATCTTGTAGATGGTACACACTGCAGCCACGGTACGCCGGTGGTGGAGGGTGTGAATGTTTAAGGTAGTGGATGGGGTGCCAATCAAGCGGGCTGCTTTGTCTTGGATGGTGTCGAGCTTCTTGAGTGTTGGAGCTGCACTCATCCAGGCAAGTGAAGAGTATTCCATCTCATTCCTGACTTGTGCCTTGTAGATGGTGGAAAGGCTTTGGGGAGTCAGGAGGTGAGACACTCGCCGCAGAATACCTAGCCTCTGACCTGCTCTTGTTGCCACAGTATTTATGTGGCTGGTCCAGTTACGTTTCTGGTCAATGGTGACCCCCAGGATGTTGATGGTGGGGGATTCGGCTATGGTAATGCCATTGAATGTCAAGGGGCGGTGGTTAGCCGCTCGCTTGTTGGTAATAGTCATTGCCTGGATGTCGTCCAGGTCTTGCTGCATGCGAGCATGCGGGCATGGACTGCGTCATTATCTGAGGATTTGCGAATGGCACTGAACACTGCAGTCATCAGCAAACATCCCCACTTTTGAGCTTATGATGGAGGGAAGGTCATTGATGAAGCAGCTGAAGATGGTTGGGCCTAGGACACTGCCCTGAGGAACTCCTGCTGCGATGTCCTGGGGCTGTGATGATTGACCTCCAACCACCACAACCATCTTCCTTTGTGCTAGGTATGACTCCAGCCAGTGGAGAGTTTTCCCCCCGATTCTCATTGACTTCAGTTTTACTAGGGCTCTTTGATGCCACACTCGGTCAAATGCTGCCTTGATGTCAAGGGCAGTCACTCTCACCTCACCTCTGGAATTCAACTCTTTTGTCCATGTTTGGACCAAGGCTGTAATGAGGTCTGGAGCTGAGTGGTCCTGGCAGAACCCAAACTGGTCATCAGTGAGTAGGTTATTGGTGAGTAAGTGCTGCTTGATAGCACTGTCGACGACACCTTCCATCACTTTGCTGTTGATTGAGAGTAGACTGATAGGGCGGTAATTGGCCGGATTGGATTTGTCCTGCTTTTTGTGGACAGGACATACCTGGGCAGTTTTCCACATTGTCGGATAGATGCCAGTGTTATAGCTATACTGGAACAGCTTGGCTAGAGGTGTGGCTAGTTCTGGAGCACAAGTCTTCAGCAAGACAGCCAGGATGTTGTCGGGGCCCACAGCCTTTGCTGTATCCAGTGCGCTCAGCCGTTTCTTGATATCACGTGGAGTGAATCGAATTGACTGAAGACTGGCTTCTATGGTGGTGGGGACCTCAAGAGGTGGCCGATATGAATCATCCACTCGGCACTTCTGGCTGAAGATGGTTGCAAATGCTTCAGCCTTGTCTTTTGCACTCATGTGCTGCACTCCACCATCATTGAGGATGAGGATATTCATGGAGCCTCCTCCTCCCGTTAGTTGTTTAATGATCCACCACCATTCATGACTGGATGTGGCAGGACTGCAGAGCTTTGATCTGATCCATTGATTGTGGGATCGCTGCTTCCATTTTTTAGCATGCATGTAGTCCTGTGTTGCAGCTTCCCCAGGTTGGCACCGCATTTTTTTTTTAGGTACACCTGGTGCTGCTCCTGGACTCCTTATTGAACCAGGGTTGGTCCTCTGGCTTGATGGTAATGGTAGAGTGAGGGATATGCCCTGGCCATGAGGTTACAGATTGTGGTGGAATACAATTCTGCTGCTGCTGATGGCCCACAGCGCCTCATGGGTGACCAGTTTTGAGCTGCTAGATCTGTTCTGAATCTATCCCATTTAGCACGGTGGTCGTGCCACACAACACGATGGAGGGTTTCCTCAGTGTGAAGACCAATGCTGGGTGTACCGTTGTCGTGTCCGTAGAGGTCGTTGCCGGGTAGTCCGTCCGGTTTTATTCTTATTGTTTTTCACAGCGGTTTGGTACAACTGAGTGGCTTGCTAGGCCATTTCAGAGGGCAGTTAAGAGTCAACCACATTGCTGTGTGTCTGGAGTCAATTATAGACCAGACCAGGTAAGGACGGCAGATTTCCTTCCCTAAAGGACATTAGTGAACCAGATGGGTTTTTACGACAATCGATAATTACTGATACTAGCTTTTTATTCCAGGTTTATTTAATTAACTAAATTTAATCTCCCCAGCTGCCATGGTGGGAATTGAACTCACGTCTCCGGATCATTAGTCTAGGCCTGTGGATTACTAGTCCAGTTTCATAACCACTATGCTACTATTCCCAATGATTTTGGGAGGGAAATCCAAAGCTTAGGGTAGGTCAACGAGCACAGGGGTGATGGGTGAACCCCAAAAGATACGAGACTCCCAAAACAAGCGCTCTACTCGGAGCTCCGACACAGCAAGAGAGCCCCAGGTGGGCAGAGGAAACGCTTCAAGGACACCCTCAAAGCCTCCTTCAAAAAGTGCAACATCCCCACCGACACCTGGGAATCCCTGGCCCAACACCGCACAAAGTGGAGGAGAAGCATCCGGGAAGGCGCCGAACACCTCGAGTCTCTTCGCCGGGAGCAAGCGGAAGCCAAGCACAGGCAGCGCAAGGAGCGCACGTCAACCCAAGCACCCCACCCACCCGCCCCTTCAACCACCGTCTGCCCCACCTGTGACAGAGACTGTAGGTCCCGCATTGGACTCATCAGTCACCTGAGAACTCATTTTTAGTGTGGAAGCAAGTCATCCTCGGTTCCGAGGGACTGCCTAAGAAGAAGAAGAAAATGGGTGAAGAGGACTTGGTGCGAGTAACATGTGCTCGAGTGTGGGTCTGATTGCGATACCCCCACAGCTGGATAATCTGCTGGCACTCTCTGTCCGTGTTCAGGCACGGAGAATGTCTACTGAGACGAGTTACCAGGTATCCTGATCTCCGTACTGGAGCACGAGTCATCACCCATCGGGAAAAGAGTAAAAAAATTTAAAGCAAAAAATGAAAACTTTTCAACAAACCTTTCTTTGGGAGGGAAGGAGCAGTGAGGTATAGTTTTCACCATTCGTTAATATTAACGGGGAAAAATTGGCAAGGGTGCAAAGCAATTTTAATTTCAAACTTTGTGCTCCTGAATTCTTCACTGACCATTAATCAGTAAGGGAATAAAGTTCAATTTGTTATTTTTACCACAATGGTCACACACAGTTGACATGTTGAAATGATTCAGGGTGATTTACATCACTGGTTTGGAAATAAACGCCGTTTGCCAAACACTTCTTTTTCACGAAGATGGTGATCCTTTAACAAACTACTTAAGGCTTTTTTTCTTTAATCAGTGACTAACACAGAAGAACAAAGAGGCCTTTGGAACTTTCTTACCTAAAAGTTGGCAGATACAATTTTTATGCATTACTCGAAAAACAATGGCTGGGGCTCCCCTGTTGGCCGAGAGGCCAAGTGGCCTAGCAGTACCGTACTCAAGGGTACAAAGCAGGAGGCTCCTCGTTCAATCGCCAAACTGTGACGAGCGAACTGATCCTGGCTCGGACAGCAGTGGGAAAACTGCAATTGCTCCTGGCTACAGAAGGGATGGGGGAGTAAAAAGCAGGCATGGTTCCTGAGTCCCGCTGGAACGCGTTTATGTGCAAGGTCAGGAAGAACAGGATCAGGGGTTGGCTGCAATGCCCTGCACAGTCATATAGCTTTTCAACACTCCTTTGGAGCTGATGATACAATAGCTGAAGCACATCAGGCTCCTGCTCTCTGGAGGCCTGGGGGCCTACAGCACTCCCAAAGCCTTCAGCGTCACGCAATGTGGACAGCTGGGAACCGGGCTCATTAGGCATTAGCGGCCCCCCTGGCCTAGGCTCACACGTGGACACCCCTCTGTATCCATTCTCATGCTCATTTTGGTTGCTACTCCGGAACCGAGCCCAATACTTCTATCTCTCTTTTTCTTTCTCTTCTCTTTACCCTTCTTGCGCCCTTCGCTCCCATTTCCTCTTGTTATTCAGCCGTGCCTCCTTTCCTTTCTCCCCTCTCGGGTACTTTGCCGCCTCTCACCCCAAATCCCGACCCCATTCACTCTTTCTCTACCTTCTGACTCTCCTGCTGCCATCCCAGACTTGACTTCCTTGAATCCATCTCCAGTCTCCCTTTCCTCTCCAAAGTCCTTGAACATGTTGTCGCCTCCCAAATCCTTGCCCATCTTTCCCGCAACTCTATGTTTGGTTCCCTCCGATCAGGTTTCCACCCCACCACAGAACGGAAACGGCCCTTATCAAAGTCACAAATGGCATCCTCTGTGACTGAGATCATGGTGCACTATCCGTCTTCATCCTTCCTGACCTGTCTGCAGCCTTTGACACGGTTGATCACTCCATCCTCCTCCAATGCCTCTCCTTCGTCGTCCAGCTGGGTGGGACTACCCTCGCCTGGTTCCATTCTTATCTGTCCAGTCGTAGCCAGAGAATCTCCTGCAATGGCTTCTCTTCCCGCTCCCGCATCGTTACCTCTGGAGGCCCCCAAGGATCTATCCTTGTCCCCCTCCTATTTCTCATCCACAAACTGCCCCTTGGTGCCCTCATCTGAAGACATGACATCAGGTTCCACATGTACGCTGACAATACCCGATGTACATCACCAACCCCACCGATCCCATAATCCTCTCCGTCACAAAGACCGCCTACTTCCACTTCCATAACATCGCCTGTCTCCGCCCCCACCTCTGCTTATCTACTGCTGAAACCCTCATTTATGCATTTGTTACCTCGAGTCATGACTATTCCAATGCTCTCCTGGCCAGCCTCCCCTCTTCCACCTTCCATAAACTACACCTCATTCAAAGCTCTGCTGCCTGTATCCGAACCCGCACTAAATCCCTTTCACCCATCACCCCTGTGCTCACTGATCTACATTGGCTCCCAGTCTATCAGTGCTTTGATTTTAAAATTCTCATCCTTGTCTTCATATGCCTCTGTGGCCTCCCCCCCCTCCCTGTCTCTGTAACCTCCTCCAGCCCTACAACCCTCTGAGATCTCTGCGCTCCTCCAATTCTGGCCTCTTGCGCATCCCCGATTTGCTTCACTCCGTGCCTTCAGCTGTCTAGGCCCTAAGGAGGAAGCTCTGGAATTCCTTCCCTAAACCTCTCTGCCTCTCTCTCCTCCTTTAACACCCTTCTTAAACCCTAACTCTTATGCCAAGCGTTTAGTCACCCATGCCAAGATCTCCTTTTTTGGCTCGGTGTCAATTTTTCTCTGATTGCACTCCTCCGAAGCACCTTGGGACATTTTTCTACGCCAATGGCAAGCTGTTGTTCTTGGTAGCTCACGCAAGCACCACGATCACAAGGACTTGTTCCCTGCAAACGGGGAATTGGTCCTCTGATCTCCAAGACGAGGTTGTTTTCTAGCATTCACTCTCCTGTGACTATATAGGAACATAGGGACAGGAGTAGGCCATTCAGCCCCTCGAGCCTGTTCCGCCATTCAATGAGAGCATGGCTGATCTGTGATCTAACTCTATATGCCCGCCTTTGGCCCATATCCCTTAATACCTTTGATTAATAAAAAGCTATCAATCTCAGATTTAAAATTAACAATTGATCTAGCATAAATTGCCATTTGCGGAAGAGAGTTCCAAACTTCTACCACACTTTGTGTGTAGAAGTGTTTCCTAATTTCACTCCTGAAAGGTCTGGCTCTAATTTTTAGACTATGCCCCCTAGTCCTAGAATCCCCAACCAGCAGAAATAGTTTCTCTCTCTCTACCCTATCTGTTCCCCTTAATATCTTGAAAACTTCGATCAGATCACCCCTTAACCTTTTAAATTCCAGGGAATACAACCCTAATTTGTGTAATCTCTCCTCGTAACTTAACCCTTGAAGTTCAGGTATCATTCTGGTAAACCTACGCTGCACTCCCTCCAAGGCCAATATATCCTTCCTAAGGTGTGGTGCCCAGAACTGCTCACAGTGCTCCAGGTGTGGTCTAACCAGGGCTTTGTATAGCTGCAGCATAACTTCTACACCCTTGTATTCTAGTCCTCTAGATATAAAGGCCAGCATTCCATTAGCCTTTTTGATTATTTTCTGTACCTGTTCATAACATTTTAATGATCTATGTACCTGAACCCCTAAGTCTCTTTGGACCCCCACTGTTTTTAGCTTTTCACCATTTACAAAGTACCCTGTTCTCTCCTTTTTAGGTCCAAAGTGGATGACCTCACATTTGCCGACATTGAAATCCATTTGCCACAGTTTTGCCCATTCACTTAATCTGTCGATATCCCTTTGTAATTTTATGCTTCCATCTACAGAGCCTACAATGCCACTTATCTTTGTGTCATCGGAAAATTTGGATATATGACTTTCTATGCCATCATCTAAGTCATTAATAAATATTGTGAATAGTTAAGGCCCCAACACAGATCCCTGTGGGACCAGTAGTCACATCCTGCCAATGCTTCTACCTTAGTTAACAGTCTCTTATTTATTAAATGCCTTATCAAATAATATCCATAGACATTCCCCTGTCCACTACTTTAGTCACCTCTTCAAAAAATTCAATCAGGTTTGTCAGGCATGACCTACCTTTCACAAATCCATGCTGGCTCTTCCTGATCAGCTGAAAATTTTCGAGGTGTTCAGTCACTCTATCCTTAATTATAGACTCTAGCAATTTCCCGACAACAGATGTTAGGCTAACTGGTCTATAATTCCCTGGTTTTCCTCTCCCACCATTCTTAAATAGCAGAGTGACATGAGCAATTTTCCAATCTAAAGGAAGGGTTCCTGAATCAAGAGAACTTTGGAAGATTATAGTTCGGGCATCTGCAATGTGCTCACCTACTTCCTTTAAAACCCTGGGATGGAAACCATCTGGCCCTGGGGAATCTGTCACTCTTTAGTGCCATTATTTTCTTCATTACTGTTATTTTGCTTACGTTAAAATGTCCCCGATTCAATATTAGTTTCTTTGGGATTTCCGGCATCCTCTTCTTCTACTGTAAATACTGACGCAAAGTCATTATTCAACATGTCCGCCATTTCCCCATTGTCGTTGACAATATCACCGCTTTCGGTTTTTAAGGGGCCAACATTGCTCCTGACCGCCCTCCTTTTCCGAATGTAACTGTAAAAATTCTTTGTATTGATTTGGATATCCCTTGTAGTTTCTTTTCATGCTCCCTTTTATGGTGTCAGTTTTATTCCTTTAATGGTCCTCTTTTTAATGATGGTAGGTGTCATGGCAGATGTTAATGGCTCGGACAGTTTATGTACTTGATGCTTGATGGCATTCTCACAAGTGTGGTGCAGTGGGTTACAAGTTTATGAAATGAAAATCTGCAATTGATTACCAGGAAATTACACAGTTTACTCTATGAACAGAAATTCACCTGGAGCCACGCTTGTAAAGTTTAATGGCAGCAAGCTCCTTTTCTGCATGTTTCTTTAGTGAATTATTAGCATGACTTTGCTCAAACATCCTGCTTTTATTGTCTTCCAATGAGATAGCAGACAGGCCTGATTTCAACACACTCTTTGGGGGGGATTTTAACCTCAATAAAGGGATGGGTTGGGTGCGTGGGGCCAGTTAGATTGTTAAAAATCAGAATCCCGACCTGAACTCGCCTCCAACCCGCCCACTTCATGTTTTAATGGAGGCGGGACAGTGGGCAGGCAGCCAACCCGCTGCCAGGAGGCGGGCGCTCTATTTAAATATTATAATGAGGCTGGAAGCCTCTCCTTTAACCTCCATCTTGTGTTTAACTGTAACTGGTCAGGTTTTGCACATCTCGTGAAACCCACCAGCTAATGCAAGGCGAGGACTGCTGCATCCAGGAGGGAAGTGCTTTTACACTTACCTCCTGGATCCAGGGTCCCTGCCTAACCCAACCCCCGCAATCGGAGACCCCCCCCCCCCACGAGGCCTCCGACCACCCCCCCAGGCCTCCGATCCTCCCCCCCCCCCCCACCCCGCCCCACAGCCCTCTCTGTGCTGCTCCTCCAGCCCCCAATCTTCTTCGGACTCCCTCCCCCATTCTTCGCCCAGCCCCTGATCCTCTTCAGAACCCCTCCCCCCCCCAACCCCCTCAATCTTCTCCCAGCCCCGGCCCCCACCCTCTCAATCTTCTCCCAGCCGCGGCCCCCACCCCCTCAATCTTCTCCCAGCCCCGGCCCCCACCCCCTCAATCTTCTCCCAGCCCCGGCCCCCACCCCCTCAATCTTCTCCCGGCCCCGGCCCCCACCCCTCAATCTTCTCCCAGCCCCGGCCCCCACCCCTCAATCTTCTCTCGGCCCCGGCCCCCACCCCCTCAATCTTCTCCCGGCACAACCCCCACGGGATCCCTCCCTCCCTCCCTCCTCTGTGCGGCCTGTTCCGCAGGCCTACTCTCAGTCTGGCTGGCTGCAGGTGGGAAACAGAGGCTTTCCACTCAAATCAGGCCCAGCCATTAAAGTGGGAAACCCGTTCTCCCAGGTTTTCGAACCACCTCAGAGCACCCCCTCCCCTCTCCCGCCCCCATCCCGCCTTCCCCATTAAAATTCAGCCCTTTGGGTCAGGCCGCTGGGCTGTGGGATGGTGTAGCAACTCAAGCACTTTTATTTTATATTTGTTCTTGAGATGTGGGCATTGCTAGCAAGTCCGCCATTTCTTGGCCACCCCTAATTGCCCTTGAGAAGGTGGTGGTGAACCTTCTTCTTGAACTGCTGCAGTCCGTGTGGTGAAGGTGCTCCCACAGTGCTGTTAGGGAGGGAGTTCCAGGATTTTGACCCAGCGAGGATGAAGGAATGGCTGATATATGTCCAAGTCAGGATAATGTGTGACTTGGAGGGGAACTTGGAGGTGATGGTGTTCCCACGGACCTGCTGCCCTTGTCCTTCCAGGTGGTAGAGGTCGCGGGTTTGGGAGGTGCTGTCGAAGAAGCCTTGGCGAGTTGCTGCAGTGCATCTTGTAGATGGTACACACTGCAGCCACGGTACGCCGGTGGTGGAGGGAGTGAATGTTTAAGATGGTGAATGGGCTATCAAATCACGCGGACTGCTTTTTCCTGGACGGTCTTGAGCTTCGAGCCTTGCAGATGTGCCTACCTTGACTTGGTTGAACATCTTCTGTTCTTAGCTTGTTTGATAGAATTACCACTGGTCACAAACTATGTCCTCCAGTTTAGGAAGTAGAGGTACCCAATAGTCAGCTTGGCCCATTGAGATGCGCCTCCTGCAGGCCACTCGGAGAATGACAGACACAAGCATCACAAGGATCTTTGCAGTCTTGACAATCTCCGTGCCCAACCACTGCAAGAAGGAGGGGTGACATCGAAGAGGCGCCGTCTTCAAAATCAAAAGTAGCAAACGTTTTATCATTTATGGAAACACGTAACAGGGTGACAAATGGAGCACTGGAATTCCCTCCCTAAACCTCTCGACCTCTTGACCTCTCTCTCCTCCTTTGAGATGCTCCTTAAAACCTACCTCTTAATAGCTCCTTATGTGGCTCGGTGTCAAATTTTGTCTGATAAGGCTCCTGTGAAGCGCCTTGGGACATTTTACTACATTAAAGACGCGATATAAATGCAAGTTGTTACTGTTGATATAAATGACGCAAGACTCTTCTCCATCCACAGACCAACAAAAGTTTGCTAAACTTTTTTCATAATGACAGTGGTCCTTTATTTGGAAAATATACTGAAATGATTCCATTGGTTCACTCGTCTGCAGGGCAGCGAGAATGCTATGAAAGCCAGCGTAAAATGTTAAATTGGAGATAAGAGAAAGGGAGGAGGAAGTCAACTTTTATTGCTCAAAGACTCATGTATCTGTCCAGCAATAACTAATAAAAAGGTTAAAATAATAACCCTTCCATCAGAGATCTGTGAAAATGATTGTTTGCTCTTTGCAGGTCTCTGTCAGATTTTCCCACAAATTATAAACAGTCAGCAGCTAACGTGGTTCTCCTGCTTAGCTGGAAGCAGGAAGCCCTCTGAAACTTCGCAAGTACAATAAACCCAGTCACTTTGCTATGAAAACTGAGGCTTTATTTCACGTCCCATTCTGAAGAAGGAGCAGTGTGCAGTCTCAGACATCAACCCCAGTATCTCAGTTGCCTGAAGGATGAATAGCGTCCAGGAAATTGTTAAAGAAATATACCGTAATAAAAACAGGAAAATACCGGGAATACATGACAGATCTGTTTGCATTTTAAAGACAAGTGTTTTTTATTTAAATCTAAGAATCACCCCCTCGCCCCCCCCCCCCCACCGCCCACTGAACGCATTGTGGCTGATTCTCACCTGAAAAATGGGTGCTGGCTGGTGAATATCTGCTAATCGAATATCTCCCCCTATATATCTGCATCTCTCTGTTCTTCCACTTTTTTTTTAAGCACTCTTAATATTCATAGTATGTATCCTTTGGCTGTGTTTTCCCCCAAAATGTACCACTTCACATAACTCTTCATTGAACAACATCTATCTCTCTGCCTGCTCCACTAATCGGTCTCCTTCAATCTCTTGCATTATTCACATTGCATTACCACTTCATTTTCATAGAATCATAGAATGGTTACAGCACAGAAGGAGGCCATTCGGCCCGTCGAGCCCGTGCCGGCTCTCTGCAAGAGCACTTCAGCTAGTCCCACTCCCTCGCCCTTGCCCCGTAGCCCTGCGAATTTTTTTCCTTCAGGTACTTATCCAATTCCCTTTTGAAAGCCACAATTGAATCTGCCTCCACCACCCTTTCAAGCAGTGAATTCCAGATCCTAACCACTCGCTGCGTAAAAAAGTTTTTCCTCATGTCGCCTTTGGTTCTTCTGCCAATCACCTTAAATCTGTGTCCTCTGGTTCTCGACCCTCCCGCCAATGGGAACAGTTTCTCTCTATCTACTCTGTCTAGACCCCTCATGATTTTGAACACCTCTATCAAATCTCCTCTCAACCTTCTCTGCTCTAAGAAGAACAACCCCAGCTTCTCCAGTCTATCCACTTAACTGAAGTCCCTCATCCCTGGAACCATTCTCGTAAATCTTTTCTGCACCCTTTCTAAGGCCTTCACATCCTTCCTAAAGTGCGGTGCCCAGAATTGGACACAATGCTCCAGTTGAGGACGAACCAGTGTTTTATAAAGGTTCATCATAACTGCCTTGCTTTTGTACTCTACACCTCTATTTATGAACCCTAGGATCCCGTATTCTTTTTTTGTGCACATATATCCCCAGGTCTCTCTGCTCATGCACCCCCTTTAGGATTGTACCCTTTAGTTTAAATTGCCTCTCCTCGTTCTTCCTACCAAAATATATCACTTTGCATTTTTCTGCGTTAACTTTCATCTGCCACTTGTCCGTCCATTCTACCAGCCTGTCTATGTCCTCTTGAAGTCTATCACTATCCTCCTCACTGTTCACTATACTTCCAAGTTTTGTATCATTTGCAAATTTTTTAATTGTGCCCTGTGCACCCAAGTCTAAGTCATTAATATATTTTGGATCATCAGCAAACTTCGATACAGTTCTTCCATGCCCAAATCATTTATGCAAATAGGAAACAAAAGAGGTCCCAATACAAATCCTCAGGGCATCCTAGTAAACACGGCCAAGCAAACCGAAGACATCTATTTACCCCTACACTCTGCTTTCTCTTTCCTAGCCATGTCTCGATCCACACTGCCACATTTCCTGAATTTTTGCAACAAGTCTCTCATGAGGCACCTTATCAAATACTTTCTGAAAGTCAATAAATACGACATCTACTGCATTCCATTCATCTTTACCCTCTGGGTAACTTTATGAATTAAGACTTCTGGTGTGAAGCATCACCCAGTTGGATAGCCTGCTGGCAATTCAGGGGCACATGGGGCCCGTGATTTTCTCTCCGTTAACTTTAATTGGAAAACCAGGATGAGCGTGCGCCTACTTTCCCAACCTGCAATCCCAGCAGGCAAGATTCCAGATGCCTGCTGACTGGTCACAATTAGCCCAGGCCTTTCTTAGTTTTCACTACGAAGGGTTTTGATAGAGTAGATAAGGAGAAACTGTTTCCACATTGGCAGGAGGGTCAACCTTCTTGTTATGATCACTCTAGTTGTTGAATGTTTTACAAAACTGCAATTCCACTGTTGGTGAATCCAAAATTCGGATCCCCTTTGGATAAAGAATTGCCGAAATGTTTTGAAGTTCGGATAAATAGATTTTGTGGCAGGTCATCCTTTAGTCATTTTGATCGGCACCACCACAATTTTTAAATTCATCTTCCCCCCAGGGGCAGAATTAGCCACATTTTTATGAGCAGTGTCTCAACATCATTTCGGCCGGGTTTTCCTCACTTTGTAGCAGCTTTTGGGCGGATTAACCGGCAGTGGGAAAACTGGGATTTGATCGATCGCTCGATCATCATTGGAGGAAATTACCACCTGACTCACTGGATTTGACGTCTCCTATCCAGTGTGTGAGCTCGGAAATTGGCGTGATTCAAATCAGACTCATTTGGTCGCATTGCCACACCCAGGAAAATGGACAATACTGCATTTAGCACTCTGGTGGGTAACTCCCCGGCTCGGCCGAATTTCCTCCCCATATATTAGCAAATCCAGCACAGTGGCATTGCAAAGAGTAGTGAACCCAGAACACGCTGATGCTACTCGCAGTAGCTGACATTTTGGAAGAGAGGTGACCAAACTTCAGTATATTGTACTGCTTTCACTGCCACTGAACTGTGAACGTCTTAAATGACAGTTGTAGTGTCGGACTATCAGGCGCGTCCAACCTTTGCCACACCAATCAGACTACTGAACAGCCTTTATCATTCACAGCACTCTTAAAAGTAGGGTCTTTGTTCCTTCTCTGTGTAACTTAATGCTTTGACATTCCCTCAAGCTTTTGTGGTATAAATCTGAGGGGAAACATTTCCTCTGGCGGCTGTGTGTTAGGAACAAGCCAAACACAGTGGCAAGATTTTCCATGTAGACCCTTTCCAATGAAATCGTAAAAGTGTTCAAAAAGATCAGGGTAACAATTCCGCACAGTAGTTACCCCAGAATAACACAGCTATCAATTGTCTGAACTACATTTGTCAGCCCAGAAGAACACAGCTGTCGAGGCGCTGGCTGTACTAGAATGATTGACTGCACGAAACCTTACAGCCCTATCACAGGACCTCAGAAAATGAGCCTAGGGATACAAAAATGTAGGGATGGGAGAGAGTTGCTCAATGAACACAGGACAAAGACCAGTGGAAAAGTGCCGCTGGTATCTCTGCACAGTTTTTTCTCACATCTACCCACACAGGGTGCAGTGTGACGCAGATTGGAAACCTCCCGAGATAGGCAGGAGGCAGCCTGACTGGCATCATTGAATGGATACCCTGAACAGGAACTAAGTGATGACAGGCTGAGATAACACAGCCTAAAAAAGCCTAAAAATACAAGAGCACTCGTTGACTCTAAATACAGTTGTCCACGAAATGCAAAACCAAACATATATTACTTTATTACACACTAAAACACATCAAATTAATGCTGATGATTCATTGCTGTGTGAGTATTGATTACCAGGAATCTGGCATCTAATGTTCTAATGTGTATCATGGTATAGATAGAATTCCCAGGCATCATTATCACCACTGGTAGATGATAGGAGCTACTGCATCAACAGTGATAACCACCGGATAGTGCATTCAACTTCAACCACTCTATTCTCAGGCGGTAAGCACTAGGTAGAGACAGGCTTGAAAAATATCTGTCTACATCCTCAACAAAGAATACGAGACAGTAATTTGCCTTCTTCCTGGGCACTTGAACAATAACTTTTCCATTTGAATTAGGACTTCCATTAACCTACGATTTGAAGTCATTAATTCCAGTTTTACCAAAACTATACTGCATGGCTCACCACCTTTATCAAAAACATTCAAAATTATGAAGGGTTTTGATAGAGTAAATAAGGAGAAATTGTTTCCACTGGTAGGAGGGTCGGTAACCAGAGGACACAGATTCAAGAGAATCGGTAAAAGAACCAGAGGGGAGATGAGGAGAAACGCAGTGAGCTGTTGTGATCTGGAATGTGCTGCCTGAAAGGGTGGTGGAAGCAGATTCAATAGTAACTTTCAAAAGGGAATTGGATAAATACTTGAAGGGGAAAAATTTGCCAGGCTATGAGGAGAGAGTGGGACTAATTGCATAGCTCTTTCAAAGAGCCAGCATGGGTATGATGGGCTGAATGGCCTCCTTCAAGGCTGTATGATTCATTAGTTGCAATTTTTTCCCTCAATTTTCTCCCCTCCTTTCTGAAGATGCTGATTCCTATGGTGCACAATCCCATGGGTGTGGTAACTCTCTGGTACCTTGCCCAAGTACCCGTTCTTAACGTGCTAGTCTAAAATATAACTGTCGGCAGACTATTGAGTCATGGAAAGCATCACAGTCGAGCCATATCCTGCTCCCACCAACCTTCATATGCATGCACTTTCCAGCATGGGTCACTGGATAGAGATTAGGAGTAGCAAAGCCTGGTTGATTTTTCCCCTCCCTGACCCAGGGAGGCTGACGTCAATTGTAGCATCCTCCCTTATTGCTGCCTTGGCATGTGGAAAATCTTCATGTTTACTTACAAAGACATTATGGGCCTGAATTTGCAGTCGGAGGCTTCCCGCGGGCAGATGCCTCCGACCGGCAAAAAATCTACGCACCTACCTGATGGTCCTAGATCCACGGAGACTCGCACTTCTGGGCCTCGATGCATAGAGCCCCACGTATCCCAGTGGGGCAGGCGGTTCGCAAGCGCCCCGGGATCACGTGGGCCGGCCCAAGCAATGAAGGAAGGAGGATCCCCATTCATGCTTATGGGGATCACATTAAAAACACATTTACATAACAAATAAATACAAAAAATTACATATTTAAAATTAATTAAAATACAATTTAATTAAAAAAATATTCTTAACATTTAAAACAAAAATGTAATTTTTTGAAAAATAAATTTAAATGTTTTAAAGGGGCTTAAAAATAACCGTACCTTATTTTACAGGTGTTTTAATGTTTAAATAATTAATAAGGACACCCTCAAAGCCTCCTTGAAAAAGTGCAACATCCCCACTGACACCAGGGAATCCCTGGCCCAAGACCACACAAAGTGGAAGGAGCGCACGTCAACCCAAGCACCCCACCCACCCGCCCCTTCAACCACCGTCTGCCCTACCTGTGACAGAGACTGTAAGTCCCGCATTGGACTCATCAGTCACCTGAGAACTCATTTTTAGTGTGGAAGCAAGTCATCCTCGGTTCCGAGGGGCTGCCTAAGAGAAGAGAATTGAAAAAAATTTATTTTTACATTCATTTAAACTCTTACGCTGGTAAAAGCAGGCGTAAGAATTTCACAGGCATTCGCTGGGCAGTAGTTGGGCAAATAGCCCAACTCTCCACGCGTGGAGGCCCTTTTCCCGGGGATGCGGATGATCGGTCAAGAAGATTCCTGACAGATTGCAAGTTCCGGGTTTTCGCGCATGCGCTTCACACGCGAAAACCTGGAACTTGCGCGGCCCCTTACGGGCACGTACGCACCACATACGCACCCGTAGGGGGCTGCAAAATACAGGCCAATAGTACCTTTTCAAGAAGCCAGTGCCCCTTTAAATTTATGTTTGATAGTTATACAAGTTATGGAGCAAACAATGGGGTAGATCTTTGACTTTATGCGATTCTGACCCGTTTTACAAATCTCCCCATTTTTATTACCATTCAAGTCAACACTTCTTTAAATTAAACTGTGGGAAGAAAGAAAGACTTGCATTTACATAGCGATGTCTCAAAACGTTTTACAGCCAATGAAGTACTTTTTTGAAGTGTAGTCAATGTTGTAATGTGGGAAATGTGGCAGCTATTTGCGCACAGCAAGCTCCCACAATCAGCAACGTGATAATGACCAGATAATCTGTTTTTTAGTGATGTTGATTGAGGGATAAATATTGGCGAGAATAATACCAGGGAGAACTCCCCTGCTCTTCTTCGAAATAGTGCCGTGGGATCTTTTACATCCACCTGAGGGGGCAGATGGGGCCTCAGTTTAACGTTTCATCTGAAAGACGGCACCTCTGACAGTGCAGCACTCCCTCAGTACTGCCCTGGAGTGTCAAGTCTCTGGAGTGGGACTTGAACCCACAACTTTCTGGCTCAGCGGCGAGGGTGCTACCAACTGAGCCACGGCTAACACGGAGTGAGACTAGAGGACGCAGGTTCAAATTGATAAAAGGTATCATTAGGGCTGAAATCAGGAGAACCTTCTTTATGCGGAGAGAGTGATCAACACTTGGAATGGAGAGCCAAAGAGTAAAGAGAGAGAAGCAAAAACAATGATTAGGGAGACGGAAACGGTAGTGTGTTAGTTTTGTAGACAGAAGGTGCAGTTTTGCCTGATGGCCTCTACACTGAAAACACGCTTGCAATGTTATCAAAGTGAATTGATTGAGTAATAATCCACCATGCTGGAACAAACGGCCGATTTATTTGTTCTGGGGGTGTGGTTTGATGCTGCCAAGGCCACATTTATTGTCCATCCCCAGTTGTCCCGTGAAGGTGCTGGTGGGGCTTTCTTGAATCATGGAAGTTGCTGTGTTGATGGTGCTCCCATCACGATGTCAGCCAAGGAACTCCAGAATTTTGAACCAGCAACAATATAAGCAACTGTTAGGACCGGAGATAACCGGGAAATAGCACAGTCGGTTTTAACCGCTTGATTTAAGTTTTTTTCCCCAAGTCTCACATCAAAACTCCAACTTTCCATTATGAATTTGAGAGCCTTTCCAACATATTTTCAGACACTTGACATCATGGGGCCGATTTTAACCCGACCCGATCCTGGCAGGATGGGCGAGTTAAAAAGCAAACAGGTTGCTTACCCCGCTCGGAACTTGAGTCATTCCCGCTGTCTGCCCATGTTAACCTGCAGCATTCTGCAGGGCGATTAGGCTTCCACCTGAAGCAAGTGGAAGCCTCAGGAATCAATGGGACCTCGATGGAGATTTAACTGGAGCCTGAGCGTGGAAATGGCCGAGGTTTCTGCTGCCAGGCTAAAGCAGGCCGGCAGCTGGTTCAGGAAGGACGAACAGGCCCCCCAGGTGAGTCAAGAGCTTTCCTTTGTGGTGCTTGTGCCAGCCGTAGCCCCTCTCACCTCTGAGTCAGAAGGCCGTGTGGGTTCATATCCCCACTCCAGGGACATGAGCACAAAAAAGCCAGGCTGAGGGAGACATGGAAATGAAAAAGACTTGCAAAGAATTCCACATAGGGACCAGATCTTAAGAGGATAAAACAAGAGGCAGTTTCTCATATGGAAGCATTCTTCAGAGGCACTACATGTAAAAACAGATGTCAGACAGATGTCCCAGCTGCTGTCACTTTCCCTACATTACAACAGTGACTACACTTCAAAAGTACCTCAATGGCTGTGAAGTGCTTTGGGACGTCCTGAGGTTGTGAAATGTACTGTAGAAATGCAAATTCTTTCTTTCTTTCTTCTCCTCACCACGATTCCATAACTTGCTGGAGGGAAATCATAAACCGTTATATATATTATAATCAGACCACTGATGCTGCCTTGATTTTGGTTGCGGCACCGTATTGCAGATGGAGTATTGCTGCTCGTGCTCCCAGTGCTGTTGCTGCTGTTGCTGCTGTCGGGCCCAAATGGCCTCTTTCTGTGCTGTACATTCTATGTAACTCTATGTATATAAGCAATTTTTCCAGCAGCATTCGTAAATCATCCTGTTTGTAGGCGGCCTTTCTGCAGCTTAAGTCATGCTCTGGGTGGAGTGAGATAACTTGTCACAGTTGGCATTTCACTGAATAAACACTGTTGCTGATGACAGCCCCCGATGTCTGAATCTGTTCCTAATCTGGGACAGCACTGTGTGCGATTTTGCCCAGGTATCTCGGTTCAACCCGAAGGAGTTTTTAATCCTACGAAAAGGCTTCATTTCCTTTACATCAAAGCAGATATTTTTTTTAATCAGTTAGACTCACGAGGATGTTGCCAGGACTGGAGAATTTTAGCTATAGGGAAAGATTGGATAGGCTGGGGTTGTTTTCTTTGGAACAGAGGGGGCTGAGGGGAGATTTAATTGAAGTGTATAAAACTATGAGGGGCCTAGGTAGCGTGGATAGGAAGGATCTATTTCCCTTAGCAGCGAGGTCAATAACCAGGGGGCATAGATTTAAAGTAATTGGTAGAAGGATTAGAGAGGATTTGAGGAGAAATTTATCACCCAGAGGGTGGTGGGGGACTGGAACTCACTGCCTGAAAGGGTGGTAGAGGCAGAAACCCTCATCGCATTTAAAAAGTACTTGGATATGCACTTGAAGTGCCGTAACCTACCAGGCTACGGACCAAGAGCTGGAAAGTGGGATTAGGCTGGATGGCTCTTTGTCGGCCGGCACGGACACGATGGGCCGAATGGCCTCCTGTGTCGTAAATTTCTATGATTCTATATCATCTAAAATAATTTGTACTGTAAATGAAGTAGGCATCTTGAGTAGAGTCACAGAACTTTTCAATACTCTACATCATCATCAGCATTTTCCAAATGCAATGGAAAAACTTGGAAACATCTTTGGTTTGGTGCAAAAGCACTGCCTATCCTAGTTCTAGACTGATTAAAGCCCTCACTAGCAGTACTTTCAAATAATGTTGTCTTTGGGAGCGATACAGCAGAGGGAGTTTCACGGAGATGATGTATTACAAGGTCTCTGTACCAACAAGGGAACCATAATAATTCCGGTCGTGTCAGGGATCATGCTACATCAGAGACTGTATCAAACTGAGGCAAAAACAATGTTTGTCAAGAAAAGCACCCATCTATTTTTACATGTCAAAGTGTGCGCTTTTGTCTTGCCAGTGTTTAACTGTGATGATATGAGGTTCAAGGAATGAGAAAATGAGCCCTCGTCATCCAAAGAAAATAAACACCAGAGAGCCCAGCTTGGTTCATCTCAGTTTGGCTCAAAGAATAATCAATAATTTACTGGGAGCAAAACAAGTATCAAGGAAGGAATTGGGGTGCGACAGCAAAAAAAATCAAAAAAATCTTGCGCTTACGTTTTGCATTTATCTGAGGTTTACATTAGCACAGGTGCAGTCAGGTTGTGGCTTCTAGTTCCACTCAGAGACTTGAGCACAAAAATCGAGGCTGACACTCCCAGGGCAGTGCTGAGGGAGTGCCGCACTGTCGGAGGTGCCTTCTTTCGGACGAGACGTTAAACCGAGGCCCCGTCTGCCCTCTCAGGTGTACGTAAAAGATCCCACGGCACTATTTCGAAGAAGAGCAGGGGAGAAGTCTCCACGGTGTCCTGGGGCCAACATTTATCCCTCAATCGACATCACTAAAAGCAGATTATCTGGTCACTATCATACTGCTGTTTGTGGGAGCTTGCTGTGCGCAAATTGGCTGCTCGTTTCCTACATTACAACAGTGACTACACTTCAAAAAAAAAGTGCTTTATTAGCTGTAAAACGCTTTGGGACACCTGAGGTTTTGAAAGGCGCAATATAAATGCAAGTCTTTCTTTTCTCTTTTACAATGGGCCCACAAAGACCCACTTGCCCCATGTTCTCCTTCTGGTTGTGCGTTGGTGATTACAGGAGCAGTTCAAACCTTACCGTAGGCCATTCAGGGCATCTGACCCACATTTAAATCTTGTGGCGACGCTTCCAATTCCTTCATCTGCCGAGAGCTTCTTGCGACGGCCTGGCACTGGAACCCAGATTCCAGAATGGAATGCTGGACCTCTTTAAAGGGTACCCTGTCACCTTGCAGGCTCTTCATGGACATGTCGCTGCACCCAGCCCGACTGACCGATTGCTGTATCCTTACTCTATCGGTATTCGACTTTTCTATATGAGATTGGCCGGGGCCAAATCTGGTTCGGAAGTGGTAGTAATAAATCGGTGCATTGGTGGAAATGGCATGCTTGTCTACAAAAATGGTGCTGCGATCCAGCCCTATAGAAAGACAGGGTGATATGTGCAAAAATACACAACAAAGACAGCCAAGGGGGTTAATCAACTTAATGAGCAAATCTGAAAGAACGCGCAGCACTATTTAATGAAAGAATGGTCGTAATGCATAACGTTATAGCAACAAAGCCAACGTTCAGGAAAAGGCCTAACAACCTTGGAATAGATTTTTGCTTTAACCTCTAAAGAGACCAAGATGACAAAGAGTACCTGAATATGCTAAAGAAGTACTGATTCAAAGGCTTGATCAAAACAACCTTGAAACCTCGATTTTAAGTCTGGGCGAGAATTGGGCAGACTGGTGTCAGGGATCGAGGGGCAGAGGGCAGAGGGCAGGGGGCGGATGGCAAACCACCCTAATTTCGGTAGTGTGAGGCCCCAGGAAGAGTTCAACTCCCCCGGGATTCAGCTTCCCACTCGAAAGCGGCGCACGATGGGAGTGAGGGAACGGGTCCCCGGCACTCAGGTAAGTCACGGGAAGGGGGTTCGGGAGGGCCTTGCGATCAGGAGGAGAAGTGTGGAAACAATGGGGGGTGGGAGGCAACCCTAAACTCTCCTTGTGGGAGAAGGGAAAAGCTCCTACTCCTCCTGGGCCCTACAAGGAAAGTCATAAAAAGTAAAATCCGGCTCCGAATCCGGCTCCGGCTCCGAATCCGGCTCCGGCTCCGAATCCAGCTCCGAATCCGGCTCCGGCTCCTCTTCCCATTAGGTTGTCTTGGTGTCAAGAAAGCCACAATGACCTCCTCGTGCAGGCCTCTAGTTAAAATAGCAGTCGAGCCCTGATGATGTCAATGGCACTTGATTTGCATATTTAAAGGGGGACCCCTTCTTGGGTGTCCATTCCGCTTATTCAGAAGAGTAGGTTGAAATCGTCAAGATGGTGGGACATTGGCGAATAATTCCCAGGAATTATTTTAACTGCCCTCGCTCCCCCCCACCCCCCCCCTCCCCCCCCCGCCGCCAACTCCCCCAGTTTCCACCAGGCAGGCAGGATTAAAATCGTCTCTTTCATTTATTTGGTGAGGTCAGCCTATAAATGTGTGGACTTAACCACTTGACCGACATCTGGTTTAGGATAATGAATGTTCAGGGAGTCCTGGTCAGTCTTTTGTCATAAGGGATTTGTCTGGATGAATCTATTTTTGTACAGTATCTGGCTGAGGCATGTCACAGGTTCCTGAGGCTACTGGACGGGGGGTTTGGATTCATCGCTACAACAACAACTTCCAACTAGGTTGTCTAGGTGGCAGGAAAGCCACAACAACTTTGTCGTGCAGGCTTAAAGGAAGAGAGAGAGGGAAAGAGGTGGAGAGGTTTAGGGAGGGAATTACAGAGCTTAGGCTAAGCCTAGGCAGCTGAAGGCACGGCCACCAATGGTGGGGCAATGGAAATCAGGGGTGCGCAAGAGGCCAAAATTGGAGGAACGCAGAGACCTCAGAGGGTTGGAGGGGGTTACAGAGATAGGGAGGGGGCGAGGCCATGGAGGGATTTGAACACGAGGATGAGAATTTTAAATTTGAGACGTTGCTAGACCGGGAGCCAATGTATTACATAGCATTAAATAGGATTACATAGGATATACGGCACAGAAACAGGCCATTCGGCCCAACCAGTCTATGCTGGCGTTTATGCTTCACTCGAGCCTCCTCCCGTCTTTCCTCATCTAAATCTATCAGCATAACCTTCTATTACATTTTCCCTCATATGCTTGTCTAGCCTCCCCTTAAATGCATTCGTACTATTCGCTTCAACTACTCCCTGTGGTAGCGAGTTCCACATTTTCACCATTCTTTGGGTAAAAAAGTTACTTCTGAATTTCCTATTGGATTTCTTGGTGACTATCTTATATTGATGGCCTTTAGTTATGCTCTTCCCCACAAGTGGAAACATTCTCTCTGTATCCACTCTATCAAAACCTTTCATAATTTTAAAGACCTCTATTAGGTCACCCCTCAGCCTTCTTTTTTCAAGAGAAAAGAGACCCAGCCTGTTCACCCTTTCCTGATATGTATACCCTCGCATTTCTGGCATCATCCTTGTAAATCTTCTCTGCACCCTCTCCAGTGCCTCTATATCCTTTTTCTAATATGGCGACCAGAACTGTACGCAGTACTCTAAGTGTAGTCTAACCAGGGTTCGATACAAGTTTAGCATAACTTCCCTACTTTTCAATTCTAAACCTCTAGAAATAAAACCTAGTGCTTGGTTTGCTTTTTTTTATGGCCTTGCTAACCTGTGTCGCAACTTTTAGTGATTTGTGTATTTGTACTCCGAGATCCCTTTGTTCCTCTCCACACCTAGACTCGCACCCTCCAAGTGATAAGTGACCTCCCTATTCTTCCTACCAAAATGTAATACCTCACATTTATCTGTGTTGAATTTCATTTGTCAATTATATGCCCATTCTGCAAGTTTATTAATGTCCTCCTGTAATTTGTTGCAGTCCTCCTCAGTATTATCTATCCACCACCCCCCCGCCCCCCCCCCCCCGCCAATTTGGTGTCATCCACAAATTTAGAAATTGTGTTTTTGATTCCAAAGTCTAAATCGTTAATGTAAATTGTGAACAGCAGTGGTCCCAGCACTGAACCTTGTGGAACACCACTACCCACCTTCTGCCACTGTGAATAGCTACCTTTACCCCTACTCTCTGCTTTCTGTCTTGAAGCCAGCTAGCTATGTAGGTCAGCGAGCACAGGGGTGATGGGTGAACGGGACTCGGTGCGAGTTAGGATATGGGCAGCAGAGTTTTGGATGAGCCGAAGTTTGCGGAGGGTGGAAGGTGGGAGGCCGACCATCAGAGCATTGGAATAGTCGAGACCAGAGGTAAAAATACAGATGAGGGGTTTCAGCAGCAAATGTTCTCTATAGGAGAACCTCCGGAATAGTTTCAGCTGTTTTTATGTTGATCTCATGTTGTTAGCTCCCGATGTATAAGTGTTGCTCCGCCGATGCCAAAATCAAGCTAAACTTACCGATTTTATGAGACAGGCAGCCAGGAAAACATGGCCGAACAGTCACAGCCAGTCTGTGTATTACATAATGATAGTCGTCTTCTAGATGGTGCACATGGAGACATAAGAACATAAGAACATAAGAAATAGGAGCAGGAGTAGGCCATTCGGCCCTTAGAGCCTGCTCCGCCATTCAATGAGATCATGGCTGATCTTCTGCCTCAATTCCATTCACCGGCCTTATCGCCATATCCCTTGATGCCCTTACTAGTCAGAAATCTATCAACTCCTGTTTTGAATATACCCAATGACTGAACCTCCACAGCCCTCTGGGGTAGAGAATTCCAAAGATTCACCACCCTCTGTGTGAAGAAATTTCGTCTCATCTCAGTCCTGAATGGGTCTACCCTTTATCCTGAGGCTGTGGCCCCTGGTTCTAGACTCCCCAGCCAAGGGAATCATTCTCCCAGCATCCACCCTATCAAGCCCTGTAATAATTTTGTATGCTTCAATGAGATCCCCTCTCATTCTTCTGAATTCAAGAGAATACAGGCCTAGTTTACTCAATCTCTTCTCATACGACAGTCCCGCCATCCCAGGAATTAATCTCGTGAACCTTCGTTGCACTCCCTCTATGGTAAATATATCCTTCCTTAGGTAAGGAGACCAAAATTGTACACAGTACTCCAGGTGTGGTCTCACCAAGCCCCTATATAATTGGAGTAAGACTTCTTTACTCCTGTACTCAAATCCTCTTGTAATGAAGGCCAGCATACCATTTGCCTTCCTAATGGCTTGCTGCACCTGCACATTCACTTTCAGTGACTCATGTACAAGGACACCCAGGTCCCTTTGAGCATCTGCATTCCCCAATCTTTCACCATTTAGGAAATACTCTGCCTTTCTGTTTTTTCTACCAAAGTGGATAACTTCACATTTATCCACATTATAATCCATCTGCCATGTTCTCGCCCACTCACTGAGCCTGTCAAGATCCCCTTGAAGCCGCTTCACATCCTCTTCGCAACTGACACTGCCACCTAGCTTTGTGTCATCAGCAAATTTGGAAATGTTACATTTAGTCCCCTCATCCAAATCATTGATATAGATCAGCTGCACAACTGGGAAATAAAGGCAGGAGAGCAGAGTCGCTCTCCCAACACTTGGGTTGCAATGTAAAAGCAGCTCTTAAGGAACCTGTGCAGGTAGAGGTGGCAGTGGCTGAGGAAGGTGGTCCTGTTACTGTGGGGACTGCACAGCTTGAGACTCCAGAGGACCATGCCCCTCCTGAACTCTGGTAACTATGGTGTCGCACTGAACCTCCTTGCCCAGAAAGACAATGTTGGGTTTAGAGCGCCCTATCTTCACACTACATTAACTTTCAGAAAAATAGACAGCTTTATTTGTTAGCCTCGACATGGGAACACAGGAAAATAGGAACAGGAGTAAGTCATTCAGCCCCTCCAGCCTATTCCGCCATTCAATTAGATCATGGCTGATCTGTAGGTGAGACGCTCTGAATTTCCCTTTATTCAATAATTCATTCTCAGTATGCATCAATCTCTTAAATTCGGATGTCCAACCTTTCATCTGAAAGAAAATGCCTTTTCAGCATTCAGACAAACTTTTTTTGGCCATTTTTCAGCATTGCTCACATTTATTGATCTACTTGATTCCTGGGATAAGATAGTTGTCCTATGAGGAAAGATTGAGTAGAATGGACCAATACTTTCTGGAGTTTAGAAGAATAAGAGGTGATCTGATTGAAACATGTAAGATTCTGACGAGGCTTGACAGGGTAGATGCTGAGAGGTTGTTTCATCTGGTTGGAGAGTCTCGATCTAGGGGGCATAGTCTCAGGATAAGGGGTTGGCCATTTAAGGAGGAATTTCTTCACTCAGAGGGTTGCGAATCTTTGGAATTCTCTACCCCAGAGGGCTGTGGATGCTCAGTCGTTGAGTATATTCAAGGCTGAGATAGCCACATTTTTGAACTCTAGGGGAATCAAGGGATATGGGGTTGGGCGGGAAAGTGGAGTTGAGGTCGAAGATCAGTTCTGATCTTATTGAATGGTGGAGCAGGTTCGAGGGGCTCCTTTTGCTCCTAATTCTTATGTTCTTATGTTCTTACTTAAGACTGTGGACTTTGGTGCTTGATTCTGCCTCTTTTTCAGCATCAATGCAATTCCTCAAAAAAGCTACATGAACCTTTACATTTTTTTTAGTTCAGATGACTGAAAGTATGGTCAAATAAATTACCTATATGTCAACTTTGATCTTATGCTGTGTCAGCTGTGGCTCAGTGGGTAGCACACTCGCCTCTGAGTCAGAAGGTCGTGGGTTCAAGTCCCACTCCAGGGACTTGAGCCCATAGAGCTCAGTTGACACTCCCAGTGCAGTGCTGAGGGAGTGCTGCACTGTCAGAGGTGCCGTCTTTCGGATGAGACGTGTTAAACTGAGGCCCCATCTGCTCTCTCAGGCGGACGTAAAAGATCCCATGGCACTATTTCGAAGAAGAGCAGGAGAGTTATCCCAGGTGTCCTGGCCAGTATTTATCCTTCAACCAACATCACAAAAACAGATTATCTGGTCATTATCACATTGCTGTTTGTGGGAGCTTGCTGTGTGCAAATTGGCTGCCGCGTTTCCCACATTACAACAGTGACTCCACTTCAAAAGTAGTTCATTGGCTGTAAAGCGCTTTGAGACGTCTGGTGGTCGTGAAAGGCGTTATAGAAATGCAAGTCTTTCTTTCTTTATGCAATTAATAGGATGCGCAATGCAATACAATGCATGGAAATGGATTTTCTTGTGGAAAGCAATCTATTTGAACTAAGGTTTGATTGTATCACAGATTATTAAAAAAGAAAGAATTTGCATTTCTATAGCGCCTTTCATGTCCTCAGGACGTCACAAAGCGCTTTGCAACCAATGAAGTACTTTTGAAATGTAGTCATTGTTGTAATGTAGGGAAATGCAGCACAGCAAGCTTCCACAAGTGACCAGATATTCTGTTTTTTAGTGATTTTAATTGAGGGATAAATATTGGCCAGGACTCCCCTGCTATTAGCCCTTCACTTCACTTCAAAAAGTACTTGATTGGCTGTAAAGCGCTTTGAGACATCCTGAGGTTGTGAAAGACGCTATATAAATGTAACAGCACCTCATCTTTCGTTTAGGCACCCTACAGCCCTCTGGACTCAATATCGAGTTCAACAATTTTAGATCATAACCTAGCCCCTATCACATTTATATTTTATTTATTTATTTATTTATTTTTTTATCCACCCTTTTGTTTGGCCCCCCCCCCTTTTTTTCCCCCAGAAGCTGGCAGCTGTCCTTCATTCTGCCAGTGCATTTCACACTTCTTTTAGCCTCAACCTGTCACATTAACACCTCCTCTTGCCTTGATCATCTCTTAATGTCTCTTAATCTCTCCTTTTGTTCTTTCATCCCCTCCCCCTTTTCCCAGCTTTATACTTGCTTTAAATCTATTTCATTTCCTGCTTTTTCCAGTTCTGACGAAAGGTCTTCGACCTGAAACGTTAACTCTGTTTCTCTCTCCACGGATGCTGCCTGGCCTGCTGAGTTTTTCCAGCGTTTTCTGCTGTTAATTCTATATAAATGTAAGTTCTTTCTTTTAGGTGGTAGCGAGTTCCACATTCTAATCCCTCTCTGGGTAAAGAAGTTTCTCCTGAATTCCCAGTTGGATTTATTAGTGACTATCTTATATTGATGGCCCCTAGGAACAGGAGAGAGGCTGTCCGGACTCATTTCACTTAAAACTCTTGCAGTCAGCAGACAGAATAGACACTTATCCCATCTGTCAGGACTGGATCTGCCCGTCCCTATGGTGGTGAACCTGGTTATTATTTATGCAATAAAAAAAACTGAGCCAATGCTTTCGGGCATAAGGATTTGAACCAAATGAGGGAGTACCTCAAGATCTAAAACAAAGCCATGAAGCTGGATGTCATGTTTTCCAAGCTCAAGGCCAATTCTTTTGCTTCTCATTATGTGAAATTAGTTGGAGTTACCTGCACTCAATTAACTTTTTTGCTTTGATTTCACGCTTTGCTAGCAGGGCTTCTGAACCACATCATAACAGCTACATGCTGGGTAGCCGTCATTTATTTTTCTTCACTGAGTTAATAATAAGAACTGTTGTGACTGTTAAAACTGAAAAGTTGTACACACTTCCGCATCTGGGAACAGGCCTCCAGGTTTTGCCTTCCCTGCTTCATAAGAACATAAGAACATAAGAAATAGGAGCAGGAATAGGCCACTTGGCCCCTCGAGCCTGCTTCGCCATTCAATAAGATCATGGCTGATCTTGGGCTCAAAGCCACTTCCCAGCCCGCTCCCCATAACCCTTCACTCCCTTATCTTGCAAAAATTTGTCTATCTCCACCTTAAATGTATTTAATGACCCAGCCTCAACAGTTCTCTGGGGCAGAGAATTCCACAAATTTACGACCCTCTGAGAGAAGAAGTTCCTCCTCATCTCAGTTCTAAAAGGGCGACCCTTTATTCTGAGACTGTGCCCCCGAGTTCTAGATTTCCCCATGAGGAGCAACATCCTCTCTGCATCTACCCTGTCGTGCCCCCTCAGTATCTTATATGTTTCGATAAGATCACCTCTCATTCTTCTAAATTCCAATGAGTATAGGCCCAGCCTGCTCAACCTTTCCTCATAAGTCAAACCCCTCATCTCTGGAATTAACCTAGTGAATCGTCTCTGAACTGCCTCCAATGCAAGTATATCCTTCCTTAAATAAGGAGACCAAAACTGTACGCAGTACTCAAGGTGTGGTCTCTCCAATACCTTGTACAGTTGTAGTCGGACTTCCCTGCTTTTATACTCCAACCCCCTTGAAATAAAGGCCAACATTCCATTTGCCTTTTTGATTACTTGCTGTACCTGCATGCTAACTTTTTGTGTTTCATGTGCAAGGACCCCCAGGTCCTTCTGAACTGTAGCATTTTGTAATCTCTCTCCATTTAAATAATCGTTTGCTTTTTTATTTTTCCTGCCAAAGTGGATAACCTCGCACTTTCCCACATTATACTCCATCTGCCAAATGTTTGCCCACTCACCTAGCCTGTCTATATCCCTTTGCAGATTCTTTGAGTCCTCTACACAACTTGCTTTCCCACCCATCTTTGTATCATCCGCAAACTTGGCTACATTACACTCGATCCCTTCATCCAAGTCATTAATGTAGATTGTAAATAGTTGGGGCCCCAGCACCGATCCTTGTGGCACCCCACTAGTTACCGTTTGCCAACCAGAAAATGACCCATTTATCCCGACTCTCTGCTTTCTGTTAGTTAGCCAATTCTCTATCCATGCTAATATATTACCCCCAACTCCGTGAGCTCTTATCTTATGCAGTAACCTTTTATGTGGCACCTTATCGAATGCCTTCTGGAAATCCAAATACACCACATTCACTGGCTCACCCTTGTCCACCCTGCTTGTTACATCCTCAAAGAACTCCAGCAAATTTGTTAAACATGATTTCCCTTTCCTAAAACCATGCTGACTCTGTTTGACTGCTGTATGTTTTTCTAAATGCCCTGCTACTGCTTCCTTAATGAAGAACTCCAGCATTTTCCCAACGACAGATGTTAGGCTAACTGGTCTATAGTTTCCTGTTTTCTGTCTCCCTCCTTTCTTAAATAGGGGTGTTACATTAGCGGTTTTCCAATCCGCTGGGACCTCTCCAGAGTCCAGGGAATTTTAGTATATTGCAACCAATGCATCCACTATCTCTGCAGCCACTTCTTTTAAGACCCTGGGATGCAGGCCATCTGGTCCAGGGGACTTGTCGTCTTTTAGTCCCATTATTTTTCCAAGTACTATTTCCTTAGTGATAGTGATTGTCTTTAGTTCCCCACTCCCTGTGGCCCCTTGATTATCCATGATTGGGATGTTGTTAGTGTCTTCTACAGTGAAGACAGATGCAAAATATTTGTTCAGAGTCTCTGCCATTTCCCCGTTCCCCATTATTAATTCCCCAGTCTCATCCTCTAAGGGACCAACATTTACTTTAGCTACCCTCTTCCTTTTTATATACCTGTAGAAGCTCTTACTATCTGTTTTAATGTTTCATGCCAGCTTACTCTCATAAGTCATCTTCTCTCTCTTTATTATTTTTTTAGTCCTTCGTATTGTCCCTGTCCCAAGATTTCTAGTGCAGCTCCTTCATAAGCAGTGAAATTCTGGCAACATCTCCTCCTATGCACTTCCTTGTTTTCAAATCCGTCCCGGGCCTCGCCCCTCCCTATCTCTGTAAACTCTTCCAGCCCTAGAACCCTCTGAGATCTCTGCACTCCTACAATTCTGGCCTCTTGAGCATCCTCGATTTTCATCACGCCACCATTGGCGGCCGTGCCTTCAGCTGTCTGGGCCCTAAGCTCTGGAATTCCCTCCCTAAATCTCTCAGCCTCTCCACCTCTCTTTACTCCTTTAAGACGCTCCTTAAAACCTATTTCTTTGACCAAGCTTTTGGTCATCTACCCTAATTTCTCCTTATGTGGCTCGGTGTCAAATTTTGTTTGATAACGCTTCTGTGAAGTGCCTGGGTCAGCCGTGGCTCAGTTGGTAGCACACTCGCCTCTGAGTCAGAAGGTTGTGGGTTCAAGTCCCGCTCCAGGGACTTGAGCGCATAATCCAGGCTGACACTCCAGTGCAGTGCTGAGGGAGTGCTGCACTGTCGGAGGTGCTGTCTTTCGGATGAGACGTTAAACCGAGGCCCCGTCTGCTCTCTCAGGTGGACGTAAAAGATCCCATGGCACTATATCGAAGAAGAGCAGGGGAGTTATCCCCGGTGTCCTGGCCAATATTCAACCCTCAACCAACATAAGAAAACAGATTATCTGGTCATTATCACATTGCTGTTTGTGGGAGCTTGCTGTGCGCAAATTGGCTGCCGCATTTCCCACATTACAACAGTGACTCCATTTCAAAAAGTACTTCATTGGCTGTAAAGCGCTTAGAGACGTCCGGTGATCGTGAAAGGCGCTATATAAATGCAAGTCTTTCTTTTTTTCTCTTTTTTGGACATTTTACTATGTTAAAGGCACTGTATAAATACAAGTTGTTGTTGTTTATCTCCTTTTTATTGTGGGCGGGCTTCTCCTGCAAGAAAATTAGAAGGACTGGCATTGGCAAAAGGGTTCTCTGTCGTTACCATCTGTCAACCTGCTGACCCGAGGGCCCTGAATTTCCTGGACCACACTTCTGCGGAAATTTCGCCGGGATTTAAGGCACTTTGCGCACTGATCCTGCTGGTGCTTCTCCCCTTTCAGCAAGGGAATGCGCATTTCCCCTTTAACTGCCTTAGCCCTTTAAGACCTGTGGCAGCATTGGCTTTTCTGCCCCCACTCAATGGCACAGCTGCCTATCCCTGGCACTGCCCAGGATGAATAGGTTCTAAACAGGGGATGGAATTGGTGGCAAGGACACGGAGTGGTGACGAGGGCCAAAATCGATGGCTTTGGTTTTCCCAATGTGTAGCTGGAGGAAATTATGGCTCATCCAAGACTGGAGGTCCGGGCCAGCAGTTTGACAACATCGATGCAGTGGTTAGGTCGAGACAGGTGGTGAAGAGGCTGGAGCTGAGTGTCATCAACATACACGTTGATCCTGTAAGAAAGAAAGAACTTGCGTTTCTACAGCACCTTTCATGACCTCAGAACGTCTCAAAGTGCTTTACAGCCGATGAACAAAGTATTTTTGAAGTGTAGTCATTGTTGTAATGTGGGAAACATGCCAGCCAATTTGCACACAGCAAGCTCCCACAACAGCAATGTGATAATGACCAGATCATCTGTGTTTTTTCAATAATGTTAAATGAGAGTTAAATATTGGCCAGGACACGGGGGGTACTCCCCCGCTCTTCTTCAAAATTGTACCATGGGATATTTGTATGCCCACTGAGAGGGCCTTGGTTTGACGTCTCATCCAAAAGACTGCACCTCCAACAGTGCACCACAGGAAGCGTCAGCCTAGATTATGTGGTCAAGTCTCTGGTGTGGAGCTTGAACCCATGACTTTCAGGCGCAGAGGCGAGATTGCCACCCACTGATCCACGACTGGCACTATGGTCATCAAGGGCCAGCATGTAGATGAGGTCAATGAGGGAGCCAAGGATAGATCCTTGGGGGAACTCCAGAGGTAACGGTGTGGGAGCAGGGAGAGAGGCAATTCCTGGAGATACTCTGGCTACGACTGGATAGGTAAGAGTGGAACCATGCAAGGGCAGCCCCACTGAGCTGGACAACAAAGAAGGAAAGTTTTTGAAAAAGTTTCACATCTTCGTAAGTCACAAGGTTAATTGTAATTGAAAGCAGTGAGCTTTAAATGACAATGAACCTCTGTTTCATTACTGTATACTAATAAAAAAATGCTCTCTGTACTGGTTCCTTTTGGCATCTGGTACTGTCTTTCAAAAATAGGACAGGGGCTCCCTGGAAGTGTGTCGGTATTTGTAGGGGAGCCCCTGTCCTAATTTTTAAAAGAAAAATTATTGAAAGACAGTATCAGCTACCAGAAGGAAAACACTACAGAAGGTAATTTTATTAGTATGCCATAATGAAAACAGAGGCTAGCAAGTCAACAGAAACACAAAAGTTCAGAAATCTGATAACCTCAAAAGCCCTTGTTTGAAAGCCAATGATTTAAAGGGCTGTCATTAACTCAATGAGATGTGGGCCACGCTCGATGTCTATCAAAGCTAGGGGCAGCCCGGTGTGTAAAGTAACGACACCATGTTAACTGTGCTGGGAACTTGGTTTTATGGCGGATGTAAATTTCTGCAATGCAATATTTGCTGAATTTGTAGGTTTAAATCACTTCTTCTTTGTTTCGGTAAATATGTCCTTTTGAAAGGCACTGCGCATGCCCAAACACAAATTTTCATTAATTTACTAACATTTAAGCTGGTAGCAGTTCTAGAAATGCACATGTCACCTTTGTGAGGGGGAAATAACTAAAGATTGCTTCAACAAAAATGTGCGAGTGTTCAAGTCCTGTATTTTCTCTTTTAAATAGGCGGTGTATCCTTTTAAGGTAAATTAAGTAATCCTTCTAAGTGACGTGCTAACCTCAGATGTTATAGTCTAGTTTTCAAAGTTTATTTTAAAGGAAAGTGCATTCAATCGATTTGTCACATTGCCCTAAATGTTATAAAGAAAATTATCATTACAGTTAACTTTGACGGAACATCAGCAGAAATCCAGGCTAGACACATAAACAGGGTTTCCGCTATTATCAATTGGGATAAGCCCCCGGGGAAATTCCCGGTGATTGCGTCATGTTGTCTCCCTGTTTTATGTTTTAAAACAGCAGGTTACAGGTGCCCTGAGATCTGACCTTTTCTATAAATCTTCCCTAATATGACATTGTAAAGTTCCATTCTATTGCCGTCATGAGAAGGGACAATTACAATCCTTCATTCATAATTCTACTGTCAGCCGTGGCTCAGTGGGTAGCACTCTTACTTCTGAGTCAGAAGGTTGTAGGTCAAGTCCAACTCCAGAGACTTGAGCACATAATCTGGGTTGATGTTCCCAGTGCAGTACTGAGGGAGTGCCGCACTTTCAGAGGTGCCGTCTTTCGGATGAGACGTTAAACTGAGGTCTGCCCTCTCAGGTGGGCATAAAAGATCGCACAGCACTATTTCGAAGAAGAGCCAGGGAAGATCTCCCCGGTGTCCTGGACCAATATTTATCCCTCAACCAACATCACTAAAAAACAGATTATCTGGTCATTATCACATTGCTGTTTGTGGGACTTTGGTGCACGCAATTTGGCTGCTGCGTTTCTTACATTACAACTACACTTCAAAAGTACTTCATTGGCTGTAAAACGCTTTGGGATGTCCTGAGGTTGTGAAACGTGCTATATATAAACGTAACTTTTTCCTTTCTTTACTGAAACAAACATTGGCAATGCCACATCAGGACAGAACCAAACGAAATATCTATTCCTTCTGACACACAGTTTTAAGCATAAAACATGGTGGCAAGACAACTTTGAACAATACCAATAAATATAAAGGCATCTCCCTCTTTTAACGTGGGATTACATTCCAATCTAGATCAAATATGTTCACCCATCGATTCTGTTTGCAATCAATGCTGATGGAGCTGCTGTGTATTTCCAGCAGTTTCCCTTTTTATTGGGGACTGTTATGTTCGGATTCGGTAAAATCGACTTCCCCTTTAATTTAAAGGCACTGTGTTAGCTCCTTGGCAAGGTGAAATGTTAATTAAAGCTGTCCATTGACTACAGCTACTTGAAAAGATCAGCAATGCCCTGCTCACTGAGCTATAACGTGCTGCACTATAGGGTAAAGGAAACAGCCCTCAGGATCTTTTACTCGAGACAATGCAATAGTTCTTTGGTATCTTGATAAGAGATTAGGACATGTCAGCCTGGTCTATTTGTGGGGTAATTACAAGATGTGTCGTCTATAAGTGAATTGCAATTCCCCTCAATCCATCACCCTGACATTTTGTTTGTTTTCCTGTTATTCACGAGTTCAGAAATAAAGCTGATAGTGAAGACCATCTCTCTTTGATGTGTGTGTGTGTGTGTGTGTGTTTCCGGTCTGTATATCAAGAGGTCACAATTCACAAACTGAAACTCGCCATTGATTGTCATTTGGAAAGTGAGCACTCAGCTTAAAGCACACTATAATATTTAATTGTGAGTGAAAACAGCACCCAGTTGTATTAAAGTGAAACTGGAATAGATTCTTGCAAACTATCGTTGGTAGGAGGTAAAATGGGTGTTCAGCCGTGGCTCAGTGGGTAGCACTCTCACCTCTGAGCCAGAAGGTCATGGGTTTAAGTCCCATTCCAGAGATTTGAGCACAAAATCCAGGCTGACACTCCCAGTGCAGTGCTGAGGGAGTGCTGCACTGTTGGGGGTGCCGTCTTTCAGATAACAACAACTTGTATTGTATTTACAACAACTTGTATTTATATAGCGCCTTTAATGTAGTAAAACGTCCCAAGGCACTTCACAGGAGTATTATAAGACAAAAAATTTGACACCGATCCATATAAGGAGAAATTAGGGCAGATGACCAAAAGCTTGGTCAAAGAGGTAGGTTTTAAGGAGCGTCTTAAAGGAGGAAAGAGAGGTAGCGAGGCGGAGAGGTTTAGGCAGGGAATTCCAGAGCTTAGGACCCAGGGAGCTGAAGGCACTGCCACCAAAGGTTGAACGATTATAATCAGGGATGCTCAAGAGGGCAGAATTAGAGGAGCGCAGATATCTCGGGGGGTTGTGGGGCTGGAGGAGATTACAGAGAGAGGGAGGGGCGAAGCCATGGAGGAATTTGAAAACAAGGATGAGAATTTTGAAATCGAGGCGTTGCTTAACCGGGAGCCAATGTAGGTCAGCGAGCACAGGGGTGATGGGCGAACGGGACTTGGTGCGAGTTAGGACACGGGCAGCCGAGTTTTGGATAACCTCAAGTTTACGTAGGGTGGAATGTGGGAGGCCAGCCAGGAGTGCGTTGGAATAATCAAGTCTAGAGGTAACAAAGGCATAGATGAGGGTTTCAGCAGCGGATGAGCTGAGGCAAGGGCGGAGACGGGCGATGTTACAGAGGTGGAAGTAGGTGGTCTTAGTTATGCTGCAGATATGTGGTCGGAAGCTCATTTCAGGGTTAAATATGACACCAAGGTTGCAAACAATGTGGTTCCGCCTCAGACAAATGTTGGGGAGAGGGGTGGAATCAGTGGCTGGTTTGTGGCGGGGACCGAAAACAATGGCTTTAGTCTTCCCAATGTTTAATTGGAGAAAATTTTTGCTCATCCAGAACTGGATGTCGGACAAGCAGTCTGACAATTTAGACACCATGGAGGGGTCAAGAGAAGTGGTGGTGAAGTAGAGCTGGGTGTCGTCAGCGTACATGTGGAAACTGACGCTGTGCTTTCGGATGATGTCGCCAAGGGATAGCATATAGATGAGAAATAGGAGGGGGCCAAGGATAGAGGATAGATCCTTGGGGGACACCAGAGGTAACGATGCAGGAGCGGGAAGAGAAGCCGTTGCAGGTGATTCTTTGGCTACGATTAGATAGATGAGAATGGAACCAGGCGAGTGCAAGTCAGGAAGGACAAGAAGGGATAGTTTACCTTTGTCACAGTCACAAAGGATGTCATTTGTGACTTTGATGAGAGCCGTTTCGGTACTGTGGCAAGGGCGGAAACCTGATTGGAGAGATTCAAACATGGAGTTGTGGGAAAGATGAGCACGGATTTCGGAGGCGACAACACGTTCAAGGACTTTGGAGAGGAGAGGGAGGTTGGAGATGGGGCGGTAGTTTGCAAGGACGGAGGGGTCAAGGGTTGGTTTTTTGAGAGGGGTGATGACGGCAGATTTGAGGAAGAGGGGGACAATACCTGAGAAGAGAGAACCGTTAACAATGTCAGCTAACATGGGAGCCAGAAAAGGAAGTTGGGTGGTCAGCAGTTTGGTGGGAATAGGGTCGAGTGAGCAGGAAGTGGGTCTCATGGACAAGATGAGCGCGGAGAGGTCATGACGGGAGATTGGAGAGAAACTGGAGAAAGATGTGAGTTCAGGGCTAGGGCAGGGGGGGAACCTTAGAGGAAGTTTGGCCCAGTGGGCTAGGGGTAGGAAGGGAAGTGGCAGAGGCTGCTGAACGGATGGTCTCAATCTTAGAGACAAAGAAGTCCATGAGCTCCTTACATTTGTTGTCGGAGGTGAGGGTGGAGGAGACAGGGGAGAGGAGTTTAAGAAGATGGTTAGCAGTGAAGAATAGAAGCCGGGGTTTATCTTTGCATTCCAGAATGATCCTGGAGTAGTGAGTAATTTTGCTAGACGAAGCAGGACCCGATAATGCTTTATGTAGTCCAGCCAGATCTGGCAGTGAATGGCTAAACCAGTTGTCCGTCATATCCGTTCAAGTCTGCGTCCCTTGGACTTAAGGGAGTGAAGATGAGGGCCGTACCAGAGGGAACGGCCAGGGTGAGAGAGGGTAATTGTTTTAGTAGGGACTAGGGCATCAAAGGTGGTGGTGAGGGTGTTGTTGAGCAGATCAGTAGCTGCAGAAATGTCATGGTGAATGGAGGGCCAAAGGCTGGACAGTTGGGATTTCGTAAGTGCAGTTGTAAGAGAGTTGGGAGAGAGTTTTTTCCAGGGGCGGACACAGAAGGAAGTAGGGTTGGGGGGAAGGGGGATGTGGGTGGAGAGCAAAAGGAGGAAGTGGTCAGAGATGGTCTTATCTTCGATTGACACGATGGGAGTAGCGAGGCCACGAGAGATGGCAAGGTCGAGGGGGTGGCCGTGAGTATGGGTTGGGGAGTTTACATGGAGGGAGAGATTAAGGGAGGATAGGAGGCTAGTGAACTCAGAGGAGAGAGAGAGAGCCCATGATGAATTGAGATGGAGCTTGAAATCACCGAGGAAGAGAAGTTGCTCGGTGCAGGGGCTGAGGGAGGAAAGCAGTGAAGATATCTCAGTAATAACATTTTTATGGTATTTGATGAGACGTTAAACCGAGGCCCCGTCTGCCTGCTCAGGTGGACATAAAAGATCCCACGACACTATTTTGATGAGGAGCCGGGGAGTTCTCCCCGATGTCCTGGCCAATATTTATCCCTCAACCAACATCATTATCTGGTTACTTATTTAATTATTCTGTGTGGGAGCTTGCTGTGTGCAAGTTGGCTGCCATGTTTCCCTACAAGTGAAGTGACTACAAATGTACTTCATTGGCTGTAAAGTGCTTTGGGACTTCCTATGGTCACGAAAGAGGCTATATAAATGCAAGCTCTTTCTTTCTATCAGCAACCTGTGACTTGCAGGAAAAAAACATTCAACTCCTCCAATCCGTTTGAATGAAACAAAGAAAAATGACCCAAGAAGAAGCAGTGTTTGATTTAGTAACAATTAAATATTTTAGAAGAGGATACAGATCTAGACGGAGAATGTTTTCACCTCTGTAAAGATAGATGGGTTAAAACTGGAGAAGGCGGTTTTCCTCTTAATCCAGTTTTAGCAAATCACTGGTGCTCGATTTAGTTTCTCTGAATTGACGACAGTGTTTTCATTCTCTAGTCCCTCCCTAGAATTTAATGACCGTAAAAACATTGGTGCTGAAAAGATAACGATGAGCTTACTGTGCAACACCGTCATGGTTAACGTAGGTTTCGCTGCTCGTGGGCTCTCAGTGCGCCAGCAGAGCATTCCGAACAACAATGGCTCTTTAACTGGTCTCTCCAGTCCAAAGGCACCTTGAGTAACGAACTGAGAAGCCGATCAGAATCGGACTAGGGTAAACACGGCATCTTAACACTTTGTTGTAAAGACACATAAACAAGGATGTGACGACCATTTAACAACCCTTTAACCACAGTGGAACCACACTTTGTGTAATGTTACTAAATGGCCCTCACCGTGTTATCAGTGTAGTTGCAAAACCCGTCAAAGGAGCAACAGGAAGGTCAACACTGTTATTATGCCATTGTTAAATGCAGTAAATATAGTAATAGTTTGACACACTGTAATTGCATTACTTAAATGCTTGTTCATGTCCGTTTCAAATGAAGCGTTGCAACAGTCTGATTCCTCTGGCATTGGTCTCCTGTTCCGCCAGACATATACATTGGGCAGGTAATTTGCTCCTGTCTGGCATATGTACGGGCTAGTAGTAGAGGTGAGAATAAATGTTACAAAAGGACTCTAATTAGTTTACGAATAGCAAAGCTGGAAGATCCAAAATTCGGTATCATTGAAAAGACTTCTTTTCAATTGACCCTTCTGGTGTGAATGGGACGCGTGAAACACTGCAAGGGATACATAAGTGCTATTGTTTGACTGTTTGATTTATAGGGCACCATTCTGTTATTTCCATGGTTCTATTAAGTAAAGCTTGTAATTTTAAATAAATCTGTTGGACTATAACCTGGTGTTGTGCGACTTCTCTATTAAGTAGATATCAGGCAGTTTTACATTTGGAGTTTGTTTAGTATGGAGCCTAACAGCAGAATCGTAGGCCCACATTTTCATTTTGTGACTGTGATTCTGTCTTCTGAACAAGGCAACTGGTTTTACCAGTGTCAACATGGGGATCCCGCACACAGACACCACTCTCTTCCTCTGTGAATGCTGAGTCTTTGAGTATATTCAAGGGTGAGACCGATAGATTTTTGGACTCTAGGGGAATCAAGGGATATGGAGATCGGGCAGAAAAGTGGAGTTGAGGTCGATGATCAGCCATGATCTTATTGAATGGCGGAGCAGGCTCAAGGGGCCGTATGGCCTACTCCTGCTCCTATTTCTTATGTTCTTATGTTCCCCGATCCAAACTAAACAAGATCCAAATATAAAAGCATCTTTAGCAACGCAATGTTTACTGGCAAGAAAAGTTAATGATTTGACAATTATTCAGTTGGTACGTGCACTGCTTAGTGTGGAACTAGGCCATACAGACTGAGAAGGTCCCACCCAGATCAATCTCCAGATGGTGCTGAGTTCGCTGACCTACATAGGCTCCCGGTCCGGCAACGACTCAATTTTAAAATTCTCATCCTTGTTTTCAAATCCCTACATGGCCTCGCCCTCTCCCTATCTCTGTAACTTCCTCCAGTCCTACAACCCTCCGAGATCTCCGCGCCCCAGCAATTCTGACCTCTTGCGCACCCCCGATTTCCATCGCTCCATCATTGGCGGCCGTGATTTCAGTTGCCTGGGCCCTAAGCTCTGGAATTCCCTCCCTAAACCTCTCCACTTCTCCACCTCTCTCTCTCTTCTCCTTTAAGACGATCCTTAAAACCTACCTACAACAAAAGCAAAATACTGCGGATGCTGGAAATCTGAAATAAAAACAGAAAATGCTGGAGATACTCAGCCGGTCAGGCAGCATCTGTAGAGAGAGAAACAGAGTTAACGTTTCAGGTCGATGACCCTTCGTCAGAACTGGAAAAAGTTGGAGAAGTAACAGGTTTTTAAGCAAGTGTAGGGGCAGGGAAAGGGGGGAGGGTTTTTTTTAGAATTAGGAGCAGGAGTAGGCCACTCGGCCCTTCGAGCCTGCTCCGCCATTCAATAAGATCATGGCTGATCTGATTACTCCACATTCCCGCCTACCCCCAATAACCTTTCACCCCCTTGCTTATCAAGAATCTATCTACCTCTGCCTAAAAATATTCAAAGATTCTGCTTCCACCGCCCTCTGAGGAAGAGAGTTCCAAAGACTCACCACCCTCTGTGAGAAAACATTTCTCCTCATCTGTCTTAAATGGGCGATCCCTTATTTTTAAACAGAGACCCCTAGTTCTAGATTCTCCCACAAGAGGAAACATCCTCTCCACATCCACCCTGTCCAGACCCCTCAGGATCTTATATGTTTCAATCAAGTCATCTCTTACTCTTCTAAACTCCAGTGGATACAAGCCTAGCCTGTCCAACCTTTCCTCATAAGACAACCCGCCCATTCCAAGTAATAGTCTAGTAAACCTTCTCTGAACTGCTTCCAACGCATTTACATCCTTCCTTAAATAAGGAGACCAATACTGTACACAGTACTCCAGATGTCGTCTCACCAATGCCCTGTATTGCTGAAGCATAACCTCCCTACTTTTGTGTTCAATTCCCCTCGCAATAAACGATAACATTCTATTAGCTTTCCTAATTACTTGCTGTACCTGCATACTAACCTTTTGCGATTCATGCCACTCCATGGAGCTGAATATCATTTTATGCCATGTTACCACAGATTGCATTAGCTGAACACAGCGGTACCATTCTGGTCATATTGAAAAGAAGAAATAGAAAATAACTATGTCCACTTTAGATTGAAGGGATGAGTTTGAGAGATTAAAACATTTCGGTTTGGCAGCAGCATTTCCTGTTACAAAATGAGAAGTATGTCCATCACCAGCTACTTGCACAACTTACTACATGAATCGTTTCTGAATACCACGGGCTAAATTTAAACTAAAAACCTGTGCAAAAAAAAAGCTGTGCATGGGCATGCATGATAAATGCATGTTATCTGTGTGCATTAGATGTCAGCCCTGGCTCAGTGGGTAGCACTCTCTCGCCTCTGAGTCAGAAGGTTTGTGGGTTCAAGTCCCACTCCAGAGACGTGAGCACATAAATCTAGGCTGACACTCCCAGTGCAGTGCTGAGGGAGTGCCGCACTGTCGGAGGTGCCGCCTTTCGGATGAGACGTTAAACCGAGGCCCCGTCAGCCCTCTCAGGTGGATGTAAACAATCCCACGGCCACTATTGAGAAGAGCAGGGGAGTTCTCTCCGGTGTCCTGGCCAATACTTATCCCTTAACCAACGTCACTCGCACAGATTATCTGGTCATTGTCACATTGCTCTTTGTGAGACAGCGTGTGTAAATTTGCTGCTGCGTTTCCTACATTACAACAGTGACGACACTTCGAAAAAGCCCTTAATCGGCTGTAAAGTGTTATGGGAGGTCCTGAGGTCGTGAAAGGCGCTATAGAAATGCAGGTTCTTTCTTCATTGTGCATGTGTGTAACTTATTTTTATTTTTACTTTAGCTTTGTCCAAAGGCAGCAGGCCCGCCCAGTCTCTTCCATTGGGCGCGACAGTCCGTCAATCTCGTTTGAAAAATTAATCTATTTGACAAATGTCACTCTTAAAAATAAACACGGCTCCATTTCCGAAAATGGTTTTCCAATCTGTCTCTAAATCACATTTTCTTGAAATTGATAGTCCTGTACCAGGTGAGTGCTCCAAAAAAAAAACCAATATAAAGTGGGGTCAAGCCAGCCTTCGAAGTGTGGTAGCAGTCAAGCTCATCTTGGATGAACTGCCAATTGGCAACAATTGCAACAAGGCATATGGGAAGTGGAGGTGGTTGCAGAATTTTACAAACCAATTTGATTACACCAGAAATGAATGTCAGAATTTTGTTCATTTTGTCAGCTGTGGCTCAGTGGGCAGCACTCCTCGCCTCTGGGTCAGAAGGTTGTGGGTTCAAGTCCCACTCCAGGGACTTGAGCACATAAAGCTAGGCTGACACTCCAGTGCAGTGCTGAGGGAGTGCTGCACTGTCGGAGGTGCCGTCTTTCAGATGAGACGTTAAACCGAGGCCCCGTCTGCTCTCTCAGGTGGGCGTAAAAGATCCCATGGCACTATTTCGAAGAGGAGCAGGGGAGTTATCCCCGGTGTCCTGGGGCCAATATTTATCCCTCAACCAAAGTAACAAAAACAGATTATAGGGTCATTATCACATTGCTGGTTGTGGGAGCTTGCTGTGCGCAATTTGGCTGCCGCGTTTCCCACATTACAACAGTGACTACACTTCAAAAGTACTTCATTGGCTGTAAAGCGCTTTGTGACGTCCGGTGGTCGTGAAAGGCGCTATAGAAATGCATGTCTTTCTTTCTTTCATGAATCTAATGTTTCTTTTTCCCTCTAAACGAGTTATGAGTAACAAGCTGGATTACGCAGGGCTTTAGCTATTTTTTATGAGCTATAAATGGTCTGTATCCCACAATAGACCCAGCCAATTCTGAGAGTGTTTTAGGATTGTGGTCCTGTTTCTTCATCTATTCAAGGTATACATACAGTATCTGTCCCAGTAAAGCTTGAAATCTGGTTCAGAATCGGTTCCTGCCTAAGAGCAACTAAAGATCAAACAGCACAATATATTATGTAGATACAAGATAGATAAAGGGAAAATTTGTCTCGCATGGGAATTACTTTCGGGATGCACCGGTAGGCAAATGAAGCAGCTATTTTGCGCATAGCAAGATCCCGTAAATGGCAATTGGATGAATAATTAGTTAATCTGCTTTTATTGTTAGTTGAGAGAGGAATGCTGGCTGGGAAACCAGGAGAATTGCTCTTCTTTGAATAGTGTCATGATATCCGCTTGAGCTGCAGAGAGCAGGGAAATCGGGCCTCAGTTTAACATCTTATTCAAAAGGCAGCACCTCCGACAGTCTCTCAGGACCGCATTGGAGTGTCAGCTCAGATTATGTGTTCAGGTCGCATGGCGTGCGATTTAAACCCACCACTTTCTGACTCCGAGAGCGCTACCCACTGAGCCAAAGCTGACACTTGACACTGAAACAGGCAAACAGGGCCCCAGTTTAACATCTCGCCCAAAGGGCAACACCTCTGACAAAGGCAGCACTCCCTCAGTACTGCACCGGAGTGTCAGCCTAGAACATGTCAAATTCATCAGTTAAACACCACTGTTGCATAATGATAACATCAAATATTTTAATTCAAATTTGTGAAGCAGACTGTCAACTCTCCATATACAGCAATAACATTGTATTTTATTGTCCACGATAACAACAACAACAACTTGCATTTATATAGCGACTTTAACGTCCTCAGGGCACTACACATGAACGAGTATCAAACAAAATTTGACACCGAGCCACATAAAGAGCTATTAGGACAGGTGACCAAAAGCTTGGTCAGAAAGAGAGGTTTAGGGAGGGAATTCCAGAGCTTAGGGCCTAGGCAGCTGAAGGCACGGCCACCAATGGTGGGGCGATGAAAATCGAGGATGCTCTGGAGGCCAGAATTGGAGGAACGCAGCGATCTCGGGGGGTTGTAGGGCTGGAGGAGGTTACAGAGATAGGGAGGGTATGGGTAAATAGCCTTGCTTTAGGTTCACACAGATCACCTCTAATGTTACTTCTGTAAAGATCTCAGTGACTACCCTATTGCATTACCTGCTAAATTTGTGGTTATCTGACTGATCAGAAACCTGTTCCATCCATCTTTTACGTTTTCAACAATGTCTGGAATATTTGAGAGAAGAGGAAAAGGAGCTGTGGAGAGATGCCAAGTCAAGTTGCACAAGAGCTACACTGTTGTCATCCACCAGGACCTCCACACCCACATTCACAGACAGAGTTGGCCAGACCTTGCTTTGGCAGATAATTAGAATGTGTGTTAAGTTCCGCTCCTGAAGGAAGCAGGGACGCAACCGGTGCCGGGTGATGCAGGGACATCTGCAGCTACTGGGTAGCGTAGAGCTGGCACATCAGTGGCAAGAATTGTCAACGGTTGCCAGACATACGGCTCCACCTCCTCGCAGACACGCTCCGATGCTGACCTGTGAGGATGGGGTCCATGGAGTGGCGCAGTTGGCAATTCTCCTTGCAAGCACCTCATGCACCACCTTTTCTTCCAACAGTCATCAAACAGGGGTGTCCATGTGGGCTGCGCCGTCAAGTGCCCCCAGACTCATGCCCACATTTTTGGATTTTCTTTCCCTTCACTTTGCCAGTGTCGTAGTCCCTTCGGCCTTGGCAAGGGCTGCTGGTGGGTTGAGATGCCATTGGAGTCTTTCCAAAGATTTTCAGGATTTTGTCCCCCTAATCTGACACACTCCTTCAATTGTTCCCTTTCCTTTACATTTCACTTACTCACAATTTTCCACTCCCTCCACTATTAGCATGCTCCCTGCACCAATCCAAATCTCACCGAAGCCATGAAATAACCTCAGAAAATTGCATGCAAACAGCACATTGCCACTTGAGTCCATCTAAAACCCAGCAGGAGCCATTCGGGTCTAAATTATGTCAACAGCAGAAAATCAAGGTTAATGGAGCGCAGTGAATGCGACTTAAATATTTCAGTAAGAGGACAAAAATTTAAGGTAATTGGCAAAACAATCAGAGGGAAGGTGAGAAGATTTTTTATGCAGCGAGTTATGATGATCTGGAATGCGCTGCCTGAAAAGGGCAGTGGAAGCAGATCCAATAGCAACTTTCAAAAGTACTCACCATGGACTACTCCTCAGAATCGGTTTCATTCTTGGACACACGAATCTCCATCAAAGACGGACACCTCAGCACTTCACTCTACCGCAAGCCCACGGACAACCTCACGATGTTCCACTTCTCCAGCTTCCACCCTAACCACGTTAAAGAAGCCATCCCCTATGGACAAGCCCTGCGAATACACAGGATCTGCTCAGACGAGGAGGAACGCGATGGACACCTACGGACACTGAAAGACGCCCTCGTAAGAACGGGATATGACGCTCGACTCGTCGATCGACAGTTCCGACGGGCCACAGCGAAAAACCGCATAGACCTCCTCAGAAGACGAAAACGGGACACAACCAACAGAGTACCCTACGTCGTCCAGTACTTCCCCGGAGCGGAGAAACTACGCCATGTTCTTCGCAGCCTTCAACATGTCATCGATGACGACGAACACCTTGCTAAGGCCATCCCCACGCCTCCACTACTCGCCTTCAAGCAGCCGCCTAACCTCAAAAGTACCATCGTTCGCAGCAAATTACCCAGCTTTCAGGAGAACAGCGACCACGACACCACACAACCCTGCCACGGCAACCTCTGCAAGACATGCCAGATCATGGACACAGATACCGTCATCACACGTGAGGACACTACCCACCAGGTACATGGTACATACTCATGTGACTCGGCCAACGTTGTCTACATGATACGTTGCAGTAAAGGATGCCCCAGAGCATGGTACATCGGCGAGACCATGCAGACACTGAGACAACGTATGAACGGACACCGCGCAACAATCGCCAGGCAGGAGGGTTGCCTCCCAGTCGGGGAACACTTCAGCAGTCAAGGGCATTCAGCCTCGGATCTGCGGGTTAGCGTTCTCCAAGGCGGCCTTCGGGATACACGACAACGCAAAATCATCGAGCAGAAACTGATAGCCAAGTTCCGCACTCATGAGGACGGCCTCAATCGGGATATCGGGTTCATGTCACGCTACAGAACGTGACTTGACATCGTTGCCGGTTTTTCCAGCTTTTTAAAAAAACAAACACAAGAAACAAACACAAGAAACAAACCCAAATGGAGAGGATATGCAGCCAGCAGGTGTTTTGACACGTTGGACCCCCTGGGACACATCTCATTGTCTTGGCTGTGCTCTTAGTATGTCTTTGATGTAGGGATAGATTGAATCTCTGCATTTTCTCTGTGTTTATATTCTGTGAATTCTGGTAGATTGTCTCACAGTAACTCTACCTGAGGAAGGGGCGACAGCTCCGAAAGCTTGTAATTTTAAATAAATCTGTTGGACTATAACCTGGTGTTGTGCGACTTCTCAACTTTCAAAAGGGAATTGGATAAATACTTGAAAAGGAGAAATTTGCAGGGGTATGGGGGAAGGGCAGGGGGCGTGGGACTAATTGGAGAGCTCAAAGTGCCGGCACAGGCACGAAGGGCCGAATGGCCTCCTTCTGTGCTGTATGATTCTACGAAGCACAAATTTAATCCCCAGAAAAGCAAGATGATACACAGACAAAATGGCCTCAGAATCAAGGAACACGTCACCTTCCCGACGGCAGACCGAAACAACAACAACAACTTGCATTTATATAGCGCCTTTAACGAGGTGCTTACAGAGAGGGATATCCCCCCCTAAGCAAGTCAACCACACAGCTGGAAACAAAGACAAAGATGAGGCAACTCATCGCCAGAAACGTCAGATATCTTCAGAAACTCAACTTTTATTCAGTGATGAATAGCGAGCGACCACTTCGATCGCCGACTTGGAACTACAAAAGGGGATGACGGGCTCAGGAGAATTCAGGAAAGAGGATTTACACCTTTCAGCAGATTTAGGAAACATCATGGTTTAAGCATGTGGAGGGAGACACGGCCCCTGAACAAGAGCAGGTGGTGCAAATGTTACTGAATCATATGGGAAACACACCACACGCATATGACTGAACAGTTTAAGACACTAAGCAGGAAAACCAACAAGACTGCATTGCAGGAAGAAAAAAAAATAAAAGACTGATAGTGTGAACACACCTTGGGGAGGTTGGGGCAACAAATGAGTAACCTTTGACTGGCCGTAAGACAGACCCCTTAGGGCTTAAATTTCAACTGAAATGAAACCAGAATTATTTTTCATCACAGCCCCATGAATGAAGCCACTGTGCGAGCCAGTCAAATATGATAGACTCTTTGCACGTGTGACGCTGGAATTGATTGACAATTTTTCCCATTTACTACATCGGCACAGGTCCATTAATTATATACATATTTCTTGTGTACACAAGGAGGAGTATAGCATTTGCCTACACCTCAATGTTCTCTGTTCCTCTTCCGAAGGCAGTCACATTTGGTGGTATGGATCTGTTGTTGCCAGTAGCCCTCCGTACCTCACTCCAGTAGCCATTTTTATGTCTGAGTCTTGATTGGAAGTATTGTCGATCTAGTCGAAACATGAGGAGCAGTCAGCAAAGCCCAACACTGGGATGAGAGGTTTGTCCTATGAGGAGAGATTGAGTAGATTGGGCCTATACTCTCTGGAGTTTAGAAGAATGAGAGGTGATCTCATTGAAACATATAAGATTCTGAGGGGGTTGACAGGGTAGATGCTGAGAGGTTGTTTCCCCTGCCTGGAGTGTCTAGAACTAGGGGGCAGAGTCTCAGGATAAGGGGTCGGCCATTTAAGACCGAGATGAGGAGGAATTGCTTCACTCAGAGTGTTGTGAATCTTTGGAATTCTCTACCCCAAAGGGCTGTGGAAGCTGAATCGTTGAGTATATTCAAGACTGAGATCGATAGATTTTTGGACTCTAGGGGAATCAAGGGATATGGAGATCGGGCGGGAAAGTGGAGTTGAGGTTGAAGTCAGCCATGATCTAATTGAATGGCGGAGCAGGCTCGAGGGGCCGTATGGCCTCCTCCTGCTCCTAATTCTTATGTTCTTATGTTCTAACACTGTTTTCATCCAACATTCATGTGAGAAAAGCAGAATTTCTTTTCTTGTGGCCAGTAGGGAAATTTGTATCCTCATTTCAGGTAGTTTTCAAAAATGGAAGTTGGCTTCCCATATCAAAATTCAACATGGACAACCACATCCACAACCCAAGTAGCCTTTGAACCCAAGCTAAGTGAGATGCTGGGCCCACGAAGGATAATGGGCATTTAAAATGTTAATTCACGCCAATCAATCAAAGGGAGCAGTCGGCATGGTTTTCGACGCAATGGGTCATGCTTTGCAAACCAGAGGAATTATTTGAGGTAGTAACTGAGCCAGTGGCTGAGAGTAATCCAGTAAATGTAGCGCATTTGTCTTTTCAAAAGGCATTTGGCAATGTTCCTCATGTGTGCGAGAAAGGAAGCTTTACTACTCATGTAACAGTTGACAAGTCGTCGAGATGAATTGAGAACTGACTCGGTAACGGGAAACAGAGGGGGTTCATTTTGACTTTGGATTTAAAAGGGGGCCCCTTCGGAGAAGCAAAATTACAAAGGGAACATGACAAGAGAAGTGAAATAAACAAGGGGTGCGCAAGAGTAGTTCAATCAAAAGAGGGCGGAGAGAGAAGGAAGATTAAAAGGGAAGTAATCACGTCAAGAATAATGAAGATAGAGTCTACGAGGTGTGCTTGCTGTGGGATCTTCATGAATGAGAAAACCAGGCTTAATAAATGGGCAAAGAGATGTGAAAATTGTCTATTGATCATTAAGGTTAAGGAAAGGATAATGGCTTTAGCGAGGAGGATGCAGGAATTTATAAGTGGAGACAAATGTGAGAGGATTATCAAGGGCAAGTGGAGAGTGCTAGACTCGATAAGTGAGTCATCATGGGTCAGTGAAAAGATTGGGTTTGCATTCGACCTCAAGAGCGAATCATCGGGAATCAAAGCTGGAGACTGGTACCACCAGACACAGGGCTGCTGTGTAATGGAGAAAAGTGTAAAGGGAAACTGAAAAATTATGCATGCCTTAATCTTCGTATTAATTACAAAATGAATCACCGTGTCACAATGCCTTTGTTAATCTGATAGTGAAATATCATCACCTGTGTGCTCTCTGACCTACATTGGCTCCTGGTCCGGCAACACATCGATTTTAAAATTCTCATCCTTGTTTTCAAATCCCTTCGTGGCCTCGTCCCTCCCTATCGCTGTAACCTCCTCCAGCCCTACAACCCTCCGAGGGCAACACGGTGGCATAGTGGTTAGCACTGGTGCCTCACAGCGCCAGGGACCCGGGTTCGAATCTGACCTCGGGTGACTGTCTGTGTGGAGTTTGCACATTCTCCCCGTGTCTGCGTGGGTTTCCTCCGGGTGCTCCGGTTTCCTCCCACAGTCCAAAAATGTGCGGGTTAGGTTGATTTGGCTATGATAAATTGACCCTTAGTGTTAGGGGGGGATTAAATATGTGGGGTTATGGGGATAGGATGGGATATGTTAGGGGGAATTAAATACGTGGGGTTACGGGGGTAGGGTGGGATATGTGTACTGTGGGGATTAAAGCAGGGACAGGGTACTGGATTTGGATGATCAGCCATGATCGTATTGAATGGTGGAGCAGGCTCGATGGGCCGAATGGCCTACTCCTGCTCCTAGATTCTATGTTTCTATGTTTCTATGAGATCTCTGCACTCCTCTAATTCAGGCCTCTTGAGCATCCCCGATTTTCATCGCTCCACCATTGACGGCCGTGCCTTCAGCTGTCTAGGCCCTAAGCTCTGGAATTCCCTCCCTAAACCTCTCCGCCTCTCCCTCCTCCTTTAAGACGCTCCTTAAAACCTACCTCTTTGAGCAAGCTTTTGGTCATCTGCCCTAATATCTCCTTACGTGGCTCGGTGTCAAATTTTGTTTGATAATCGCTGCTGTGAAGCGCCTCGGAACGTTTTACTGCGTTAAAGGTGCTAGATAAATGCAAATTGTTGCTGTTGTCGTTGTTGGTCGGGTCGCGTTTGAATGATGCCAGCTGGCTGCGAGAGTCAAACGGGCGTTCCGAGGGTGGGGAGGGTGGGGGGCGGTGGCGGGGGCGTTGAAATCGGCCTGCTCCTGCATCGAGCCAGCTGACAGTGCAGACTTGAGGGTAGTGGGGCCACCCTGGGGGGCAGGCGGCGGGGTGGGGGGGGGGGGGGGGGGCGGGGGCTTCACTCCCCTCGGAGCAGAGTATTTTGCTGGGGCCCTAGATAAATACTCCTGCTCCCCCTGTCCACACAAAGTTGAAAGGAAAATGATTTTGGACAGTTTTGGAACGCCATTGGTCCATGAAAACCACATCACTCTGAGGGGAGTGAAGCTCCCTCCTCACCAACCCCGGCCATAGTGGACCTAGCAGGGGTAGAAGGGGGATTTTAATTCAGCCTCCTCAGTGGGAATGAGGCGGGGGTGGGGAGCAGCTCCATTCCCAGCTTCACTCCCGCCAGTTTTGAATTGTAATGGCCGCTGGACAGGTGGCCGACGAGGTGCCCCCCTGTGCTCAGGCAGGTGCCGCGTGAATCGGGGTCCCCACAACATCAAACCTATGTCGGTAGCTGTGGGGAGGATGAAGAGGCCCCCCCTCCTACAACTTGCCGGCAAGCCTGCCTTCACCAGAATCTCCGCTCCTGCCCACCAGCCGACTCTCACTTTCCGCATCTTATGACCGGCGGTGTGCAGATGATCCCCAGGAGTTAAAATATCCCAGTCCTCAAACTTAGGCCTGTGAGTGCCTTCTACATCCACTAGGTGGTGGGGGTGGGGTGGGGGTTAAAATCTAACCCCCACCCCCCCGACATTTAAATAAGGCTCACGCCTGTTTTGGTCAAGAGCGATGGACTCTATCTTGAGGCCTCCCTGAAGATTACATTGGGCAGGCCCCTCGCGAGATGTCAGTGGGATGCGGGTCTCGTGAATTTTCATGCCGCTGCACCTCATTGTCTTCAGGAAATGGTGCGGATTGGAGAGGAGCATTGGTCGCACTGTCCCTTGTAGAGCCAGAGCCACCTTGCTTAAAATCCACATCTGTTTCAAAATCTTGCTTTTCCCCAGCTAGCAAAAGATAGACTAATAAAGTTACACAGAATTTTACAGCACAGAAAAATGGGCCATTCGGCCCAACAGGTCCATTCTGGTGTTTATGCTCCACACGAGCCTCCTCCCACCTTACTTCATCTCACCCAATCGACATATCCTTCTCTTCCCTGCTCCCTCATTTGTTGATCTAGCTTCCCCTTAAATGCAGTAAGGTTCCTGATGCAGGTTTGACCTGCTCATGTCATCAAAGTAGAACATCAAACTTTACTTCCAACTTTTTCAGACATCGCTGTGAAGTTGAAAGCAGAGGTGGAGATATTTCACCGGTCAGTCCAAGAGCAAGGATGCAATGAAATGCATTACCTCATCAGTGAAGTGGAAGAGTCGAGGTATCTTTAACATTCTGCCAAGTAGTAGCCAGGTAATACAATTACTGATGCTTTTGAGTATTGTCCCCTCCTTTGCACAACGAAGTAAAAATACTTATAGCCACTTAAAAGTGTGCTTAGTAAGCTTTCTGGTTGAGCAGCCCCAGCTAAGGTGTGCTTGTCATCTCATGGGTTTCCTAATACATTTCACAGCATCGCTGATTCATCTCATGTGTTTCTGAGGTATCTCATGAGTCATTTGAATCAGTTCCCGTCCGCAAATGTGAAAGTCTTCCCAGACCTTCCCTAACAGAAGGAGCCATTGGCTCAGTGGGCAGGACTCTCACCTCTGAGTCGTAGGTTCAAGTCCCACTCCAGAGACTGGAGCACGTAATCCAGGCTGACACTCCCCAGTGCAGTACTGAAGGAGTGCTGCACTGGCGGAGGTGCCGCCTTTCGGATGAGACGTTAAACTGAGATCCCGTCTGCTCTCTCAGGTGGACGTAAAAGATCCCGCGGTACTATTTCGAAGAAGAACGGGGGAAACATAGAAACATAGAAGATAGGAGCAGGAGTAGGCCATTCGGCCCCTCGAGCCTGCTCCGCCATTCAATGAGATCATAGCTGATCATCCAAATTCAGTACCCTGTCCCTACCTTTTCCCCATATCCCTTGATCCCTTTAGCCTTAAGAAATATATCTAACTCCTTCTTGAATATATTTAATGAATTGGCCTCCACTGCCTTCTGTGGTAGAGAATTCCACAGGTTCACCACTCTCTGGGTGAAGAAATTCCTCCTCATCTCTGTCCTAAATGGCTTACGCCTTATCCTTAGACTGTGACCCCTGGTTCTGGACTCCCCCGCCATCGGGAACATCCTTCCTGCATCTAGTCTGTCTAGTCCTGTTAGAATTTTATAAGTTTCAATGAGATCCCCTCTCATTCTTCTAAACTCCAGCGAGTATAAGCCCAATCGACCCAATCGCTCCTCATACGTCATTCCTGCCATCCCAGGTATCAGCCTGGTGAATCTTCGCTGCACTCCCTCCATGGCAAGAACATCCTTCCTCAGATAAGGCGACCAAAACTGCACACAATACTCAAGGTGTGGTCTTACCAAGGCCCTGTACAACTGCAGCAAGACATCCTTGTTCCTGTACTCAAACCCTCTCGCTACGAAGGCCAACATACCATTTGCCTTCTTAACCGCCTGCTGCACCTGCATGCTTACCTTCAGCGACTGGTGCACAAGGACACCCAGGTCTCGTTGCACTTCCCCTTCTCCCAATCTATTGCCATTCAGATAATAATTTGCCTTCCCGTTTTTGACACCAAAGTGGATAACCTCACATTTATCCACATTATAATGCATCTGCCATGATTCTGCCCAATCACCCAACCTGTCCAAATCATACTGGAGCTTTTCGGCATCCTCCTCACAGCACACATGCCCACCCAGCTTTGTGTCATCTGCAAACTTGGAGATATTACATCTAGTTCCCTCGTCTAGATCATTAATAGTTCTCCTGGAAAATATTTATCCCTCAACCAACATCACTAAAAATAACAGATGATCTGGTCATTATCTCATTGCTGTTTGTGGGACTTTTCTGTGTGTAAATTGGCTGCAAATGCAAGCCTTTCTTTCTTTTATAGTTGGTGTCAACTACAAACATCTGCTTCTTAAAATGGGCTTATGTCAGTGCTGAGCAATGAGATTTCCTGATGCAATCGTAACCATTATTTTGTGTAACTTTTCCACCATCCATAGCAACATCACTCATAAGGGTGGTGACCCGTGCTGAGGTGCAGTTATATAGTCTGCTGACATCCCTCTAATATCTAATTTAATCGGCCCTTCTGCTGGTTATAAGTCTAAGTGACTGGTGATGGGCGATTTCACCATGATGAAGTGTCACAAGCCATTGTGAAATTCACCTGCTTGCCCTTTCCAGCAGGGACCACCGACCATCCATCAGGTGCAGGAACCTTGGCTGAATTTACCCTGTTATAGCCGAGAGACACCAGGGCAACATGACACCTCACCTCATCCGAGATCTGTTAATTAAGCATGGACGAAAGGACAGAAATTGGGACACTCCTGTGCAGTATGAAAGCATACAGCACAGAAGGAGGCCATTCGGCCCATCGTGCCTGTGCCGGCTCTTTGAAAGAGCTCTCCGATTAGTCCCAATCCCTCCCCTGCTCTTTCCCCATAGCCCTGCAAATGTGTCCTTTTCAAGCATAGATCCAATTCCCAGTATCGTGCAGTACTTCACCGGACGATACATTTATGCAGTTATCAAGGGAGAGGCACAAGGCATCAGCTGGATGTAGTCAGAAAGTAGAAGTGTTGAAAAAGGTTGACTGACTGAAAAGTTCTTTTGCTGTCAAGGTGGCATAAAAGATAGAGGCCTGGAATTTCTGCTGTCCCGCCGTAACTTTGTTGACACTTTTTTTTTCTCCAGGGTTCCTGAAAAAATTACAGTGGGAGATTGGGGGGGAACCCTCACAGAAATTCTACCCCAGATACATTTAATCAATCGAACTGCACCAATAACAACTTGCATTCATACAGCGTCTTTAACGTAGTAAAATATCCCGAGGCAGTTCACAGGAGTGTAATCAGACAAAATTTGACACCGAGCCACATGACCAGATATTAGGACAGGTGACCAAAAGCTTGGTCACAGAGGTAGGTTTTAAGAAGCATCTTAAAGGATGAGAGAGTGGGAGAGAGGCGGAGAGGTTTAGGGATAAATAAATAATCAAACCTTCCAGGATACCAACGCTGCATTTAAGTTGTTTCTAAATTAATCCTGTGTCCGGACCTCCAGAAATGTTCCCGGTAACCTGTTCCAACTGTCGATCACCTTCTCAGACGCCCCACTCTGGAAGCCATCAGGTACAGAAAGAACATCACAAGCTACTTCGAAACAGAATCCACCCCAAGAAATACAACAGTAGTCACTGTTGCAATGCAGGAAATGCAGCAGCCAATTTGCACACAGCAAGGTCCTACAAACAGAAACGTGATAATGGCCAGATAATCTGTTTCAGTGATGTTGATTGTGGGATAAATATTGGACGAGCTCCACCTGAGAGAGCAGACGGGGCCTTTGCTTAACGCCTCATCCGAAAGACGGCACCTCTGACAGTGCAGCACTCCCTCAGTACTGCACTGGGATTGTCAGCATAGATTTTTGTGCTCAAGTCTCTGGAGTGGGACTTTGAACCCACAACCTTGTGACTCAGGCGAGAGTGCCACCCATTGAGCCACGGCTGACACTAAAGGGAAGCTAGTTGGCATGTCAACTTTGCAGTACATGTGCGCATTGTGCACTTGGCCATTCAGTCAAGAACAATTAGAAAGGTTGCATAATAGTTCCTCCTAGATTTCACTGAAACAGATGGCTTCTCAGTAAGGGGTGAACTGATGAAATTAGAAATGGCACCAGATTGACAATGCAGCTTGCATGATCTGCCAAGCTGTGTTGCACTTGGGTCCCACCGTAAGTCAGCAGATAGCAGTGTTTGTTTTCACAGCAATTAACTAAACGTAATGGAACTGATCGTGACAGCCAGAAAGTACTTTATGATCATGAGATTCTAATAAGGCAGTCCTGCAAGAGCTTAATCAATTGTTCATTCCATGGCCGCAGAGCAATTAGTATCAAAGAATAGCTGAAGAAGAAACAAATAGATTGAAATTGTGCTGCACAAACTTCTATAAAAATTTCTTTGCTAAAATAGCAGATTCAGGAATTTCATACGATATTTTAACACAATAGATACTAATATTGTACGGTGAGATTTTTGGAAGCTTTTAGTTCAGTTATTTCGATGGTTACCCCAATGCAGAAGACAATGCTTGCAGCTTTATACAATTTCAAATATCTAGGAAGCCATGTATATAAAACACACACACACACACACACACACACACACACATACACACATGCATACTGACACACACACACACACACACACATGCATACTGACACACACACATACACACACACACGTACACATAGACGTATACACACACACACATGTACACACACACATACACACACACACACACATGCATACTGACACACACACACACACACACATACACACACACATACACACACACACACACATGCATACTGACACACACACACACACACATACACACACACAAACACACATGCATACTGACACACACACACGTACACACACACATACACACACACACGTACACACACACATACACACGCGCACACGTACACACGCGCGCGCACAAACTTCACTAAAATCTGGCCATTATGACATTGCTGTTTGTGGGAGCTTGCTGTGCACAAAGTGACTGTCGCGTTTCCTACATTACAACAGTGACCGCACATCAAAAGTACTTCATTGGCTGTAAAGCGCTTTGGGAGGTTGTGAAAGGTGCTATATAAATGCAAATCTTTCTTTTCTTTCATTAACATTGTCCCTGGAATATCCGCCAGGAGATAAAGCTGACTGTTTCATCCAAAAGTCCTGTCACGTATACACGCGCTATAAAAAGCACTTTGTGAAAAGGTATATTAACCCCATATTTACTAATGTGAAGTATTGTGCTGATTCAGTATCTTGTTGTATCATTTATTTGCCTTCTTATTTAACTTGTAAAAAGGATATCGAGGCACTGGAGAAGGTGCAAAAAAGATTGACAAGGATGACACCAGAACTGAGAGGTTATAACTATCAGGAAAGACTGGACAGGCTGGGAGTCTTTTCTCTGGAAAAGAGAAGGCTGAGGGGTGACCTGATAGAGGTCTTTAAAATGATGAAAAGGAGTTTGACAGGGTAGAAGTAGAGAAAATGTTTCCCACTTGTGGGGAAAATCCAAAACTAGGGGCCATAAATATATTGGCCGGGACACCGGGGAGAACTCCCCTGCTCTTCTTCAAAATAGTGCCAGGGGCCTTGGTTTAACGTCTCATCTGAAGGACCTCCAACAGTGCAACACTCCCTCAATGCTGTATTGGGTGTGATCAGCATAAATTACATGCTAGTTTCTGGAATGGGACTTGAACCCACAACCATCGGATGCAGAGTTGAGAGCGCTCCCCACAGAGCCATGGCTGACAATAGTACCATGCTGTACATGCATGATTAAAATCTAGTTCATCCTCAGAGCTTGGGTTTCGTGCCAGGACTCATGTGGAGCTCCGATTTATTCCATATGATGTCTTTTATATTACAGCCATTTCCCTGATGTAAACCAATAGATTAAGAGGGGGGGGGGGAGAAAAAAATCCCACCATCAATTTTAAGGAGCTCTGCGGGGTGGGGCTTGTGCCTGCTTCCGCATCCAGGGAATGAGCTTGTTTAAATATCGAGGGCAGGCAACTTGCATCTGTGGCGGTGCGACGGGGTGCCTGCCCCATTGAGATGGCTCAGCCCACAGAGGCACCCTGCCACTCCAAGAGGGGGCACCCGCGTCCCACACCGGGACAAAGAAAAACTGCATCTATCAGGGGGACGCTGCGGGCAGAAGTCCGAAGGAATTCAAAGAATGCCAGCCCCCACCACCCGACATGCCCCCCCCCAAACAGGCTGTGCAACGTAATGGGTCGTTCCCCCGCCTGCAATTTCTCTGCTTTTTTGTGAACGGGGCAAAAAGGTTGGCGAATACAGATTCCACCTGAAATAATGGACACGCCCCTCCTCCCCCGTGGGATTGCCTCCTGTTTCTGCCTCCCACGCCCTTGATTTATGGAACTTCTCCCGTCAGGAGTTTAAGAGATCTCACACCTTCTGAGGTGAGGCATTAATGCCTGGACCCTTGCCACTTCCTCTACACATTTTCCCGTTAATGGATCAGCATTTGGAGTTAGTCAATCCACATATGGTAACATTTCCATAAGTTATTCCAGCTGTCAAGCAATCGTGACTTAATTGGTTTCTGAACGAGGCTTTGAATGACAAAGAAAACCCAGTTCGAAGGGACGTTCTCTTGGAAAATGCTGACTAGGTCTGAAGCAGGCAGCCGCAGAAAGAATAAGGTCTTTTCAGAGACAGCTGACTAAAGCTCATTTTAATTATATTTTAGTCTGTTGGATATCACACAAAATAAAGAAATCGCCCCAACTCGCACCAAGTCCCGTTCACCCATCACCCCCTGTGCTCGCTGACCTACATTGACTCACTGACTTCCGATCTTCAATTTTAAAATTCTCATCCTTGTTTTCAAATCCCTCCATGGCCTTGCCCCTCTATAACCTCCTCCAGCCCTACAACCCTCCGAGATCTCTGCGCTCCTCCAATCCTGGCCTCTTGCGTATCCCTAATTTTAATCGCTCCACCATTGCCGGCCGTGCATTCAGCTGCCTGGGCCCTAAGCTCTGGAATTCCCTCCCTAAACCTCTCCGCCTCTCTTTCCTCCTTTAAGACGCTCCTTAAAACCTACCTCTTTGACCAAGCTTTTGGTCACCTGCCCTAATATCTCTTTATATGGCTTGGTGTGAAAATCTGATAACACTCGAAGGTGCCTTGGGATGTTTTACTATGTTAAAGGCACTATATAAATGCAAGTTGCTGTTGTTGTTGTTGTTGTTTTATCACAAACAACATTGAGCGAATACAGATTTCACACCTTACCACCTCAGTGAGTCAGGGCATGGGTTTAAATCTCACTCCAAAGACTTGATCACAAAAATCTAGGCTGACACTCCCAGTGCAGCACTGAGGGAGCGCTGCAGTGTCAGAAGTGCCGCCTTTCAGATGAGATGTTAAATTGAGGATCAGTCTGCCCTCTCGGGTGGATGTAAAAGATCCCACGGCACTATTTCAAAGAAGAGCAGGGGAGTTCTCCCCGGTGTCCTGGTCAATATTTATCCCTCAACCAACATCACTAAAACAGATGATCTGGTCATTATCACATTGCTGTTTGTGGGAGCTTGCTGTGCACAAGTTGACAGCCATGTTTCCTACATTGCAACAGTGACTTTACTTGATAAGTACTTCATTGGCTGTAAAGCGTTTTGGGACGTCCTGAGGACGTGAAAGGCGCTATAGAAATGCGAGTTCCTTCTTTCTTTCTTTTACGTGAGCACATTCCAGGAGACATTGCACAGCAATCAAGAATGCCATTCCAGGCTGAATTTTCTCCTTCCTTGCCCAGGAACACTGAGACCAATTATGGCACCCTCTAACCACAAACCCTATCTGTGATCAGGCAATTCAACATAAACCGTGGATCAAACTCAGGACATTTCCTATTCTTCATTTACTTCATTCATGGGATGTGGGCGTCGCTGGCAAGGCCGGCATTTACTGCCCATCCCTAGTTGCCCTTGAGAAGGTGGTGGACTTCTTGAACCGCTGCAGTCCGCGTAGTGAAGGTGCTCCCTCAGTGCTGTTAGGGAGGGAGCTCCAGGATTCTGACCCAGCGACGGTGAAGGAACAGCGATATATTTCCAAGTCAGGATGGTGTGTGACTTGGAGGGGAACTTGGAGGCGGTGGTGTTCCCACGCGCCTGCTGCCCTTGTCCTTCTAGGTGGTGGAGGTCGCGGGTTTGGGAGGTGCTGCCGAAGAAGCCTTGGCGAGTTGCTGCAGTGCATCGTGTAGATGGTACACACTGCAGCCACGGTGCACCGGTGGTGGAGGGAGTCTATATTGATCGATGCCACAGCATGTTGTGCACTTACACACTGCGCCATCAGAGGAGGTTTGTAAACACCTCGCCTCACTTTCTGTAGTTTTAAAAGGTAGCAGGGGAGAAAGTTTGCCTTTTGGAAAGTTGTGGCTGTAAACTACATCGATGTGGTGACAACTGGATGACCCCTGACACTGCCATCTAGTGTTACCAAATATGGAATTACATTACTTTCTGAAGAAAGCTGCTTTCAGATCCTTATCAGTGCTGCTCAAGACGATTGGAGCTGTTGCAGAAATAAAACGAAGGAATATAAATTGGAGACTGCAGGAAAGCGCACATTAGTTATAATATGATACAAATCACAGTGTTAAAAAGTATGAAAATAAACCTCACAGGTTGAATGTTATCTTTGAGACTGTTGGTGGAGGCCACCCAATTTGCAGCCAGGTTGCCTCCACTAAGCCCCCACTGTTCCCTGGAGTTTTAGGTTAGTTTTGACTGTGTACACAGCCATTATTTTTACATCTGTGCTTTACATTAATAGAAAACATGACGTTGTTTGCAGAAGATGGCTGGTGTTTAAACCCTCTGAGGGAGGACTGATAGAAACTTCGTGGGGAGCTTTAGCAAGAGCGACAGTTTCAGTTGTTCTTTTTCCTCATCTTTTTCCTCCCTTTTACTGAACCCTTTCCCTTGGTCCATTAGACCGTAGTGGTCCTTAAAGTGTCTGGCTGACAAGAATAGCAAAGTGTGATACTATAGCACAGGATCCAGCTCCCTACTTGAACAACGGTCACGACACAAAAGAGAGAGAGAGAGAGAAAGGGCACAGTAAAACTGCTGTTCACTCCATTTATCTTCATTCTGCGACACGGCTCAAAGATTAACTGGCTTCAGGGGATAAGGATAATAGAATTGGATCAGTCCGTAGGATGTGGAATTGAAGTGTACTCCCCCATGAAAATAAAATTATTATTGCAGCTCACCTGCTCAAACTGACTGTCACCTGTCTATTATATGGAAGACCCCGGGGGGGGAGAAATTGTTTAAACAGGGGCAAAGACGACCAATTTTGCAGAACTGTGTCCTGTGCCCCAGGGGCGCCCGAAAGACGCCCGACCCCATATTAAGACCGGCAATTTTTCAGGCATCCCTGGCGGCTGCCTCATACGGGCGCGTCAGGGCCCTGGCGGATGCTAAGAGGGGGGGCCTACCGCTTGTTCAGGAACCCCATCTTCAAATTGGGCTGTCCTGGGTGGAGCGGGTGTGCGAGGTGCTCTGCTCAGCTGTTCCAAGAAGTAGGCGCGGCCCAGCAAGCAGGATGGTAAAGTTTTTCTTTCTTGAAAAGGAACTTCACGTGGAGCCAAGAGGAGAGGGAGCGCTGCTCCAGGTCCCACGGTCGCTCCGCTCAGGGCAGCCTAATTTCAGCGTGGGGCCCTTAAACAAGCAGGAGGCCCCTCTTAGCATTTGCAAGGGGCCTGACGCCTGCAATGAGGCGGCTGCCAGGGATGCCTGAAAAATTGTCCACCCCAAGAGGGGATCGGGCATCTTTCAGGCATCCCTGGGGCACAGGACACAGATCTGCAAAATTGGCCCTCTTTGCCCCTGATTAATGTCCAGGCGATCACTCCCACCCCCGCACCCCCAGCCTCTTCTCTTCCTTCCTCCCTCTCCCAGTACTCCTGAGGGGCACTGCCAGCGAGGCAGGTGGCCCAAATTGGCCTCATTGACATGGGCGAGCTTCCTCTGGAGACACCACAGGCGCCTGCTGCTCGCTCCAATTATTTAAGTGAAGCCCGAGGCCCCATTTCGATCGGACCCCGGGCCGACCTCTTCCAGTGCAGGGATTGTTCCCCGCACCCATTTGGCATTGGAAACCGATAGAAGACTAATTACGTCGCCCCCTTGCCCCGTGTCTTCCTGCACAGTGTGGGGGCAATAACGTTACAGTAATAACTTAATACAACACATGCTGTTAACGCTGTCCCGCATTAGGATAGGACTAATCCTAATGGGCCCTATTCCAATAAAGAAAACAAAGAAAGACTTGCATTTATATAGCGACTTTCACGACCTCAGGACGGCCCAAAGCACTTTACAGCCAATTAAGTATTTTTGAAGTGTAGTCGCTGTTGTAATGTGGGAAACACGGCAGCCAATTTGCGCACAGCAAGCTCCCACAAAAAGCAATGCGATAAATGACCTGATAATCTGTTATGGGGATGTTGGTTGAGGATAAATATTGGCCAGGAGATCGGGCAGACTTCCCCTGCTCTTCTTCGAAATAGTGGCCATGGGGTCTTTTATGTCCACCTGAGAGGGCAGACAGGGCCTCGGATTTGATAGGCGGCACCTCTGAATCCCAGAAATGGGGACATTTTCATAAAAGGGGCGGGAGCTGAGATATATACGGTACCTCTTCATCCGGGGTGAGGAATGGCGGTCTGGCCATAGTGGCCAAAGATAAAACAAATTCCATGAGCCTTTGCTGATTTCCTACTTTCCTGATGGCAATTGATGTCTCTGAGATGCTGTATACCAAAAGGTGCAAGAAATCACATTGTAACTTAATTATAATGTAATAAGAATAAGGAGCAGGAGTATGTCATACGGCCCCTCGAGCCTGCTCCGCCATTCAATAAGATCATGGCTGATCCTCTACCTCAACTCCCGCTCTATCCCCCTATCCCTTGATTCCTTTAGTGTCCGAAAGGCTATCGATCTCAGTCTAGAATATATTAACAAAATAAAGTTTCCAGTTGGGATGGAACCGGGGAGCATTCACATGTAAAGTGAACGTGATGATCGCTCCACTGTGGAAATCTCGGAACTTAATTAATGGGAAAAAGCGTTATTGGCCCCAACTTACAGGATTATGCAGGGGCACTTTCCGTTGGCTATATGCAGGGCAGAACTGCTGGGATATCCGGTGGGGATAATCATTCCAGCAGTCTTCACATCCAACTGCGATCGCTGGACTGGTTTCCATCGCCTGAGGGAGGTCGGAGAGGAATTTTCCATGGAATTATTTCTCTTATTGGCCCTGGGTTTTTCTCCAGGCTTGATGGACCAGCTGGGTCTGTTCCTGCCCATCAAATTCACATGTGACGTTATGGTGGAGAGGATCCAGATGGTAGCAGCGTCTGCCCCCATCACAATTTCAGAAGATGGCAGATACCCGGCAGAAACAGATTTCACCACAAATTCATCCCCCTCTTCCCCCCCACCCCCTCCCCCTCCACCCAATCATCTAAATTGCACCATTTCTGCACTCAAACTAGCTTGAATTTCTTGGCTCAGGTCTTTTGGCCGACATTTGGCGTCCCGGCCAACATCTATCGCTCAAGCAATATCACCAGAAACAGATTAAGTGGTCATTCATATCGTTTCTCCTTGCAGGACCTTGCTGTGCACAAATATCAACAACAACAGCAACAACTTGTATTTATATAGCACCTTTAACATAGTAAAACATCCCAAGGCGCTGCACAGGGGTATTATAAGACAACAAATTTGACACTGATCCACATAAGGATAAATTAGGGCAGGTGACCAAAAGCTTGGTCAAAGAGGTAGGTTTTAAGGAGCGTCTTAAAGGAGGAAAGAGAGGTAGAGAGGCGGAGAGGTTTAGGCAGGGAATTCCAGAGCTTAGGGCCTAGGCAACAGAAGGCACGGCCACCAAAGGTTGCGCGATTATAATCAGGGATCCTCAAGAGGGCAGAATTGGAGGAGCGCAGATATCTCGGGGGGGGGGGTTGTGGGGCTGAAGGAGATTACAGAGATAGGGAGGGGGCGAGGCCATGGAGGGATTTGAAAACAATATCCTGCTGCTTTTGCCTACAAAAACAACAGCGACTACACTTCAAAAGTAAGCAATTTGGCTGTGAAGTGCTTCGGACACTTTCGGACATTCGTTCACCTTTCTTGTCAACGCCAGACTTTAAAAGCACAAAAAAATCTGTGCAACTCACAACAGTGGCGACCATCTCAAATGCAGTCCTTTCCATTTTCATTCCATTTGTCTGAATTTATGTATTAGAAATTATACTTAGCAATTTTGAGGACGCGAAAGGCACTGTATAAATGCAAGTCTTTTATGGCACTCTCGTGTCAAAACAATCCAATCCTCAGAAGCAAGTTCCAAGTAATGGTCCACAACCTGAGAACATAAGAAAGCATGAAGGAAATGTCTGTTCAAACCATTCCTTAAATACACATTGTACAATCTCTTGAGGAAAGTTTCTTTCTCTCCCCTCCAAAGATAAATCAAGCAAAGGTCGAGAATTTAATCGTACATCCTAAATTATATATCGCAATTGCTTTATTTGAGATGGCATTTCCATAGTCCCGGCAGTACAGGAACCGCCATGCTCTATGCAGCATTTAATTTCTTTCTATATGTCTGTATCCTTGCCCTCAATCGTGTTCATAACTCAATATTCATCCAGATGTTTCTTGTAGGCATTAATCAACACATTGACTGCCTCAGCTAGAAGCGTTGCTCCAATATTCCATGGGAAAATTAAAATCAGGCTAGCTTTATTCAGCAAGCTGCAATGTAACCATATTGTCCATATATATAAGCATAAAAGGGTCACATATTTATTTGCGTAGTGGGGTCATAGGGTCAAAGCAGTGCATCAATACAAATGCCCTACATGCTGCCTTTGTGTCTTACGCTTTCCCCCTCCCCCTCAGTAATAACAGATCCAAACACGAGAACAAAGAAACCCAACTTTCCAAGCATATGGATTTCTTCCTTAAAGGTCAAGACCAAAACATGAATACCGAGCGGCTTTTGCCATTTGACTCCCAGTAACAGGCCTCCTTTTGTCTGTCTGCTCCACTGTGAACCCAGAATGCTCAGACCTAACTATGTTGTCAGTGCTGAAAACAATTTATTTCTATTTGTTTTTATTGGTGCACTGAAGTCTTCAAGGGTCAAAGCACCACTTCAGTACCGTACTGTACTCCCTCTGCTGTTTTATTAATTGACTTTCAGTAACAGGGCTTCCTGCATAATCAGAAGTCCCTTTTAGTGTTTTTGACAAGGCTGTCAGGTTTTTTTTTAAACATTTCTGTTATGGTTTTTTTTGTGTGATTGTACAATGCAATGCCTCCTAAGGCTACATTTTGACTTATATAGTCCCTTTTTTTGTGCTGTTTCTTCATCCTGTACCATCAGTCAGACTAGAATTTGGAAGCCAAGCAGTCTGAACCTTTTGAACACTGTACACCGGTTGGCTTCCCAAGAGGGCTGTAGAGGTCAGCTCCGAGTTAGCTCATTTCCTCTTTAGAAAACTCCACTTGCTAAAAAGGGCAGAATTGCATACTTGTCTCAAGGGCTGTAATCAATGGAACCAGAGTTGGGTAAGAAAAGAGTTGTATTCAGAGCAGCCTTTGTTTCAGCAAGACTCCTGGGCCCAGGCTAGGAGTTAGATTTTCCAGAGCCATTTTCATCCTCTGTCGCTATCACCGAGGGGAAGTATACACTTTCGGACATTCGTTCACCTTTCTTGTCAACGCCAGACTTTAAAAGCACAAAAAAAAAATCTGTGCAACTCACAACAGTGGCGACCATCTCAAATGCAGTCCTTTTCATTTTCATTCCATTTGACTGAATTTATGCATTAGAAATTATACTTAGCGATCTTTCGAAAGAAAGCATCCTGTATTCAATGTCCCCCCCCCTTTGCCCTAAAGGCGTTTTAAAAGTTATTTCTTTGTTTAGCAACCTTATGCAAATGCGGCCCATAATTTCAATCAAGTGTCAAAACTGCAAGCACACGCCAGAATACCACCCACCATCACCTCAGTTACCTCTTTGACCAGGTTTTTGGTCACCTGTCCGAACATCTGAAGCCAGATCACTATCAGTGTGAGTCCATCTGAAATCAGATAACTACAACAACAACAACTTGCATTTATACAGCGCCTTTAACGTAGTAAAGCATCCCGAGGCGCTTCACAGGAGCGTTATCAGACACAAAATTTGACACCGAGCCACATAAGGAGATATTAGGACAGGTGGCCAAAAGCTTGGTCGAAGAGGTAGGTTTTAAGGAGCGTCTTAAAAGAGGAAAGAGAGGTAGAGAGGGGAGAGGTTTAGGGGCCTTGGGCCTTGGCAGCTGAAGGCACGGCCGCCAATGGTGGAGCGATTAAAACCGAGGATGCGCAAGAGGCCAGAATTGGAGGAGCGCAGAGATCTCGGAGGGCTGTATAGGGTTGGAGGAGATTACAGTGGATAGGGAGGGGCGAACCACGAGGGGATTTGAGAACAAGGTTGGGAATTTTTAATCGAGGCGTTGCCGGACCGGGAGCCAATGTAGGTCAGCGAGCACAGGGGGTGGTAGTGGGTGAACGGGACTTGGTGCGAGATAGGACACGGGCAACAGAGTTTTGGATGAGCAGAAGTTTATGGATCAGTGTGAGTCCATCTGAGGCCAGATTACTGTCAGTGTGTGCTGGTCCAAATTCCTGATGGCCTCTTTTCCCTCTGATTCTTCACCGCCTCATTGTTGAGTACCTTTTGCTGGAATATAGCTCCGTCGGCCGTGGTAGCCCTCTGGTAATTTGTCCAAATGCCCACTGTGCAAACCTGGACAATGAGTCATTGACAGATTGGATGTAGAGGGGCCGGCGGCGGGAGGGGAGTTTCACAAAAACAAACCCGATTTTGTTTTAAGGTCGCCCGTATTCTTGCAATGCTAGCTTCGGCACGCAAGGGGTTAACTTCCAAGGCTGCCCCACAGTAACAGAAATTGGCCTTGACCAGTCAATGTGTCTATTAGATTTTCCCGAAGATGTAAGTTTGTTTCCATTCACACAATGGGGGTCTGAAGTGTTAATTCGTTAATCACCCCGAGGGGAGCCATCATTTACAACCCCAAACGTTTCGTGGTATTTTTAAAGATACTCCAAAGTCCTACAGGGGAACCATTGCAACAAATGGTTGGGTTGACGTGCCATTCTATTCAATTCACACAGCAGTGCTGGGGCGTGACCAGGCTCACTGATCGCACATCAAAGGATTGGTGTTCAACCCAGGAGTACTTACTTTGATTGACAGCTATTTGTGAAAGCTTTGGTGTTAGCTGTGGCTCAGTGGTGTAGCATTCTCGCCTCTTGAATCAGAAGGTTGTGGGTTCAATCCCCACTCCAGTGGACATGAAAGAAAGAAAGACTTGCATTTCTATAGCGCCTTTCACGACCACCAGACGTCTCAAAGCGCTTTACAGCCAATGAAATATTTTTGAAGTGGAGTCACTGTTGTAATGTGGGAAACGCGGCAGCCAATTTGCGCTCAGCAAGCTCCCACAGACAGCAGTGTGAAAATGACTAGATAATTTGTTTTTGTTATGTTGGTTGAGGGATAAATATTGGCCCAGGACACCTGGGATAACTCCCCTGCTCTTCTTCAAAATAGTGCCATGGGATCTTTTACATCCACCTGAGAGAGCAGACGGGGCCTCGGTTTAACGTCTCATCCGAAAGACGGCACCTCCGACAGTGCAGCACTCCCTCAGCACCGCACTGGAGTGTCAGCCTAGCTTTATGTGCGTAGGTCCCTGGAGTGGGACTTGAACCCACAACCTTCTGACTCAGAGGCGAGTGTGCTACCAAGCCACAGCTGAGCATGTAATGTAGACTGACACTCCAGTACAGTACTGAGGGAGTGCTGCACTGTCGGATGAGACGTTAAACTGAGGCTCTGTCTACCCTCTCAGGTGGACGTAAAAGATCCCTTGGCACTATTTCGAAGAAGAGCAGGGGAGTTCTTCCCGGTGTCCTGGCCAATATTTATCCCGCAACCAACATCACTAAAACAGATTATCTGGTCACTATGGCATTTCTGTTTGTGGCACGTTGCTGTGCGCAAATTGGTTGCCACGTTTCCTACATTACAACAGTGACTATGCTTCAAAAGATCTGCTGCTTTAAATCTGTGAGATGGAGGGCTGGATTTTACCAACCTCGGTGGGTCCGTGGCGGGCGATGTTGGTGGCGGGTCCCGGCCTCCCTGATGGCTCCAGCCCGCTGTCCAAAATGATTTTCCGCTGATTGGGCTTGTTAAGCCCGCCCAGCGCATTTGCCGGCCAATTGAAGGAAGCGGATCTGATGACGTCATTTGATGACGTGTCATCAGCCGGTTTCCTTAAAGGGACCATGTCCAAATTTACTTTGACAGTTGTGCTGTCAGTGTTCTACAGCATTGAGGTGCTGCAAACACTGACAAGCACTGCAGAGAGGTGCACAGCTGCACCCAGGCTCTCCCATGACTCCCTCCATATGCTTATGGAGGGAGTCACAGCATACAGGGAGGTTCTCTTTCCTTCCAATGGACGGAAGAGACCTCCCCAGGAGACCAACACAACCTGGTTGCACGTTGCACAGGAGGGCACAAGCAGGGATGTTGTAAGGAGGACCAGGCTGCAGTGGGGCAAACCTTTCAATGATCTCAGTAGATCACGAAACGTTACTGCAAAGCCACACTCAACCTCATCCTGCTGTGCCACTCATAACATCCCCATCCCCATCACTCTGCCTTCCCTACCCTACTCCTGCACATCCTTACTCACACCAACTTACCTTGCACCTCCACCCATCCCTCTCTATCTACATTATCACTTCTCCATCTCACTAGCCACCCCTCACACTCACCCTCACCCTAGTGCAATCATACCAACTAACAACACACACTTGTGTGTTTTAGCCAATGTTCATGTGAAGTTTCTGTTAATGTGCTGTCAAACATTGAAATCTTTACTTCAACGCTTTCCGTTCTTGGACAGATCTGTGTGCACCTTTGGAAGTGGCTTAGTGAGTTGCAGTGAATGGTGAGACATAACGTTACCCCCCGCGAGGGGTGGTGCCAACCTGGCGCATCATGTGGCAGCCAGGGTGTACAGCATCAAGTGAAGTAAATCTGGCTATAGTGAGGCCATCCCTGGCCTCCCGGGCAGCAATGTGGTCGGGTGCTGATGCCCTGTGTCCTGTGCAGCATCAGGTGATTGCGGAGAAGGTTGGTGTTGTTGTTAGTGATGCTGGTGTGCCTGGTGATGCTGGTGTTGGAGCTGATCATGGTGGGATTCTGAGGACCAAGGTGAGATAGTTTCAAGGGCACCGATGCTGATGGAATAGATGGCAGGTGAAGTCGAGATGACAGAAGTGATCTGTCAGTGGTGGGAGAGGTAATGAGGTCAGACTGGATAGAGACTTGTGTAAATGCAGTTTAGAGAAGCTAGTGGCTAAGGGAAGATATCTGATTCAGCTGGGAGCTTTGACTTGACATTTGAAGCTGTCAACTCATCAGCTGAAAGAATGGCAAGTGACCTCCTGCCTCAGCTTCACAGACGAGGTCTAGGCACAGTGGGAAACTGGTGGACGACCTGTCAAAATCAAAAGCTGGGGGGAAAAAGCATTGTTAAGTGGCTGTAAACAAGCCACTAATGATTTCAATTGCCTCCCCCACCGCCGCATGTCGGGTCTGCTTAGCGCTGGCAGACCCGACATTTGGGAAAGGCGCATGGTGGCGGGTTGACAGTGGGGTCCCGACCTGCTGTTAAAAAAAATGTTTTCCCACCCAACCCACCACTGATCGCGCCCGCTGTCCCCCCCCCCCCCCCGCAAAATTCTGCCCAAAGTCTCTGCCCACTGAGCTATCAATCACAGAGGGCTCCAGTCAGTCAAGGAGCTGCCCTTTCTTCAAAGAAAGAAAGACTTGCATTTATATAGCACCTTTCACTACCTCAGGATGTCCCAAAAGCACTTTACAGCCAATGAGTATTTTTGAAGTGTAGTCACTGTGTTAATGTAGGAAAAGCGGCAGCCAATATGCACACAGCACAAAGCCGAGCTTTTGTGCTCAAGTCTCTGGAGTGGGACTTAAACCCACAACCTTCTGACTCAGAGGCGAGAGTCTTACCAAATGTGCCATCTGATACCTTTGGCATCTCTTCTTCATTCCTAATCATCCTCCTCTGTTAAACCAAGTGATGAGAGAGGACTGCAAACAATTCGAATTGAACTTTCTGCCTGCATAGTCTATGTAAAGCTGCAGTGGGTCCCTGCTGAATCCTGGGCATGTAATGTCCATTTAATAGTTGCAGTATTAGTGTATTGCACTTGAGATGTATAGGTGCTACTGTGTGCGGTGAACTCAACGAAGCAATAGCAATTTCAGGATATGATGCGGAGATGCCGGTGTTGGACTGGGGTGGACAAAAATGAGAAATCGCACAACACAACAAATTTCAGGATAGGTAGAAACTGAGCACAAATGGCAGGAAATAACAGACTCCTCAAATTACATTCCAGTAACTCTGAATTGATCCTAATTTTACTCATTATACCACCAGTAATTTCTAGGCCACAGTAGCATCCTCGTTCTTTTTACCAATCTGCTACATTGGTCTTTCAAATGTGGCCACGAGCTGATTTTGCTCAGACATCTTCAGAGATCAAAATCAGGCCCATTATATGGAACACTTCTAGATGGGCTTTCCCTCAATCTCCTCAAAAGTATGGACCGCAATCTTTTCTCTTTTGAACTTTTTAGCCTACGTCGTCTCTCTGCCATAGATCTCTTACCACTTTCAATCCTCCCCAATCCAGAGTGAGAGAGCGAGAGCAGACTACTGACTTCATTATCAACGCCGCTCCACAATTAGCTCGCAAGACGTTGTGATTCCAGCAGTCGGGATGCCGGCCAGCCAGCTTCAATATTTCTTCATCCAAAATTAAATGCCTTTCGTCCACACACCAATGAGCAGTCTAGCCATGATCTGATAAACTCACCCGGCTAAGGTATGCGGATCTGAGCAACAGACAGTCGTGGGATTCAAACCTCTGACCTTCTGGCTAAGAGACAAGCAAATCTCTTGGCTGTGCTCTTAAAGCTATCCGACTACAAAACAGTAAAAAAAATATGTAACTATGAAGATGATACTATAGCAAGATACATTTCAGGATTTGATTTTATTCCCACAATTTTTTTAAAAATGACGTTTCTCCCCTCCTTTGGGACCGCTCATTCCCGAAAAAAATTCCATTTCCTCGACCAGCGCTACTTTTTAACCGAAAGCCTGACCCAGACTGGGATGTTGAGAAATATTAAGGAAGTGTCACTTTGCTAGAATTTCGCCTTAGAAACAGATGAAAAGGTCCTGATTAGCTTTTAAAGACTGACAGGAGCTGCAGAATTCAGGCGTTGCAGCATTTAGTCGTCCAACAGTTCTTCCTGTGTCATCTTCTTTTGAAAATAATGTACTCACATCAAATTAAGACGCAGGCCCCAAAATTCCCCGGTTGGGAGAGGGCAATAGACCAACTTCTGCCTGGGGTGGGCTTGGAATATGGGCAGAAAACAGCTTTCCCAGGGTTCCACCCCATTTAGACTTGGCCTTCAAATTCCGGTAGGGAGGACCATGGTGGATCTTCCACTCAACTCCTTGCATCAAGGGGGCATGTTGGGGACAAATTCCTCGCCTTTACGGAGTGATTCGTCCCGAATCCATTGTTTCCGGTCCCCACCACAAACTCCGTTCCCTAACCACTGACTCCATCCCTCTCCCTAACATCTGTCTGAGGCTGAGCCACACTGTTCGCAACCTTGACCATGTCATATTTGACCCTGAAATGAGCTTCCGACCACATATCCGCAGCATAACGAAGACCGCCGACTTCCACCTCCGTAACATCGCCCGTCTTCGCCCCTGCCTCAGCTCATCCGCTGCAGAAACCCTCATCCATGCTTTTGTTACCTCTAGACTTGACTATTCCAATGCACTCCTGGCTGGACTCCCACATTCCACCCTACGTAAACCTGAGGTCATCCAAAACTCGGCTGCCCGTGTCCTAACTCGCACCAAGTCCCGTTCGCCCATCACCCCTGTGCTCGCTGACCTACAATGGCTCCCGGTTAAGCAGCGCCTCGATTTCAAAATTCTCATCCTTGTTTTCAAATCCCTCCATGGCCTCGCCCCCTCCCTATCCCTGTAATCTCCTTCAGCCCCACAACCCCCTGAGATATCTGCGCTCCTCTAATTCTGCCTTCTTGAGCATCCCTGATTATAATCACTCAACCTTTGGCGGCCGTGCCTTCTGTTGCCTGGGCCCTAAGCTCTGGAATTCCCTGCCTAAACCTCTCCACCTCTCTACCTCTCTTTCCTCCTTTAAAACGCTCCTTAAAACCTACCTCTTTGACCAAGCTTTTGGTGACCTGTCCTAATTTATCCTTATGTGGCTCGGTGTCAAATCTTTTGTCTTAAAATACTCCTGTGCAGCACCTTGGGACGTTTTACTACGTTAAAGGCGCTATATAAATATAAGTTGTTGTTGTTTTGTACTATTGAAAGGCCTCAGTAGAACACTCCCCACTTGAAAGTTCCTTTAGGCCTTCTGAAACCTTTACTGGAACAAGACAATCAATCCCCAAGGGGATCAGTTCCCTCTCTACTGGGAGAGTGGTTCTAGTGTGACCCAAAGACTTACCAAAAAATATATACATTCGGATCGTTCAGGCTCCTTAGGGACTTCAGGCAGAGCAGCAACAGAACGTCAGAATAACATAAAACAAGAAACACCGTCCTTTCCCTGTATAAAACCTTGGTCACATCACATCTAGAATACTGTGTCCAGTTGTGTGCCCTCACATGGTTAGGGAGGACCAGGGGACATACATATAAGCTACAGAGTATAGAACAAGGTTAGATGCTGGGAGGTATTTCTTTTCGCCTCGAATTGTCGAACTCTGGAACACATTGGCGACACATTGTGTATGGACTTGCTGCAAGCATTCAAAAGAGAGCTGGACATGTACCGGAGAGTGGCAAACATATCTACATATAGAGAAGGTAGGTGGATATTTAGTCACTGCTGTTTCCTGGAGCTTATTATTATTAAAACAGTGACTACACTTCAAAAGTACTTCATTGGCTGTAAAGCGCTTTGGGACATCCTGAGGAAAGGCGCGATATAAATGCAAGTCTTTCTTTCTTTCTCTTGCTAGATCGCCTTTGGGCGCTTCGAGAAGAATTTCCCAGAGCTTCCTCCCAAATTGGCCGAAGTTTTTTTTTTCTCTCTTCTGCTTTTGCCTCTCCCAGGAGATTGTGTGACTGTGGTTGGGCGGGAGCGGGGGTGGTGGTGGTGGGGGCCGGGGGGGGGGGGGGGGGGGTTGCGGGGGAGGCCGTGGTCTTGTGCAGAAGTTATACTATGCCAATTTCGGACTGGTTCAATAGACCAGCTGGTCTTCTTTTGTCCTTCGTATGTTCATTTAATAATAATTCAACTCTTTTCTTCAACTGAAAGGAAATCAATTCTGAGAAGTCTGCCGCCTGTTCATGAGGGCAGGCAGAGTTATCCACTGTTGCACTTGGCCAGACTCACACCCCCTTAGCCAACGGCATGCTCTAGTTTCTTGTGAAAAGACTCGTTCTTTCTGGTACAGAACCGTGACATTCTATCTGTTGCTAACTTCCTAAGTGGATGAATTCGCGGGCTGTTCCTAATTTGATGCTGCTATTGGCCTCTCACTGACAGCGGTTCACATTTCCTATGGATTAGTTTGAATGGGAAAGCCTTCAATAGCACAGACCTACTGAAACAAGGGCTGTAAGAAAAAGAATAGCACACTGAGGGGGGGAAAAAAACCGGAATAGCAAAATGATTGCTAATGTATACGGAAGAGGTTCAATCAAAGAACATCAAAAATTGCTTTTCTTTTCATTATTAATTTTTTAAACGGTGAAACAAACATAGGCCAACATTCAAAACAAGTTTCATGTCGAATTCTTATTCATGAACGTGAACACAAGCTACTGTTGCTTTACAGTCAGAAAAGAGTTAAACTAGCTAATGTAACCTTAGGCCGTCTCAAAGTACTGCGGCTAATCAACAGCCACTTAATTGACCTAAGACATAAGGGCTCGGTTTATCATTTACAGCTAGAGTGATCATATGGACCTCATTATGCATTATCAAGCCTATTAACATATGCCCTCTGTGTGGGAGGTTACTGGATCATTATGTACCCATAGTACAGTATCAAAGGATGTAACTTCCCAGCAAATTGACATTAAAAGCAGGATGGGTGCCTGCAGGGCTCAGAAAGTGCAGCTCAGGGACTGGGGCTGCAGGAAATCTGATCCAGTGCAATAGTGTGGTCATACATCTATCGGAAATATATGGTTTTTTTTTAGTTTCTAGAAGTTAGCGTTTGTAGAAATTGGAGGGGATAATAATGTGCATCCCCTATGGGCACCTGTAACCATGATTTCAGTTCAGTTCCATTCAGTTTGGGCTGCATCTACACCTTGATGAATACATTTAAAAGAAGATATTTTGAACTCCGGAGGTCCACTATGTCAATTTTCTCTTTGCTCAGGAATACCTAATCGAATCAGGACCATGAATGGAGCATAAACTCTTTGAGGCCATTGAGCGTCAAGAGTCAGTCGGCTTCAGGCTTGGTCCGTGCAGTGAAGTTTACAGCCATCCCCTGTTCACACATTAATGCGAGGGTTGCCAACCCCTCCAGGTTTGCCCTGGAGTCTCCAGGAACTAAATCTTAAACTCCCGCTGGGAGCAAACAACCCGGGAGAAAAATCATAGGTGGGCGACAACGTTCCCACTGAGCCGCGCGGCCGCGCGGCAGTCTGAAGGTCCCGCGCAGGCCGCATGGCAGCTTTTAAATGGAGAAAACCGCTCATGCGCGATAATTTGAATGAGCCGCGCACCCCAAAAAAGTTAGCGGGAACATTGGGTGGGGGGGGGGGGGCGGGTGTTAAACACAAATTGTGCGTTTTTTCATTTTCTTCGAACACTTAAATTATATTAATATAAAAATACTGCAGATGGGCAAAAAAGGCTGTTTGACTGGGTTGGAGGCAGAAGGTCATGCGATGAAGCCTCCAGGAGTACATCCCACCAGAGTTGGCAACCCTAATTGAGGCTCTTTTGTTAATAAACACACATAAACTGCGCACAGATGAGACGCTAAACTGAGGTCCCCGGCTGCTCGCTCAACTAGATATTAAAGATCCCATAATACTATTCAAAGAACAGGGAGTTGCATAGAATCTACAGCAAGAAATAGCTCATTCGGACCAATAGGTCTGTGCCGGTGCTTATACTCCACACCTCCTCTTGACATTCAACGGCATTACCATCGCCGAATCCCCCACCATCAACATCCTAGGGGTAACCATTGACCAGAAACTTAACTGGACCAGCCACATAAAGACTGTGGCAACAAGAGCAGGTCAGAGGCTGGGTATTCTGCGGCGAATGTCTCACCTCCTGACTCCCCAAAGCCTTTCCACCATCTACAAGGCACAAGTAAGGAATGTGATGGAATACTCTCCACTTGCCTGGATGAATACAGCTCCAACAACACTCAAGAAGCTTGACACCATCCAGGACAAAGCAGCCCATTTGATTGGCACCCCATCTCCCACCTTAAACATTCCCTCCACCACCGGCGCACAGTGGCTGCAGTGTGTACCATCTACAAGATGCACTGCAGCAACTCGCCAAGGCTTCTTCAGCAGCACCTCCCAAACCCACGACCTCTTCCACCTAGAAGGACAAGGGCAGCAGGCGCATGGGAACATCACCACCTCCAAGTTCCCCTCCAAGTCACACACCATCCTGACTTCGAAGTATATCGCCGTTCCTTCATTGTCGCTGGGTCAAAATCCTGGAAATCCCTACCTAACAACACTGTAGGAGTACTTTTACCACACGGACTGCAGCAGTTCAAGAAGGCGGCTCACCACCACCTTCTCAAGGGCAATTAGGGATGGGCAATAAATGCTGGCCTTGCCAGCAATGCCCACAACCCATGAATGAATAAAATCAAAACACGAGCCTCCTCCCACTCTAATTACCTCTTCCCACCCTGCCCCCTGTATATCCCGTATTCCCTTCTCACTCGTGTATGCATCAAGCCTCCCCTTAAATGCATCAGTGCTCTCTGCTTCAACCTCTCCATGTGGCAGCGAGTTCCACATCCTCACCACTCTCGGGGGTCTATTGTGACCTTTGGTGAGCTGCCATGGGGAGGCCATTCCGGCAATGAAGAAGACCCCCCCGTGATTTTGAGGCATAGAGTTCAAAAGTAAGGAAGTTATTGCTAAACCTTTGAGCTGGTTAGGCCTCAGCTGGAGTACTGTGCCCAATTCTGGGCACCACACTTTAGGAAGGATGTCAAGGCCTTGGAGAGGGTGCAGAAGAGATTTACCAGAATGATGCCAAAGATGACGGACATCAGTTATGTGGAGAGACTGGAGAAGCTGGGATTGTTCTCCTTAGAGCAGAGAAGGTTAAGAGGAGATTTAGTTGAGGTGTTCAAAATTATATGGGGTTTTGATAGAGTAAATAAGGAAAATATTGTTTCCACTGGCAGGTAACCAGACGGCACAGATTTAAGGTAATTGGCAAAAGAACCAGAGGGGGAGATGAGGAGAATTTTTTTACACAGCGAGTTGTTGTGATCGGGAACGCGCTGCCTGAAAGGGTGGTGGAGGCAGACTCAATAGTAACTTTCTAAAGGAATCGGATAAATACTTGAAAAGAAAATATTTTCAGGGCTATGGGGAAAGAGCCGGGGGGAGTGGGACTAATTGAGTAGCTCTTTCAAAGAGCCGGCACAGGCACGATGGGCCGAATGGCCTCCCTTCCGTGCTGCAACTTTCTATGATTCTATGAAAACTCCAAGCTGTCTGGAGTGTATTTTTAAGAGAGATCAGCTCTCCTCGGGAATGCTCCAGACCAGCTGTTTGTTTATCCGTACAGCTGGCTCTAAGCAACTCACTCGGTAAAATATAACTGAATTTTAGATTAAATCCACGCTCGCAGGTATCTGTACTTGTAGGTTTACAGCGTACTCAGTCACCAGTGCTTCGACTAAACCGGTAGGTACACCAGGCTTGCATTAGACCTGCAGCCAAATGGTTGCATTTCCAGACTCGTTGCAGGTTCTGCTGGAGACCCCCGACCCACAATGTTCTGTCAAAGTGGATTTTGGTTACAGTCAGGATGAGGCATCCCTAATTTGGTATAATTGAATTAAATGGTAAAGATTAGTCTGAATTGGATGGACGAATAAACTTTTTGCATCCTTCCTATTTGCTCCCCATCGTCTATCTGTGACGTTGGAGCTTCTTTCCGATTCCAACTCTAGTGAACAGGCTCTTATCTTGTACGCTGTGTTTACATTTCTAACTACAGGAACGCAGCAACACCACCTTTAGCACTAGGTGATAACACTTTGAGCGACACTTAGAGCCACTGCTGTTTAAAAAAAGTGCTCAGATAGGAAGAGAGAACGCTATCGCCACAGAACTACTGAAATGGGTGATTGGCTGACATCCAGTCACGTGTTTGACCATCTTGTGAGGATATTTCCACTTGGGTCTGAATGTCCTCAATTGCCTCTAAACATATTGTACAGCCAGCGAGAATTTGGCACATTTTTGCACACTACAAAGAAATTTGATATACTTTTTATTTTGCTTTTATGTGCACAATCATCCGTGGTGATATTTGAGCAGTGTTATTTGAGGATTCTTTCATTTTTGCTAGTCGATCTCCCATAAATACGACAAAAGGCAAGTTGTAGCTCGCTCTTTCCGTAACTGTTTCTCTGCTCGTTTAATACTCTCTCAAATTCTTTCTCTTTCATTTTGACTGTCTTTCTGTTTGTCTTGAAGTGTTTCTCTGCCTCTCTCACAGATGTTCACTGTCTCTGTACAGCTGTTGTCTCTGACACTTGTTCTTACTCATGCCCTTTACTGTACCTCATCTCTCAGTGGCAGCAGGGTCTGTAGTGAAGAAATAGCAGAGTGAGGAGCTTGTACTGGGAACTGATCCTGATCCGTGCCTTAATTACCTCTAGACCTGACGATTCCAACGCTCACCTGGCTGGCCTCCCATCTTCCACCCTCTATAAACTTGAGCTCATCCAAAACTCGGCTGCCTGTGTCCTAACTCGCACCAAGTCCCGTTCACCCATCACCCCCTGTGCTCGCTGACATACATTGGCTCCTGGTCCGGCAACGCCTCGATTTTAAAATTCTCATCCTTGTTTTCAAATCCCTCCATGGCCTCGCCCCTCCCTATCTCTGTAACCTCCTCCAGCCCTACAACCCTCCGAGATATCGGCACTCCTCCAATTCTGGCCTCTTGCGCATCCCCGATTTTAATCGCCCCACCATTGGTGGCCGCGCCTTCAGCTGCCGAGGCCCTAAGCTCTGGAATTCCCTCCCTAAACCTCTCTGCCTCTCTACCTCTCTCCCCTCCTTTAAGACGCTCCTTAAAACCTATATGTAGATATATATATCTCCTTATGTGGCTCGGTGTCAAATTTTGTTTGATTACGCTCCTGTGAAGCAACTTGGGACGTTTGGCTACATTAAAGGCGCTATATAAATGCAAATTGTTGTTGTTGTTGATGATTAAGATTCTAGGATATAATCGGTTAATGAAAGATAGGTCTTGGATTCTGGAATCAGATTGATTGAAAGGATGCTACAATGCTACATTTCTAAAACCATATACTTTTACAGACAAGGGGGAAAAATTAGGTCGCGCCCCGTTTGGGGCGCAAATATCGTCTGGACGCAAATATTAGCGCCTGGCGCTAATTATCGCCACTGACTGGAAACTTCACTTTTACCGCCCCGGGAGGTGAGTGGAGTGCTAAATCAGGCGCTGCACACCTGTCTTAAGGCGCAAAGGCCGAGCAGTGAGGCGCTAACTCAGCGCGCGAGCGCAGCGCAGGTGCTGCCAGTTAGCGAGGGAACACAGACACACTGGCGCCGGCCACTTCTTAAAGGGGGGGGGGCCAACTTGCTCCCCAGCCACACCCTGCTCATTGCAGCCTTGAATCTCGGCCTGGAGAGACCTGTGAATCCATTTTGCTGCCAAGGATGGAGAGGGTGAGAGAACGAGCTCAGCGCTTCACCGAGCGGGCCTTGGATGCTCTGGTTGGCGCGGTGGAGCGCAGAAGATGTATACTCTTCCCTGAGAGTGGCAGGAGGCCTTTGCCACGCGAGTACAGAAGAGTGTGGAGGGAGGTGGCTCAGAGCGTCTCCTCCAGGAGCATGGTGCCCAGGACCCATGTTCAATGCAGCAAAAAGTTCAACGACCTCACTCGGGTCGTCAGGGTGAGTGGCTTTTTCTCAATACCTCTCCATCCCTCCATCTCAACCTCACTCTATGGCCAGAGGGTCTTAAAACCCCAATGCACAACACTCATCCAACACCTATGGCCCTTTCATGAAACACACACACACATTCCACACTTTGCATACAGTAAGGGCTATTCACCTATGGGAGGCACATCAGGCAAGACCATGGCTGCATACAGTAAGGGCTATTCACCTATGGGAGGCATATCAGGCAAGACCATGGCTGCATACAGTAAGGGCTATTCACCTATGGGAGGCACATCAGGCAAGACCATGGCTGTATACAGTAAGGGCTATTCACCTATGGGAGGCACATCAGGCAAGACCATGGCTGTATATTTACTCAGATGCTGTCCTTTTTCTTACAGGCCAAGCTGGCGCATAATCGGAGACAGCAGCAACGGACAGGTGGAGGGCGGCCTCAGCTGCAACCCCTCAGCGATCTTGAGGAGCGCGTCCACAGGATTGTGGCAAGCCGGGTGATCGGTCCCGTCGCCACTGGAGACGCCGACCCCGTTCTGGACAGCAATGGTAAGGTCATCACCTTTTTGTCCTCTGTCCTTCCACTTGTCCCTCACAACACCAGCCTTTGACACTTTCAATCCAACTTGCTAACTCGCTGCACTTATTCCTCCCTTACTGCCACCCTGTCCTCACGCTAAAGCCACTCTTGTACCTCCCTGCTTTCAGATGGTGATTCACCAGCTGAGGAGACGGGCCCTGAAGCTGCCAGTGGGAGTGAAGCTGCAGCCGAGGAGGAAGAGGAAGCCGGAGCATCAGTGCCACCCTCTCCCGAGGAAGCCCATGCCCACACTGGGAACACGCCTTCCCTGGAGGGGAGCAGGGGGGAAGGGTCTGATGAGGGTGAAGCTCCAGGACCCAGCGGGCTGCAGCAACGCCATGGGGGTAGGGAAGAACGGGGGCCTTCTCCCCAGAGGGAGAGTATGCCAGAGACTCCTACTGCAATGGACGCAGAGGAGGAGCGGCTGATCGCAGAAATGAACACCCAGGCGGTGGGCATGCACACTGAGCTCATGGGTGCAGTGGAAAGGGTGCCCGAATGCATTGAGTCACTGGCAAGGAGTGTGGAGCACTTCACTGTAGCACAGGCGGATGCCACACTAACGCTTAGTGCTGCAATTCAGTCACTGACTGCCGTGATCCCATCTCTGACTGCTCTCATGCAGACTCAGATTGAGGCCACGCGAGCACTGACTGCTGCCAACCTCGATGGTTCGTTCACATGTCCCCGGGGCTCTCACCGCGCCGCAGCAGGCCAGCAATCTGTGCTCCAGCAGATTGCTCCGGATGCTGAAGTGCTGCCCCGTGGGAGTGCCAGTGTGTCGGGCGAGCAGGGAGTTGCTGTCCTCTCTCACGATGACAGCATTCCTGCTGCCAACACTGTCACTTCTCCACTGCACTTGCCACCGCCTGTAGGACAGACTGCTGCCGCCCATGCAGAGTTGGTGCAGTCTGCAGCCGGGCCCTCCAGGCCCAGAACTGGTCGAGGCCGTCCTTCAGGGGCATCTGCAGTGTCAGGGTCTAACGATCAGCAGCCTTCCACCAGCCTTGCTGCAGCCACTGAGGTCCCATTACGGAGGAGCAGTAGGGTTAGAAGGGGGGAAGTGCGCAAGGGAAGGAGACCACCCTCGAAGGGCAAAAAGTAGGAGGTGTGACAAAATGCTGGTCATTTTTTTATTAAAGGCCGAGGTTCGTGGTCCAACTTTTGTCTAGTGTTTTGGATATTATCTCCAGGTTGTGAGAACCAGTTATGTTAATGACTGTTTTTTTGTGTTTATTTCTATGAGTTTGTCATGAGGAAATGACACACACAGAGTTTGTAAAATAAATAAGTTTTTGTATTCAAAATATACATGTTTGGTGTTTGGAATCATTGGTGCCTTGGCCGGCTTAGGGGTTGCGTGCTGGGTTCATTGATGTTGTTAGCAATGGCAGAAGCCATTTCCACAGCAGGGGCCCTAGAAGCGGCTTGCTATCAGCTGTTGACGGACGGCCCTTGCAGTTTCACCATTGTGGGCCGCCCTCCCGCCTTGGTGCTGCTGATGATCATCCTCCTCGTCCTCTTCCTCCTCTTCCTCCTCCTCCTCTGGTGGTGCTCCAAGGCCTGGTGGCATTGGCTGGGTCCTGAGGATTGCCATGTTATGCAACATGCAGCACACAACTACGAAGTTGGATACTCGCTCAGGCGAGTACTGCAGGGCTCCTCCAGAATGGTCGAGACAGCGGAACCGTTGCTTCAGCATGCCAATTGTGCGCTCAATGATGTTCCTGGTAGCTTGATGGCTCTCATTGTACCGCAGCTCAGCAGGGGTGTTGGGCGTACGGAGCGGTGTCATCAGCCAGGTGCTCAATGGATACCCCTTGTCCCCGAGAAGCCAACCAACTGGCTGATGCGGTGCCTCGAAAAGTTCTGCCACAGTAGTCTGCGCAGGATGAAAGCATCGTGGCAGCTGCCAGGATAGTGGGCATTGACAGCGAGTATCAGCTGTCTGTGGTCACAGACCAACTGAACATTCAAGGAATGGAACCCCTTTCTGTTCCGGAATTCCTCGGCATTCTCATGTGGAGCACGCAAAGCCACATGCGTGCAGTCAATGGCGCCCTGCACCATGGGGAAGCCCGCTATCCTCGCAAAGCCCAGAGCGCGGTCACGCTGCTTGTCTGGGGTCATGGGGAAAGAGATGAACTCTCGTCTCCTTTTAAAGAGGGCATTTGTGACCTGCCGGATGCAGCAATGCACCGCGAACTGGGAGATATTGGCGAGGTCCCCAGCAGCAGCTTGAAATGAGCCAGTAGCATAGAAGTTGAGAGCCACTGTGACCTTCACTGCCACCGACAGAGACGTCCTGGACCTCAGTTGAGGCTGCAGATCTGGCTGCAGCAGGTGGCAGAGCTCAGTGACCACCTCCTTGCTGAATCGCAGCCTTCGCAAACACAGCTCCTCAGACATATGAATGTAGGAGAGCTGTTCACGATATACCCTGGGAGGGTAAGCTCTCCTGTACATACGCCTGTTGGCCCTCCTCCGTCTGGCCATCATTGCCACTCTCTCTGCGTCTCTGTGTCCTCCGATTCAGCTAGAGCAGGACGACGCCCCCAATCAGTGCAGCCCCCATAGTCTCTTTGCAAGCAAAGTTATGAAGGACAGCAACCAAAGTACCAGCAAAGTTAGGATCAGTAGGCAAAACTACCTCACAAAGCGTTGACTCAATGCAGAAGTCTCTCTTTCTCTCTCTCCGAATCTCTCTCTCTCTCAGAACGAGTGGTGCAAAAATGTCAACCACAGAAAAAGACAGGAAGAGGCCCCCTTTAAATAGCGCCCCCCCCAGTCCCACAGCGATTGATAGCGTTCCAGTCTTCCGGTCGTTGGATGCGCCAGGCGGTAAGGCAGGGGGCGCCACTCAATTTCCGCTCCGGGGCGCCACAAGGGCGTTGCACCATGGAATTACGTCACAATCTGCGCGCGCAGGTGGTCGCAGCGGTAAGGTTTAGCGCCGCCGCACAATGTCTAGTTAAGTTCCCGAGCTAGCAGCTTTGCGCCCCATTAGCGCCCGCTTAAGGCGCTAACGGGAGGCGCAACCAACTGAATTTTTACCCCAAAACCTTAACTAATGTTATGGACAGAAATAAAATCTCACCTCCAACTCTCTTTGTGTTTGTCTTTTACACTGTGACATGGATTGGATTGTTCTCTAATTGGCTGGTTAGAGGTGGGGGCAGGACTTGCTGCAAGAATCTATTATGATTCTATGATTATTAAAATGTTTTTGTACCTGGGTAAAATCATTGAGGGCAAAGATTATTTAAAGCAGGAAGGTATAGTGTTTTAAATTCTATTCTTATTGTTATACTTCCTTACTAGAGCATAACATAAGACATTGGGGGAAGAGAGTAAAAATTACATCAGGCTTGAATTGGGAGTCTCTAAATTGGTTGGGCCTCATGTTGATGGCTGGTTTTGCTGCCTTAATGTAAACAATGTCTCAGTAAACCTCGGTCACAAAGCCAAACAAAAGAAAACCTGGAATGTATTATTTTTCACCTTAGTGTAAGGGCAGAGTCAGCACCATCAGCAAGGGGAAATGATCCTTTACATGCGGATGTGATTTTTTTTTACCTTTAGCTATGGTGAGCGCTTTGGTGAACTGCAACAGGAGAAGTCAGGAAACATCAGAAGAAAGAAAGTATGGGCTAGAAATTCATCTACTTACTGCCACTCCCTAGCGCCATGAAAAGGCGTCAAAATGGCGGCCAGTGCTCTTTCACCAGCTGGTGGCGGGTCCCGCGGTGGCCGCCATTTTCCTCCCTCTTTCTGTGCTGCGCCCTGGAAAAAAAATGGCGGCGTGGTGCCATCAATCGGTGTGCAATGCCGACTTAAGGTCACCACTCCGAACTTCGACCACAGCGCTGAATTCCGCGCTGGCTCCTAAGCACGCCAGGTAAACCTGCTGTGAAAGCAGGCTGACAGTGGCAGTGTCAGCACCTCTTAAAGAGACACACACATCTTTCAGGTAAGTTTGCATTTAAGCTTTTGGACTGTTTTTTTTTGATTTTATTGAAGTAGTGACTTGCTGCAATAGATGTTAAAAGTTGTTTATGAGTGCAGGGAATGCTGCTGGACGCTCGCAAGGCCTCGGATGGTCAAGGCTGGCCTTTGAGCAGACCGAAAATGCTGCAAATACTCAGCAAGTCAGGCAACATCCGTGGAGAGAGAGCAGAGTTGACATCTCAGGTCGAGATGCTGCCTGACCAGCTGAGTATTTCCAGCATTTTAAGCTGTCATTTCAGATTTACAGCATCCGCTCGCAGTGGGAAGAGGCGGAAGCGGAAAAGGAAGAAGCCGAAGAGGAGGAAGCAGAAGGAAGGATGCAACCCAGACAGCCCCTTTCTGGCCGGGATATGCGGGATGGAATCATCCGCCTGCGGTACCAGTGACCACAACCCCAATTCCCCTTTCAACATTTGTCCCACACCTTACCTTCCCTCTGTTACTGACCATCACAGCGTCCTCTTGGCCACAATACTGAAATAAAAGCCACCACAAAGCAAACTTTCCAATCCCACTTTATACATCTATCCATCCAATATGACATCAAGAAATCAAATCATCACCTTTATGCATTCTCTTAGTGACTGTCTTGTGTGTGCCTTTGCCTATCCTACTGATGTCACGTAGTGCTACCCCAGTGGCTGCAGCATGGCTGGTGGAAGGCTGCTGACTTTCAGTGGGGGACACTGCAAATGGCCTTGCTGGTCGACCTTGAGGAGCTGGTGGCTGGGAGTGTGAAATCGAGTGACGGTGTTTCTTCTTCTTCTTCACTCTCCTCTCCCTCTTCTTGGTCAACCACTGGCTGGGCAGGCTGCATTTTTTGGGTGTGTGAAATGAGGAAGGCACAAGGGTGGAATTGTGGTGAGGGGAGGATGAGAAAGCATGAGGTGCATGCCAGAAGGAGGATGACGTACGAGGATACCAGCATCTTTTATCCTTTCAGCCCCGCCGCTGGCCAAGGGCTCAGCCATGCCCCTGCCAAGAATGGCCTGCACCGTCTCCTCCAAAGGGGTGAGGTGAGGCTAGGAATGGGAGGTGTGGCTCATGATTAGTGCAGATTGTTGGTAGGTGAGTGATTGGGGGTGGGGTTGTGCATTGAGCAGTGTGTGAAGCTAGTGGTGCAGTTAGTAGGAGATGGCTTTTGAAGATGCATTCACCGACCTCGACCACTGGTATGAGGTCATGAAGCTTCATTGGGCACTGGAGCCAGGTGGTGGGAGCGACACTGCTGGCAGTGACAGCCTCGGTGATCTGGTCCCACATCATTCTTCTGGAGGGCCTCCTGGCCCCTGTGGGTAGAGGCCCTCTCTTGCAGTGTTGACCCCTGCACAAAGCTGGAGTGCTGCGTGCGAGACCCTGAGTGCCCCTTCCCTGGCTTGCTGAGCCATTTGTGTTAGTGCTGAAGCAGTTTTCCCATTTTTTGAGGTTCAGAAGGGAATTCAGCTTTAAGAGCTGAATAATCGCATGTTAATTTTTTTTTGAAAGGCAGTAAGGGCTGACATTTTTTACACTGCATTTTAATTTGTATTAGTTCTGAGTGCATGGCCCCTTTAATTCATAGCCCTTTTAATTGCCCACAATTCCTTGTGAACTCAACAACCTCGCTCCCAGAGTCTGCGCAAAGCTCGAACGCCGCTTCAGGACAGCAACTTCGCCTCGAAGGTCTCCACTAACGCCACCAGGAGGGCGTTGCATGGAAGGTTAATGCTGCACCACCAATCTCCAGCCCCCAGACAAATTTATTCTCCTTAGCATTGCGGCCATTTTTAGCGGACGTTACCTCCAGTTGTCGGTGACACCGGCAACTTTCGCGGCAAACACAAATTTCTAAACCAAAGGAAGAAAGAAAGGAAGAACTTATATTTATATAACGCCTTTCACATCATCAGGACATCCCAAAGTGCTTTACAGCCAATGAAACACTTTTGTATTAAGTATAATAGGGCGGTGTGGCTTGCCACCAAAATGGCCATCAGAATTTTCTACCAACAAAATCACTCGTCGCTACTGCCACCCAAGTAGTGAAGGGATAATTACAAGTCCTAGCCCTTTTCGGGCTACCCCAGATCAGGCGTATTCCCCAGACGTTCACCTTCAACTAAAGTTAGCGGTAGCCGAATCCTAGAGACGCTTAATTGGGTCTAAAGGTCAGACTATCTCTCCCTAAAGGAAAGGAACGGCCTGAAGATGTTACCATCCTCCGGATAGCACTTTTAACAAGTTTAACTAGACTGTAACCTTCCGGATATTATGAGGGTCTGGAAAAACCCCCAGAATTCTGCAACTCCTCTCAAAGGAGTGTACAGAAATTGAGTTCGCGAGTTGATACAGAAATACTCTGTGAGACAATTTTAAAAATATATAGATTTATTAAAGAACCGACATGTAGTTAACAGCTGTCGATTTCATCGCAACTTTAACAGTCCAAAATACAAATAGCTTACATTTCTTATCAGAGATCCTTACTCTCAAATCTTAACTTCGTTACATTTCCACACTTCTACTTATTTCTTAATCCAGAATATCCACCAAAATCAAATACCTTGATTACCCGAGACTCAAAGAGTTGTAGACCTAAAGAGTGGTTCTGAAGGTGAGAATCGCTCTGCTCCTTCCAGCGACTTCTGACTTTCTATCTGAAAAGCTCTATTTTTCTACCTTTTTTTAGTGGTTTATTCTTTGAAGTTTTCTGCTGATGTAAGCTAATTATCTCTAGTCATTCTCTATTGAATTCTTTTCTATTCTTACTGTCATTTCAGCTGCCAACTTTTAGAATTCCGTCTCATAGAAACATAGAAGATAGGAGCAGGAGTAGGCCATTCGGCCCCTCGAGCCTGCTCCGCCATTCAATGCGATCATGGCTGATCATCCAAATTCAGAACCCTGTCCCTGCTTTCTCCCCATATCCCTTGATCCCTTTAGCCTTAAGAAATATATCCAACTCCTTCTTGAATCTAGTTAATGAATTGGCCTCTACTGCCTTCTGTGGTAGAGAATTCCATAGGTTCACCACTCTCTGGGTGAAGAAATTCCTCCTCATTTCTGTCCTAAATGGCTTACCCCTTATCCTTAGACTGTGACCCCTGGTTCTGGACTCCCCGACCATCGGGAACATCCTTCCTGCATCTAGTCTGTCCAGTCCTGTCAGAATTTTATAAGTTTCAATGAGGTCCCCTCTCATTCTTCTAAACTCCAGCGAGTATAAGCCCAATCGACCCAATCTTTCCTCATACGTCATTCCTGCCATCCTAGGTATCAGCCTGGTGAATCTTCGCTGAACTCCTTCCATGGCAAGAACCTCCTTCCTCAGATAAGGCGACCAAAACTGCACACAATACTCAAGGTGTGGTCTCACCAAGGCCCTGTACAACTGCAGCAAGACATCCTTGTTCCTGTACTCAAACCCTCTCGCTACAAAGGCCAACATACCATTTGCCTTCTTAACCGCCTGCTGCACCTGCATGCTTACCTTCAGCGACTGGTGCACAAGGACACCCAGGTCTCGTTGCACTTCCCCTTCTCCCAATCTATTGCCATTCAGATAATAATCTGCCTTCCTGTTTTTGACACCAAAGTGGATAACCTCGCACTTATCCACGTTATATTGCATCTGCCATGCTTCTGCCCAATCACCCAACCTGTCCAAATCATCCTGGAGTTTCTCGGCATCCTCCTCACAGCACACACGCCCACCCAGCTTTGTGTCATCTGCAAACTTGGAGATATTACATCTAGTTCCCTTGTCTAGATCATTAATATATATTGTGAATAGCTGGGGTCCAAGGACCGATCCCTGTGGTACCCCACTAGTCACTGCCTGCCACTCGGAAAAAGACCCGTTTATTCCAACTCTTTGCTTTCTGTCTGCCAACCAGTTCTCTATCCAAGTCAATACGTTGCCCCCAATCCCATGTGCCTTAACTTTACACGCTAATCTCTTATGCGGGACCTTATCGAAAGCCTTTTGAAAGTCCAAATACACCACATCCACTGGTTCTCCCTTATCTATTTTACCAGTTACATCCTCAAAAAATTCCAGTAGATTAGTCAAGCACGATTTACCTTTTGTAAATCCATGTTGACTTTGTCCGATCCTGTCACTGTTTTCCAAGTGCTCTGCTATTACATCTTTTATAATGGACTCTAGCATTTTCCCCACTACCGATGTCAGGCTTACCGGTCTGTAATTCCCTGTTTTCTCTCTACCACCTTTTTTGAATAGTGGGGTAACATTAGCTACCCTCCAATCCATGGGTACTGTTCCAGATTCTATCGAATGTTGGAAGATGATCAGCAATGCATCTACTATTTCTAGGGCCACTTCCTTAAGTACCCTAGGATGTAGATTATCAGGCCCTGGGGATTTATCAGCCTTCAATCCCGCCAATTTCCCTAACACCATTTCCCTACAAATACTGATTTCTTTCAGTTCCTCCCTTTCATCAGACCCTATGTTCTCCGACATCTCTGGGAGGTTATTTGTGTCCTCCTTTGTGAAGACAGAACCAAAATATGTATTTAATTGGTCTTTCATTTCTTTGTTCCCCATTATAAGTTCCCCTGATTCTGACTGCAAGGGACCTACGCTTGACTTCACCAATCTTTTACTCTTCACATATCTATAAAAGCTTTTACAGTCAGTTTTTATGTTCCCTGCAAGCTTCCTCTCATATTCTATTTTCCCCTTCTTACTTAATCCCTTTCTCCTCCTTTGCTGAATCCTAAACTGCTCCCAATCCTCAGGGTTACTGCTTTTTCTGGCCAATTTATATGTCCTCTCCTTGGATCTTATGCTATCCCTAATTTCCCTTGTTAGCCACGGTTGAGTCACCTTTTTTGTTTTGTTCTTATGCCACACTGAGATGAACAAATTCTGTAGTTCATCCATGCGGTCTTTGAATGTTTGCCATTTAGGTGTTCATATCTTATCATAAAATATGGTATAACAGATTTATCTATTTGATGCTATTCTTAGGAAGTCTTTCTATTGAATTCTTAACTCCCTTTAGCTGCTTGCATTCCAGACCTCGCGTCTCCCAACTGTTCCAAGTTCAACACACAAACAATGTGATTGCTTGATGCATCTATTGATGTAATATTTTCAAAGCCTTCTGTAGGTATCTTTTACAACTTGTAAATTAAAAAGGCTTCATCTAGGGTGTTCTTTGCATTTCTTAGCTATTTCAGTTGGTTATATATATAATCGTGTTTCCTGTTTCATTTGATGTTACTTTTACAAAGGCACATGGTTTTTTAATGTTCTGTTTTTCTGTTCGACGTGTTAGCTTTTAACTCTTTACTTGGACATTGCTATTGTGTTGGTTCCAAACTGTAGACATCTCGGAAGCAAGCCTTTGCTTTTTCAATAGGGCCTTTGTCTTTGTATTTACAAACCAATTGCCATTTCAAAGCTTGTTTGGTGTTTACAGCTTTTGTTACCAACTGTTCTTATCTCAAAAGCCTGTATTGTGTTTGCAGCCTGTGTTGCCGAGGCTTTCCAGACTTTTAAAGCCAGTATGTCATGTATTAATAATATCAGAAATCTGTTCATAGGATAGTGTATCTTTTGGAATATGGCTATTTCCTTTACAGTTGAGCCTACCCCACTGCATATAAATGGTGGTGACGGGCGTAGCCATTTCCCCCAACTTACACCCCTGTTCCAAACCACAGCGAACCGTCACTCTACAAGTGGTGGCATGATCAGCACAGTGCTATCCATGAGGCAGACACTGCAGAGAGGTGGACATTTGAAATTTGAGCGGGTTAGCGGAAAGCCATTTGGGCAGGCAGAAGTCCTGTCCCACTGCTAACCCACCAATCAGTAGGAAGTCCAGCCCTATATATATATATTTAAATCCCTGGAGCGGGGTTTGGACCAGTAACCTTCTGACTCGGAGATAACAGTACTAACAGGGGAGCCAAACTGACACAGGAGAATGCAAAGCACGCTGGAGTGAAAAAGATGAATTAGTTCTTCACTACACAAATACATCCAAGGTAACAGAAACAGAGCTTTCTTTGGTCAAGCTTCTGGCAGAGAACAATTCGTCATTTTCGTGTAGAGCTCAAGTTATTCAATTTATGAAGAAGCAATGCATGGATCCAGAAGTTGAAAAGAGGATGAGACACGGTTCTGTGCTACAAAAGCCAACTGCATTGCTGCAGATATTCTAGGACTAAAATACTAATTGGACATGTCAGCAACAACAACTGCATTTATATAGCGCCTTTAACGTGATAAAACAGCCCAAGGCGCTTCATAGGAGCGTTATCAGACAAAATTTGACACCGAGCCCCATAAGAAGATATTAGGACAGGCTTGGTCAACGAGGTAGGTTTTAAGCATAAGGATAAGGGGTAAGCCATTTAAGACAGAGATGAGGAGGAATTTCTTCACCCAGACAGTGGTGAAACTGTGGAATTCTCTACCACAGAAGGCAGTAGAGGCCAATTCATTAAATATATTCAAGAAGGAGTTCTTTATATTTCTTAAGGCTAAAGGGATCAAGGGATATGGGGAGAAAGCAGGGACAGGGTACTGAATTTGGATGATCAGCCATGATCTCATTAAATGGCGGAGCAGGCTCGAGGGGCCGAATGGCCTACTCCTGCTCCTATCTTCTATTCTTCTATGTTTCTATGTAAGCAGATTTTTAAAGGAAGAGAGAGAGGTGGAGAGGCAGAGGGATTTAGGGAGGGAATTCCAGAGCTTAGGGCCTAGGCAGCTGAAGGCACGGCCGCCAATGGTGGAGCGATTGAAATCAAAGGGTTGTAAGGCTGGAGGAGGTTACAGAGATAGGGAGGGGTGAGGCCCAGGAGGGATTTGAAAACAAGGATGAGAATATTAAAATCGAAGCATTGCAGGACCGGGAGTCAATGAAGGTCAGCGATGGGTGAACGGGACTTGGTGCGAGTTAGGATACAAGCAGTAGAGTTTTCGATGTCACGCAGTCTCCTCTGTTTGTACCTGTACCAGACAGTAGACATGGGTAATATGGAGCTGCTGGTAATATTTGTGGGATATTTTGATGAGAACCTACAAAAGAATGTTATTCAATTTTTCAATATTTCACAGCGCTCATCAGGGATTAGATAGGACAAGCAGTGTTTGACTGTCTGCTGCATCCATTAAAAGCATTCAATATTCCTCAAGAAAACCATTTTGCATTTACTTCTGACAAAGCTATTCTTGTGTAGCCTTCAGTTCAATATCCAGACATGAAGTCAGCTCAACACTTCTGCAGAATTGCTCCGCAACTAAGCTTTGCAAAAACTTCTTGTTGTTCTTGAGGCTCTCGACCTCATTACAGCCTTGGTCCAAACATGGACAAAGGAGCTGAATTCCAGAGGTGAGGTGAGAGTGACTGCCCTTGACATCAAGGCAGCATTTGACCGAGTGTGGTATCAAGGAGCCCAAGTAAAACTTAAGTCAATGGGAATCAGGGGAAAAACTCTTCACTGGCTGGAGTCATACCTAGCACAAAGGAAGATGGTTGTGGAGGTTGAAGGTCAATCATCACAGCCCCAGGACATCGCTGCAGGAGTTCCTCAGGGCAGTGTCCTAGGCCCAACTATGTTCAGCTGCTTTTGACGAAGGGTCATCGACCTGAAACGTTAACTCTGTTTCTCTTGCTACAGATGCTGCCTGACCTGCTGAGTATTTCCAGCATTTTCTGTTTTTATTTCAGATTTCCAGCATCTGCAGTATTTTACTTTTCCTCAGATAATGAAGCAGTCCATGCCCGCATGCAACAAGACCTGGATGACGTTCAGGCTTGGGCTGATAAGTGGCAGGTAACATTCGCGCCACACAAGTGCCAGGCAATGACTATCTCCAACAAGCGAGTGCCTAACCACCGCCCCTTGACATTCAACGGCATTACCATCGCCAAATCCCCCACCATCAACATCCTGGGGGTTACCATTGACCAGAAACTTAACTGGACCAGCCACATAAATAATGTGGTAACAAGAGCAGGTCAGAGGCTAGGTATTCTGCGGTGAGTGTCTCACCTCCTGACTCCCCAAAGCCTTTCCACCATCTACAAGGCACAAGTAAGGAGTGTGATGGAATACTCTCCACTTGCCTGGATGAGTGCAGCTCCAACAACACTCAAGAAGCTCGACACCATCCAGGACAAAGCAGCCAGCTTGATCGGCACCCCATCCACCACCTTAAACATTCACTCCCGCCACCATCGGTGTACCGTGGCTGCAGTGTGTACCATCTACAAGATGTACTGCAGCAACTCGCCAAGGCTTCTTCGGCAGCACCTCCCAAACCCGCGACCTCTTCCACCTAGAAGGACAAGGACATGGAACACCACCACCTCCAAGTTCCCCTCCGAGTCACACACCATCCTGACTTGGAAGTATATCGCCGATCCTTCATCGTCGCTGGGTCAAAATCCTGGAACTCCCTCCCTAACAGCACTGTGGGAGTACCATCACCACACGGACTGCAGCGGTTCAAGAAGGCGGCTCACCACCACCTTCTCAAGGGCAACTAGGGATGGGCAATAAATGCTGGCCTTGCCAGCGACGCCCACATCCCATAAACAAATTTTAAAAAATCACAGCTGATCAGAGAAAACATTCCAGCATCCCAGTCGGACAACATTGGCAACACAAGCCCTCTTCATTGTGAACTGCATCAACTTGTAGCATTTGTTCAGATCAAGTTATTGATGAGTGGTCCATCCACTATAATCATGTGCTATTTTATATTCTGTAGATTTCAACTCATTGTAGAACATTATAATTTACTTCAATTAGAAACAAGTCAGAAATCATAATATATAATTATCTTGACAGAATTCCAATATTGATGAGGTACATGAAGAGAGGTGGGAGGAGGCTCGTGTGGAGCATAAACACCGGCATAGAGCAGTTGGGCCGAATGGCCTGTTTCTGTGCTGTAAATACTATGTAATTCTATGTAATACTATGTAATGCAGCTTTAGTCATTAGGAAGAACAATTCAGTGTTGTTCACCCGCTTGCTGTCTTGGCCAGTACTACGTGTGGCTGGAGGAAATCAGTGTATTGTGGGGGAGCGGGGGAGCGTACCCAAAAGAAAAACTTCACGCCTAATTTCTACCGTATTGGTAAAAATATTAAGGGTAACGAGTTCAGTGCTTGATCTAACAGTGCTTATTGCTTACCATAAAGATGAACAATGACAATGGATGCTTTGAGGCATAGCAACTGCAAGAATTACTGGAGTCTGCTGGAAAAACTACTGTGCTGTTCAACAAGGCACATTGAGAAAATGGCCACAAAACATAATGTAAACTTTGAGAAGCTTGTTATAATAAAAAAAACGTGGAGAGGTCGCAGAGGAGATTTAGTAGACTGATACCAGGGATGCGGGACTTCAGTTATTTGGAGAGACTGGAGAGAAGCTGGGATTGTTCTCCTTAGAGCAGAGAAGGTTAAGGGGAGATTTAATAGAGGTGTTCAAAATTATGAAGGGTTTTGATAGAGTAAATAAGGAGAAACTGCTTCCAGTGGCAGGAAGGTCCAGAGGACACAGATTTAAGGTAATTGGCAAAAGAACCAGAGGGCAAATGAGGAGAATTGTTTTTACGCAGCAATTTGTTATGGTCTGGAACGCACTGCCTGAAAGGGCGGTGGAAGCAGATTCAATAGTAACTTTCAAAAGGGAATTGGATATATACATGAAAAGGGGAAATTTGCAGGGTTATGGGGGAAAGAACCGGGGAAGTGGGACTAATCGGACAGCTCTTTCAAAGAGCCGTCATAAGGACGATGGGCCGAATGGCTTCCTTCTCTGCTGTATGATTCTATGAAGAGTCTTGACATGAATCTTGTCATTCATGTATGAAGTAATACTGGGCGGCCTGCTGGTGGCACTGTCCAGGGAGAGTATAAATACTCGGGCATGGGCCCAGCTTGCTTAGGATATTCCTCAACAGGAACTAGTGAAGGACACAACTAGATCTCCATGTTGAAAAACAGTTGATTAAAGCTTTGTTTAACGCTTAGATCAAGTGCCGAGTAGTTTTCTTACGGCAAGTCTAGCATTAAAACAGCTACATTGAAAAGATGACACCCCATATTAGTTCCTGCTTCTTTCGGGGACTGCATCCCATGTTGCGAAGACAGGAGGTTCAGCAGGATGTGCAAAACATTTACTTTTCTTTCTCTGTCAGAGGCTGACTGACCTACATTTCCAACATCTTCTATTTTGACTTTAGATCTCCAGCGTTCATGGTTTTCATTTGACTAAAAAGGCACTGTTAGATCAAGCACTGAACTCGTTGCTCCTAACATTTTTACCAATACGATAGAAATGAAGCATAAGGTTTTTCTTTTGGGCAAGCTCCCCGCCCCCCCCCCTCCCCCCTCCCCCAATTCACTGAGTTCCTCCAGCCACACATCACTTCTGGCCAAGACAGCAATCAGGTGACAAGCTCCTGGAAACCCGCCAATGCTGCGTCCCTTGATAAACCAGGCACAACCTCTTCTCCGAGTCCTACTTGTTCTTAAGTGAATCATTTAAAAATTTACTGCTAGATGAAAAACCTTTAAAACAAAAGTTACTGGCCCACATCTCCATATCCAGACCTTCCAAGTTGCGGTTTGGAAACTAACTTGACCTTCAAAAAAGATGGGAAAACTCCACAGTATTTGGCACTGGGTTCCCAATTAAGTAGCCTTGCTGACATAATCTATTCTCTCTGGAGAAGAGTCATTTATATTAGTACTGCATGAGGTGATTCCAAGTTACTCTTAATGTGGCAGTTATTGCAATATGCCCACAGTGCACATGAAAGCCAGTTGAGCTCTTTGAGATGAGAGCTAGAACTGTATAAAACACTAGTTGGGCCACAGCTAGAGTACTGCGTACAGTTCTGGTCACCACATTACAGGAAAGATGTGATTGCGCTAGAGAGGGTACAGACGAGATTTGCGAGGATGTTGCCAGGACTGGAGAATTTTAGCTATGAGGAAAGATTGGATAGGCTGGGGTTGTTTTCTTTGGAACAGAGGAGGCTGAGGGGAGATTTAATTGAGGTGTATAAATTTATCAGGGGCCTAGGTAGCGTGGATAGGAAGGACCTATTTCCCTTCGAAGAGAGGTCAATAACCAGGGGTCATAGATTTAAAGTAATTGGTAGAAGGATTAGAGGGGAGTTGAGGAGAATTTTTTTTCACCCAGTGGGTGTTGGGGGTCTGGAACTCACTGCCTGAAAGGGTGGTAGAGGCAGAAACCCTCGTCGCATTTAAAAAGTACTTGGATATGCACTTCAAGTGCCGTAACCTACAGGGCTACGGACCAAGAGCTGGAAAGTGGGATTAGGCTGGATAGCTCTTTTTCGGCCGGCACGGACACGATGGGCCGAATGGCCTCCTTCTGTGCCGTAAACTTCTATTATTCTATGGATGCTCCCAACAACAAAAATGATCCCAATCAAGTGCATTACAACAGCAGCAAGTACATGCCTCAAAGCAATCTTTACTTTCAATCTTTAAAAACTGGCCCCAAAGCTCCCTCTATAATTCTGACTAATATAATGTAAACTTTGTTGTATAAAGAGAAATTCTGTAAGTGGGTGTGTGAAATATGAAGCATAGTTTTGTGAGTGGGCTAACTTGATATCTTGCAATCTAAGTTGCAAGTGAACTTAGACAAGTCCATTGACAAAAATGATCTGTGCGTTTCTCACACCCCCATTAAGTTGTCTGTTTAACATGCATTAAAACTAGGCCATACTTTATCTATTGAAAAATATACCGTTACAGCTTTTTAGCATTTCTTTTTTCTGCATTCTCTGTCTCCACTGTAGCTGTAGGATGCTCGGTGACACCACAGCGCTCTGAGTGTTTTGTGACGTGGCTGAAAAAATGTGGAAAATAGCTTCACGGATATGGCATTCGAAATCGGTTGTGTTAAAAGCAAATCACATTTTCTGCTGTTTACGTTGCCATCGCTCAATCGACACCGCTATTACGCCGCAGATGCTGAATCCCGTTCACAATGTAAAGGGTTCAGATATGGGGAGACGGAGATGGAGAGTGAAACTGAAACAGAGAGAACACAGTTTTCTCAAGGTGATAGCATCTATGGGGTACTTACCGTCTTTACCGGAAAGTGTCTGATAAACTCTTTTATCCGTTTGGCATAATTGTATCTAATGTAGATGGCATCATCACATTGCACACTATGCTCTCGGGCATTATGACTCAATGGAAGCTAAATTTGTTATGTCCTGTTTATGGGCGCAGAACTGATGACTCACTTCCATTCAGATAGAATACAGTGATGTTCAGTTTAGGTCCTAATTTGCAGAAAGAGTATTAAATATCCATCTTCTAAGTTGCTGATAGAAAGAAAGGAAAGAAAGGCTTGCATTTACACAGCACCTTTCACAACCTCAGGAAGTCTCAAAGTGCTTTACAGCCAATGAAGTACTTTTGAAGTGTAGTCACTGTTGTAAAGTAGGAAACGCAGCAGCCAATTTGTGCACACAAGCTCCCACAAACAGCAATGAGATAATGAGCAGATAATCTGTTTTTAGTGATGTTGGTTGAGGGATAGATATTGGCCCCAGGACACCGAGGACAACTCCCCGGCTCTTCTTCGAAATAGTGCCGTGGGATCTTTTACATTCACCTGAGAGGGCAGACAGGGCCTCGGTTTAACGTCTCATCCGAAAGGCAGCACCTCCGACAGTGCAGCACTCCCTCAGCACTGCGCCGGGAGTGTCAGCCTGGATTATGTGCTGAAGTCTCTGGCGTGTCTATGAACCCACAAGCTTCTGACTCCAAGGTGAGAGTGCTACCCGCTGAGTCTGCATTGCTAAGCCCTGTATATGTTGTATACAGGGGTTAGCAATTCAGATCAATTCAACAGGTTACAAGCCAACTTAGACAAGTGAAATTAATTGGCCCATGTGAGCCAGGTGTCATTTAATGTGGACAATTGCATTGTCATGTCATTGTAGTTAGAAAATTCCAAGCTTGTTTACCATAGAAGGGGCATCCATTAAAGGTAACAGATCAAGAAAGATAGTTGATCACTTGTTGAACACAAGCAGTAGGAAAAGAAAATCGGGTTTAAATTGTATTGGTTGCACTACCGAATACAGACAAAGAGTACAATACTTAGGCTATATAAGGGTTTGGTACATTTTCACGTGGAGGACTGTGCCCAGTTTTGGTCCCTCCACATGGTGAAGCGTACCGAGGATCTGGAGAAAGTGCAGAGGAGGGTGGTCAGGATGATGCCCAGCCTTAGCTCGCTTAGTTATGGGGATAGGCTCCAAAAGGTAAGGTTATTTACTTTGGAGAAATGCAGGCTTAGAGAGGATATGATTGAAGTTTTTAAATTAATGAAGGCATTGGATTCAGTCTGGTGGGATAGGTTATTTGAGATGGAGAAGAATGGTAGTCCTGGGGAGCATGTATATAATCCCCTTGGACAAAGAATTAGATGAGATGCTAAGACATATTTCTTTTCACGGGGAGTTATTACCCTCTGGAACAAACTGCTGAAAAATACAATGGGTAAGTAGTCATTAAAGTCTTTTAAAAAAGGACTTGACAAGCTGCTGAGAGAAGTGGGTATTTCTAGTTATAGCGGGTAAGTTACTAGTTAGTGTTTCTCAGAAGTTATGGGCTACAGGGGTCTCCTGGAGCCTTGTTTGATTGCCTTAAGGAGTTGGAGAGGAACTTCCCGAGTTGGCTGCAGCTTTCTTTCTCTGTTTTTTTTTGCCTGTTGCAGGCGATTAGGTACTGAATGGTGTACGGGGGTTACACTGTTGTCTGGATTGTTAGGCATGGGACTGGTGGTCATACCTTGCTCTTTTTATCACACGTATCGCAAACACACTACGATTGCATATTAGCTTAATCTATGAAAATGAAAAAAAGAATCAGCACACTGCAAATTAGCTACTTACTCAGCACTCATAACCCACATGGGCAGAAGCTAAGGGATGACACAATAAGCCAAGATTCAGTAGGGGGTTGGTTCTCCCAGTCTGCTGCCATAACGTTAGTGGGCCAGCAAAGCCCTGAGAAATGGTGTAAATAGCTGAAAGCGGAGGCGGAGAGAACTCCCGAGGAATTTTTGGGCCTAAGTGTTTTAATTTGCTTCATCATATTCTGCGGCCTCAGAGCTTGCTCAGGGTGGGTATTTTACTGGAATTCGTTCCTATAAAAAATTGAATCTTGGCTCCACAGAAACAGCATTGCTTAATCTAATTGGCACAAACTGGCTGATACAGTGCCCAATAATTATGATTGCTTCCCATTAAAGTGTTTATCGGTTAATCATTGTTTGGCGAATTGCTGCAGTGTGTACCATCTACAGGATGTACTGCAGCAACTCACCGAGGCTTTTTCGACAGCACCTCCCAAACCCACGACCAATGTGCTCTGTAAGCTGCGCTTTGCTCTGCACGGTCTGTTTCATTTAGTGCGCGGTCCCTTTAAATTTCCGCGCATGTGCAGTATTTACAATGTTAAATCTGGTGAGCGGCCTGCGTGGGACAATGCTCCCCCGCAGCCAGCTCGCAGCTTTTCAATAGAAATAACCGCGCGTGTGCGGAATTTTGAATGGGCTGCGCAGCCCGTTAAAGGGGCCGCGCGGCCCAAAAAAGCATTAGAGCGAACATTGGCGTGGGACCTTTCCCATTGTTGCAGGGCCGCACAGCTTAGAGGGAACATTGCCCACGACCTCTACCACCTAGAAGGACAAGGGCGGCAAACATAGAAACATAGAAGATAGGAGCAGGAGTAGGCCATTCGGCCCCTTGAGCCTGCTCCGCCATTCGATGAGATCATGGCTGATCATCCAAACTCAGTACCCTGTACCTGCCTTCTCCCCATGTCCCTTGATACCTTTAGCTTTAAGAAATATATCTAACTCATTCTTGAATATATTTAATGACTTGGCCTCAACTACCTTCTGTGGTAGAGAATTCCACAGGTTCACCACTCTCTGGGTGAAGAAATTCCTCCTCATTTCTGTCCTAAATGGCTTACCCCTTATCCTTAGATTATGACCCCTGGTTCTGGACTCTCCGACCATCGGGAACATTCTTCCTGCATCTAGTTTGTCCAGACCTGTCAGAATTTTATATGTTTCGATGAGATCCCCTCTCATTCTTCTATACTCCAGCGAGTATAAGCCCAATCGACCCAATCTCTCCTAATATGTCATTCCTGCCATCCCAGGTATCAGCCTTGTGAATCTTCGCTGAACTCCCTCCATGGCAAGAACATCCTTCCTCAGATAAGGCGACCAAAACTGCACACAATACTCAAGGTGTGGTCTCACCAAGGCCCTGTACAACTGCAGCAGGACATCCCTGTTCCTATACTCAAACCCTTTCGCTATGAAGGCCAACATACCAGGCGCATGGTAACAGAACCACCTCCAAGTTCCCCTCCAAGTCACACGCCATCCTGACTTGGAAATATATCACCGCTCCTTCATCATCGCTGGGTCAAAATCCTGGAACTCCCTCCCTAACAGCACTGTGGGAGCACCTTCACCACACGGACTGCAGCGGTTCAAGAAGGAGGCTCACCACCACCTTCTCGAGGGGAAATAGGGATGGGCAATAAAAGCCGGCCTTGCCAGCGATACCCACATCCCATGAATAATTTTTTTTTAATGTTTTAAAGTTGTGGTATTGTAATATAACATGAGGGAATATATGATCAACTTCAGATGGAACCCCATTAAGGAATGTAGATCAGTGGCTAACTAACGTCATATGCACACATATTTTTGTGGCATGACGTCTAACGAATTGTCTTGGAGCTTGCTATACAATTTTAGGCATTGAATCTATGTAGTCTTGTAAGGTAGTGGTTATGCCGGCCAGATGGGAAGCCTCTTTTACCGAAGGAAAGAACTTCAGTGAAATATGACCACAAACAACCAAGTGCCATCACAGCCTCTCCACATCTGTTTTGCAATCAATGTCAAAAACCACAAATTTAAAATCTGATTGTGTGTGGATTTGTATTTAATAAGAGTCCTGCTGAATGCCGACTAAAATATAGATACACACATTAAAAGGAAAATGCAAGATTTTTGAACTCAATGCTCTATTTCCACTCTTCTACTAGAGGTATTATACTTGTGCTGTAAGATAACTTGTGTTTTTTTAATAATGTACTTGACAGTACATGTGGATGATGTGGCTAGAAGCATCTACTAATTGCGTAACTCCCACGAATACCGCTATTGTTGGGACTCAGACCCCAAATTAATTGAAAAACTTAAAATGAAGGCAGTTAGCGGTTTATTCACAAGATTTGTGTAATTTCTGATCCAGGGTGGTCTACCCATTCCAAAGATGCACAAATAGAGGCATAGAATGCCCTGCGCTGTATGGGTGCTGCCATATGCGAGTGGAGCCACAGAAGCAAAGGTAGAGACGTTCCTATTTGATTTTTCCCTCTGGTTATCACACCTCCTTTCTTGAAGAAGGTAGTTGATCCTGGGTGTTTGGTTCTATGGACAGCAGCGAACCTCCAGTTCCTCACTCAAATAGGCGTTCCTTATGTGTGAGATTGATGTTGAAGGGGGCAATTTTAGCCTAACCCGTCCGTCGGGAAAGTGACGGGATTGAGTGCTAGCCTCATTTTACACCCCGCCCAATTCTACTCGCTGTTGAAGTCAGTGGGGAGTGATGTTCGGCGAGGTGTAAAACCAGTGTTCCACCCTATCCGGTGGGCTTCCTGCCCGGTGAGTCAGGTTACAATTACCCCCTGAGTGTCAGCTGCTGGGGCAATCACTGCCAAGTACACTCCTGCCCTCACCTAATGTCCACACCCACTTCCATCACTATTTGCTGGATCGTTGGAACATTAGGAACAGGAGGAGGCCATTCAGCCCCTCAGGCCTGCTCCGACATTCTGCTAGATCATGGCTGACCTGCACCTCAACTCCATTTTCCCACCTTTGCTCCATACCCTTGATACCCTTACCCAACAAAAATCTATCTATCTCAGTCTTGAAAGGTCCAATTGTCTCAGAATCCACAGCCTTTTTTGTTGGGTGGGGGGGGGGGGGGCGGTGAGGGGAGAGAGATCCAAATTTCTACTATCCTTTGTGTGAAAAAGTGCTTCCTGATTTCGCTCCTGAATACCCTAGCTCTAATTTTAAGATGATGTCCCCTTGTTCTTGATGACCCCACCAGAGGGAATAGTTTCACTGTAATCCACCCTATCAAATCCCATGGAATCTGCATGGCCTCTAGGCTGGCATGCTCAGCAGAATCCTGAAGAATGCCTCCAGATACGCCACTTACACGCTTAAGAAATGCCCACCCAACCCCCACCCCAATCGGAATTTGTGGTAGAGTGTAAGTGGAGTAGAAACCCAGTGGAATCCAGGTTCTGTCCCGAATTCCTGTCCCTCTGCAAACTAAACTCCCAATTTCCACCCACTCCAATCCATGAATTTTAGATCCAGAGTGCCAATGGTCTGTACCACCATGGGGAATGTCACAAAGAATCCAATCTGGTCTTCAGCCAACATTCACAATCCAGGGGGGCCGGCGGGATAACTATCAGAATCACAAATCCTGGCTAATTTTTCTTTGCCCTCGACCAAGAGGTGCTTAAGCCACTTTTATTGCCCCTATTACAATACCGGTGACTGAGTTAAGCTGACTCAGTGTAGACCAAGTATTGGATGGGACCTTCTCATAACCGCCAACATTTTGAAATGCACTATTCCCAGAAATTTCCTCCAAATAAATATTGGGAATACCTGGTTTTAATATTTGGACATCAGGTATGAATTTCGTTGCATCAGTATTCAAACTCTGAACATTAGAAGCTGAATTTGATCCAGAGAAAATTGATTTTTATTTAGTCTTATTAGACTGACACAGTAGGGAATCCAAGTAGCTCACTTCATTCTTATAAATATACTGAAAAGCTCCTGATATACATCAGTCAGCAAACCAATCTATAGTTTAATGGTAATATCAGATTGCAGCGTGTCTAGAATACTTTACTGGAACACAAAAGTAGGATGTTTGTAAACAGAAGAGGGCTGTAAAAGACTTCAGGAAGATTTAAGAGAATGGGCAAACAGGTAGAAAATATAATTTAAAGTGGAGAAGTGTGAGGTAATACATTTTGGGAGGGACAAGGAATGGGAGTATACAATCAATGGAAATACACTGAAGAAGGTGAATGAGCAGATACATAATTGAGTCCAACACCGCCTTCAGTGTGCCAGTGCACCTTCGGTCGCCTGAGGAAGAGAGTGTTTGAAGACCAGGACCTCAAACCCAGCACCAAGCTCATGGTCTACAGAGCAGTGGTGATACCTGCCCTCCTGTATGCTTCAGAGACATGGACCATGTACAGCAAGCACCTCAAAGCACTGGAGAGGTACCACCAACGCTGCCTCCGCAAGATCCTGCAAATCCATTGGCAGGATAGGCGCACCAACATCAGTGTTCTCGCGCAGGCCAACATCCCCAGCATCGAAGCTTTGACCACGCTCGATCAGCTCCGATGGACGGGCCACATCGTCCGTATGCCCGATACGAGATTCCCAAAACAAGCGCTCTACTCGGAGCTCCGACACGGCAAGAGAGCCCCAGGTGGGCAGAGGAAACGCTTCGAGGACACCCTCAAAGCCTCCTTGAAAAAGTGCAACATCCCCACCGACACCTGGGAATCCCTGGCCCAAGACCGCACAAAGTGGAGGAGAAGCATCCGGGAAGGCGCCGAGCACCTCGAGTCTCTTCGCCGGGAGCAAGCGGAAGCCAAGCGCAAACAGCGGAAGGAGCGCACGTCAACCCAAGCACCCCACCCACCCGCCCCTTCACCATCTGCCCCACCTGTGACAGAGACTGTAGGTCCCGTATTGGACTCATCAGTCACCTGAGAACTCATTTTTAGTGTGGAAGCAAGTCATCCTCGGTTCCAAGGGACTGCCTAAGAAGAAGAAGAATTCCCTGAAAGTCCAACTGCAGCTAGATAAAGCCATGAAAATGGCCAACACCATTTTAATTTGATAAACAGGAGTTTGTAAGTGAAGAAATAATGATAAGTTGGTACAAAACATTGGCTTGGTAGCGTACTGCGAGTGTTTTTAGGCATCCCTTTATAAAAAGGTTATTAAAGACATAGAGAGTGTACAAATTAGATTCACCAGGGTGATATCAGAGTTGCAAAACTATAGTTATGAAGAGAGACTTGAGATTCAGGGATTATTTCATGTATATTTCTCAGCTATATGCTGCCCTTGTTGTTGCAAAGAAGGCTAAGAGGAGACTTAATCGATTTTGTTTTTAATTATGAAGGTTTTTGATACAGTCAATACAGACAGACCATTTCCACTGGTTGGGGAGTCAGTTAAACGGAATCATCAATTTAAAATTATCACAGCGTCAGTTTCCACATGTACGTTGATGACACCCAGCTCTACCTCATCACCACTTCTCTCGACCCCTCCAATGTCTCTAAGTTGTCAAAAATGAGAAGTCGCACAACACCAGGTTATAGTCCAACAGATTTATTTAATTTTACAAGCTTTCGGAGCTATCGCTCCTTCGTCAGGTAAGTTAGCAATGAGAGAATCTCCCAGAATTCACAATTTAAACCCAGACAAAATCTATTCACATTATTCGCTACAACAAAGAGCACAGCCAAGACAATGAGATGTGTCCCAGGGGGTCCAGCGTGTCAAACCACCTGCTGGCTGCATATCCTGTCAATTTGTGTTCTTGTGTTTTAAAAAAAAAAAACACCTGGGAAGACCGGCCATGATGTCAAGTCACGTTCTGTATCGTGACATGAACCCGATATCGCGATTGAGGCCATCCTCATGAGTGCGGAACTTGGCTATCAGTTTCTGCTCTATGATTTTGCGCTGTCGTGTATCTCAAAGGCCGCCTTGGAGAACGCTTACCCGCAGATCCGAGGCTGAATGCCCCTGGCTGCTGAAGTGTTCCCCGACTGGGAGGCAACCCTCCTGCCTGGCGATTGTTGCGCGGTGTCCGTTCATACGTTGTCTCAGTGTCTGCATGGTCTCGCCGATGTACCATGCTCTGGAGCATCCTTTACTGCAACGTATCAGGTAGACAACGTTGGCCGAGTCACATGAGTATGTACCGTGTACCTGGTGGGTAGTGTCCTCACGTGTAATGATGGTATCTGTGTCCATGATTTGGCATGTCTTGCAGAGGTTGCCGTGGCAGGGTTGTGTGGTGTCTTGGTTGCTGTTCTCCTGAAAGATGGGTAATCTGCTGCGAACGATGGTACTTTTGAGGTTAGGTGGCTGCTTGAAGGCGAGTAGTGGAGGCGTGGGGATGGCCTTAGCAAGGTGTTCGTCGTCATCGATGACATGTTGAAGGCTGCGAAGAACATGGCGTAGTTTTTCCGCTCCGGGGAAGTACTGGACGACGTAGGGTACTCTGTTGGTTGTGTCCCGTGTTCCACAGATACCATCATTACACGTGAGGACACTACCCACCAGGTACACGGTACATACTCATGTGACTCGGCCAACGTTGTCTACCTGATACGTTGCAGTAAAGGATGCTCCAGAGCATGGTACATCGGCGAGACCATGCAGACACTGAGACAACGTATGAACGGACACCGCGCAACAATCGCCAGGCAGGAGGGTTGCCTCCCAGTCGGGGAACACTTCAGCAGCCAGGGGCATTCAGCCTCGGATCTGCGGGTAAGCGTTCTCCAAGGCGGCCTTTGAGATACACGACAGCGCAAAATCATAGAGCAGAAACTGATAGCCAAGTTCCGCACTCATGAGGATGGCCTCAATCGCGATATCGGGTTCATGTCACGATACAGAACGTGACTTGACATCATGGCCGGTCTTCCCAGGTGTTTTTTTTTTTTAAAACACAAGAACACAAATTGACAGGATATGCAGCCAGCAGGTGGTTTGACACGCTGGACCCCCTGGGACACATCTCATTGTCTTGGCTGTGCTCTTTGTTGTAGCGAATAATGTGAATAGATTTTGTCTGGGTTTAAATTGTGAATTCTGGGAGATTCTCTCATTGCTAACTTACCTGACGAAGGAGCGATAGCTCCGAAAGCTTGTAAAATTAAATAAATCTGTTGGACTATAACCTGGTGTTGTGCGACTTCTCATTTTTGTCCACCCCAGTCCAACGCCGGCATCTCCACATCATGACCTCTAAGTTGTCAGACTGCTTGTCCAACATCCAGTACTGGATGAGCAGAAATTTCCTCCAATTAAATATTGGGAAGACCGAAGCCATTGACTTTGGTCCCCGCCACAAACTCCGTTCCCTAGCCATCGACTCCATCCCTCTCCCTAACATCTGTCTGAGGCTGAACCACACTCTTCGCAACCTTGATGTCATATTTGACCCTGAAATGAGCTTCCGACCACATATCTGCGCCATAACTAAAACTGCCTATTTCCACCTCCGTAACATCACCCGTCTCCACCCCTGCCTCAGCTCATCTGCTGCCGAAACCCTCATCCATGCCTTTGTTACCTCTAGACTTGACTATTCCAACGCACTCTGGATGGCCTCCCACATTCTACCCTACGTAAATTTGAGGTCATCCAAAACTTGGCTGCCTGTGTCCTAACTCGCACCAAGTCCTGTTCACCCATCACCCCTGTGCTCACTGACCTACATTGGCTCCTGGTTAAGCAAGGCCTCGATTTTAAAATTTTGATCCTTGTTTTCAAATCCCTCCATGGCCTCGCCCCTCCCTATCTCTGTAATCTCCTCCAGCCCCACAACCCCCCCGAGATATCTGTGCTCCTCTAATTTCTCCTTATGTAGCTCGATGTCAAATTTTGCTTTAAAGCACTCCTGTGAAGCGCTGTATAAATACAAATTGTTATTGCAAAGAAGGCTAAGAGGAGACTTCATCGATTTTTTTTAAATTATGACGGATTTTGATAGTCAATAGAGAAAGACCATTTCCTTTGATTGGGGAGTCAGTTAAACGGAATCATCAATTTAAAATTATCACTATGCGAATCAGCAGTGAGGTTAGGAGAAATTTCTTTACACACTCAAAGGATTGTTGGAGCATGGAATGCTTTGCTGCAGGGAATGGTTGAGGCAGAGACCATTGTCTCTTTTAAGGATAAATTGTATAAGTATTTGATGCAGAGAAAGTAGGACCAAATGGCCTCCTTCTGTGGCGTAAACCTCTATGGTTCTGAAAAGGACCTATGTCTGGATAACACAGTTATAAATAGTTGCTATCTCCACTTGCCTGAAACTTTTATTTGCCTCTTGCCATTTAGAACTAGTTAGTTGCCAATTTTCATCTAAGCTATACCAAGACAAACATCTTTCTTTTTCTTCATTGCCTATAACCATCTGCCTTATATTCTATTACAGAAGATGGAACTTATTTGAGAGTAATTATGTGAGATGAGAAAGGTGCTAAACTAGAACTATAGTTTATACAATGATTCAACATAAAAGATCTCATGGTATTATTTAGAAGAAGAGCAGGGGAGTTCTCCCTGGTGTCCTGGGGCCAATATTTATCCCTCAACCAACATCACTAAAAGCAGATAATCTAATCATTTATCTCATTGCTGTTTGTGGGAGCTTGCTGTGCGCAAATTGACTGCTGCGTTTCCTACATTACAACCGTGACTACACTTCAAAAGTACTTAATTGGCTGTATCTTCCTTTCTTTTTATGGATAAAATCCATCACCTTAATTAGGCTTTTACAGAAAATACCATTGCAGTAATAAACCGCAAAACAGCAAAATCTAAAATATCACCAGTAATTTTAAAAATGTGTGTTCGATATTGTGTGTAATGAAGCAACCCAATATTTAAAAAAAATAATGCAATCATTATACCACTGCATAGCTCTCAGTGGATGAAAGCTGGCCAAGGAGTGCAAAAACTAAATGAATTCATGTTTGACCAGCTGTTTTCTATGGCTTGATATTTCCATGGTGCCAAGCACACTCTGGCAGCATCAGGCTCCGTACAATATTCCATCATCTTTACCTGTACTTATCCATATATCCTCCAATCACATATCTAACCAGATATTTATTCAGCTCTTTTATTAAAGGAGTTAATTAATGCCACAGCAACTTGAATTTACATAGCATCTTTAACGTAGGAGAACGTCCCAAGGCGCTTCACAGGAGTGTTATCAGACAGAAAAAATTGACTCCGAGCCAAAGAAGGCGATATTAGGACAGGTTGGGACGAGAATGCAGGTGCAATTTTTTTTCGGGGTGGATTTCAGCCGGTAGACTTTACTCTGTTTACTGCCCCAAAACAGGAGGTAATTCAGAGGCAAATCGAGGCCTAACTGTGTAGGCTTACATGTGAAGGACGATAAATTGATAGCAAGAATCAGAACCTTCAGGAGGGGAAGAGGATTTGATAGGGTAGCTCGAGAGAAACTATTTCCTCTGGTGAGGGGAGTCTAGAACAAGGGGGGCAGAAACTTAAAATGAGAGCTAGCCCAGCCAGGAGTGAAATCAGGAAGCACTTCTTCACACAAAGTGTAGTGGAAATCTGGAACTCTCTCCCCCAAAAAGCTGTTGAGGCTGGGGGGGTCAATTGAAAATTTCAAAACTAAGATTGATAGATTTTTGTTAGCAAGGGTATTAAGGGATACGGAACCAAGGCGGGTAAATGGAGTTGAGGTATAGATCAATCATGATCTAACTGAATGGTGGAGCAGGCTCGAGGGGCTGAATGGCCTCCTCCTGATCCCAGGAGAGGGTGGAAGAAAGTAAACTAATGATTTGCTCTGAAATTTTGGCTTGGGGATTGCTGAATCTAGTGTGCCATTGGTTAAAGGGCCCAGGAAGACCTTATATTGGATGATCTTGTAATAAGGGGCATGAGTGAACGAGATAGTTAATGCAGGATAAAACCTAGCATGAAAAAGTTCCTATTTTCCATCACTGCTGCAAAGGTTTGTCCTATGAAAGGCTTCGATCAGGTAATAAAGGAACTGTTTACACTAGGCTAGCAAAAGTACTAATTTTGGAAAATTGTGATAAGAAAGAGCAACTTTACAGGAAAATAGGACATTTGATTATATCCTAAATATATTTCTTTTATCTTTCATGAGAAAGAAAGAAAGAATGAAAGAGAAAGAAAGAGAGATTGATTTGCATTTATATATCGCCTTTCACAACCTCAGGACGTCCCAAAGCGCTTTACAGCCAATGAAGTACTTTTGAAGTGTAGTCACTGTTATAAAGTAGGAAACGCGGCATCCATTTGTGCACAGCAAGCTCCCACAAACAGCAATGTGATAATGACCAGATAATCTGTTTTAGTGATATTGATTGAGGGATAAATATTGGCCCCAGGACACCTGGGAGAACTCCCCTGCTCTTCTTCGAAATAAGAACATAAGAAGTAGGAGCAGGAGTAGGCCATATGGCCCCTCGGGCCTGCTCCACCATTCAATAGGATCATGGCTGATCCGAACCTAGACTCACGTCCACTTCCCTGCCCGCTCCCCATAACCCTTAATTCCCTTATCAGCTAGGAAACTGTCTATCTCCGTTTTAAATTTATTTAATGTCGCAGCTTCCACAGCTCTCTGAGGTAGCAAATTCCATAGATTTACTACCCTCTGAGTGAAGAAGTTTCTCCTCATCTCAGTTTTGAAACGGCAGCCCCTTATTCTAAGATTATGCCCCCTAGTTCTAGTCTCACCCATCAGTGGAAACATCCTCCACGCCTCCACCCGATCAAGCCCCCTCACAATCTTATATGTTTCGATAAGATCGCCTCTCATTCTTCTGAATTCCAATGAGTAGAGGCCCAACCTACTCAACCTTTCCTCATAAGTCAACCCCCTCATCTCCGGAATCAACCGAGTGAACCTTCTCTGAACTGCCTCGAGAGCAAGTATATCTTTTCTTAAATATGGAAACCAAAACTGTACGCAGTATTCCAGGTGTGGCCTCACCAGTACCTTGTATAACTGAAGCAAGACTTCCCTGCTTTTATACTCCATCCCCCTTGCAATAAAAGCCAAGATTCCATTGGCCTTCCTGATCACCTGCTGTACCTGCATACTAACCTTCTGTGTTTCATGCACCAGGACCCCCAGATCCCTTTGTACTGTAGCACTTTGCAGTTTCTTTCCATTTAGATAATAACTTGCTCTTTGATTTTTTCTGCCAAAGTGCATAACCTCACACTTTCCAACATTATATTCCATCTGCCAAATTTCTGCCCACTCACTTAGCCTGTCTATGTCCTTTTGCAGGTTTTTTATGTCCTCCTCACTCACTGCTTTTCCTCCCATCTTTGTATCGTCAGCAAACTTGGATACGTTGCACTTGGTCCCCTCCTCCAAATCGTTAATATAGATTGTAAAGAGTTGGGGTCCCAGCACTGACCCTTGCGGAACACCACTAGTTACTGATTGCCAACCCGAGAATGAACCATTTATCCCAACTCTCTGTTTTCTGTTAGATAGCCAATCTTCCACCCATGCCAGTATATTACCCCCAATCCCGTGATTTTTTATCTTGTGCAGTAATCTTTTGTGTGGCACCTTATCAAATGCCTTTTGGAAGTCCAAATACACCACATCCACTGGTACCCCTTTATCCACCCTGTTTGTTACGTCCTCAAAGAATTCGAGCAAATTTGTCAAGCATGATTTCCCCTTCATAAAACCATGCTGACTCTGTCCGATTAAATTATGCTAATCCAAATGTCCTGTTACTGCTTCCTTAATAATGGACTCCAACATTTTACCAACCACAGATGTTAGGCTAACTGGTCTATAGTTTCCAGCCTTTTGTCTACCTCCCTTTTTAAATAAGGGCGTTACATTAGCAGTTTTCCAATCTGCTGGGACCTTTCCCGAATCCAGGGAGTTTTGGAAAATTACCACCAATGCATCCGCAATCCCTACCGTTGCTTCTCTCAAGACCCTAGGATGTAAGCCATCAGGTCCAGGGGATTTATCCGCCTTAAGTCCCATTATCTTACCGAGTACCATCTCCTTAGTGATTTTAATCATGTTTAGCTCCTCCCCCCCTATAGCCCCCCGTTTGTCCAGTGTTGGGATATTTTTAGTATCCTCTACTGTAAAGACTGATACAAAATATTTGTTCAGCGTATTTGCCATCTCCGTGTTCCCCACTACTAATTTCCCGGTCTCGTCCTCTAAGGGACCAACATTCACTTTAGCCACCCTTTTTCTTTTTATATAACTGTAGAAACTCTTGCTATCTGTTTTTATATTTTTTGCTAGTTTACTTTCATAATCTATCTTCCCCTTCTTAATTAATCTTTTAGTTATTCTTTGCTGGCTTTTAAATGCTTCCCAATCTTCTATCCTCCCACTAGATTTGGCTACTTTATATGCCCTTGTTTTCAGTCGGATACTATCCTTTATTACTTTACTTAGCCACGGATGGCTGTCTTTTCTTTTACGCCCCTTTTTCCTCAGTGGAATATATTTTTCTTGAAAGTTGTGAAAAATCTCCTTGAATGTACACCACTGCTCCTGTACCGTCTTACACCTTAATCTATTTTCCCAGTCCACTTTAGTCAACTCTGCTCTCATACCTTCATCGTCTCCTTTATTTAAGCTTAGTACGCTGGTTTGAGATCCAACTCTCTCACCCTCCAACTGAATTTGGAATTCAACCATGTTATAGTCACTCATTCCAAGGGGATCCTTTACTAGGACATTTTTTATTAATCCTGTCTCATTACACAGGACCAGATCTAAGATTGCCTGCCCCCTGGTTGATTCAGTAACATACTGCTCAAGGAACCCGTCCCTAATGCACTCTATGAACTCTTCCTCAAGGCTGCCCTGCCCAATTTGATTTGTCCAGTTAATATGAAAGTTAAAATCTCCCATGATTATAGCTGTTCCCTTATTACAAGCCCCAACTATTTCCTGATTTATACTCCGACCAATAGAGTTACAACTGTTAGGAGGCCTATAGACTACGCCCACTAGTGACTTTTTCCCCTTATTATTCCTTATCTCCACCCAAACTATTTCACTATCCTGATCCTTTGACCCAATATCATTTCTCACTATTGCAGTGATTCTATCCTTTATTAACATAGCCACCCCACCTCCCTTTCCTTCCTGTCTGTCCTTCCTAATAGTCAAATACCCCTGGATGTTTAGTTCCCAGTCATGGTCACCTCGCAGCCATGTTTCTGTAATGGCCACCAGATCATACCCATGTGTAGTTATTTGTACCGTCAACTCGTCTATTTTGTTACGAATGCTGCGTGCATTCAGATAAAGAACTTTTAAACATGTTTTGTGACAATCTTTTTTCCTGCTTTTACCCCCTTTACTACTTTACCTTTATCTTTATATATTCTGTCCCTTCCTGACACGCTCTGGTTTTTAATTTCCCCACTGCTAATTTGCTCTATTGCCTTCTCCGCTGACATTTTTATTCTTTGCTCTCTTGAAACCTCCCCCCCACTAATTAGTTTAAAGCCCTCTCTACAGCCCTAGTTATTCGATTCGCCAGGATTCTAGTCCCAGCACTGGCCAAGTGAAATCCGTCCCAACGGAACAGCTCTCTCCCGTCCCAGTACTGGTGCCAGTGTCCCAAGAAGCAAAACCCATTTCTCCCACACCAGTCATTGAGCCACGCATTTAACTCTCTGATTTTATTTACCCTAGCCAAATTTGCTCATGGCTCAGGTAGTAATCCAGAGATTATTACCCTTGTGGTTCTGCTTTTTAATTTGGCCCCTAGCTGCTCATACTCCCTCAGCAGAACCTCTTTCCTTGTCCTCTCTATGTCGTTGGTACCAACATGGACCATGACAACTGGATCCTCCCCCTCCCACTCCAAGTTTCTCTCCAGCCCAGAGGAGATGTCCCTAACACTGGCACCGGGCAGGCAACACAGCCTTCGGGACTCATGCTCTCGGCTGCAAAGAACCCTATCTATCCCCCTTATGATACTATCCCCTACTACTACAACATTTCTTTTTACTCCCCCCACTTGAATGGCCCCCCGTTCCACAGTGCTGTGGCCAGGTTGCTCATCCTCCCTGCAGTCCCTGCTCCCGTCCTCACAGGGAGTAAGAGCCTCGAACCTGTTGGACAAGAGCAAGGGCTGCGACTCCTCCAACACTACCTCCTGGATCCCCGTACCTGCCTCACTCATAGTCACACCCTCCTGTCCCTGGCCATGGACTACATCTGAATTAGTTAATCTAATTGGTGTGACTACTTCCTGGAACACAGAGTCCAGGTAACTCTCCCCCTCCCTGATGTGTCGCAGTGTTTGAAGCTCGGACTCCAGCTCATCAACACGGAGCCGGAGTTCCTCGAGCAGCCAACACTTACTGCAAATGTGATCACCGTGAGCATCAATGGTGTCCACCAGCTCCCACATATTGCAGCAGTAACACATCACCTGCTCTCCCATTCTATGTAATTAATTAAATTTATTAATATTTTTTTAAATACCCTCTGCCCCACCTGATGAATATCACACCTTAGAAACTATAAACCACCGAGTTTAAGTTTAAAAAGAGAGAAATACTCACCTGCTTTCTGGTGACGTCACACCTCGATTATTTTTTTACCTCTCTCCCTCCCTCCAAGTTCGGAGACTGGTCCCGCCTTACCTGGTCTCTGGAGCCTTTTAAACCCTCTGCCGCCGCCTCGCCTCACGCAGGTCTGCCGCCGCACCAGGAAGCTGACAAAGATGGAAAAAGGAAGGAACACCTCCCTCCCTGCACTCCCTCACTCACCAAAACTCGCAGCTTAACACTCTGTTCCAATCTGCACTCCGTGCCCTGGGATCTTTTACGTCCACGTTAGAAAGCAGTTTAACATCTCATCCAAAAGACAGCACCTCTGTCAGTGCAGCACTCGCTTGTTAATGGCACCGGGAGTGTCAATCTGGATTTTTGTGCTCAAGTCTCTGGAGTGGGATAGAGACATTTGATTATATCCAAAAATAATGGGCCAGATCTTCGGCTTTCCGGCTTCCTGCGGGAGCAAGCATCGCACGCGTACTTGCCCACCGCGCCTGCAGTTGTGCTTTGGGCCCATGAGGACTTCGGGTCCTGGGCCTCCTGCAGCTGCCGGCGCACAGTGCTTGTGTATCCCAGGGGCGCAGTTAGAACATAAGAACATAAGAAATAGGAGCAGGAGTAGGCCAATCGGCCCCTCGAGCCTGCTCCGCCATTCAATAAGATCATGGCTGATCTGATCCTAACCGCCAATCTACTATCTATCACAGAACCATCTCCTGCATCTAACAGAATTGCACACACGAAATAGGAGCAGAATCAGGCTACACAGTCCCTGGGCCCGCTCCACTACCCACAGGGCCATGACCGATCCGAACCTAGACTCATGTCCAAATTCCTGCCCGCTCCCCGTAACCCTTAATGCCCTTTACTTCTAGGAAACTGTCTATTTCTGTTTTAAATTTAATTAATGTTGTAGCTTCTACAGCTTTTTGTGGCAGCATATTCCATGGACCTACCACCCTCTGAGTGAAGTAGTTCCTCCTCATCTCAGTTTTGAAAGAGCAGCCCCTTATTCTAAGACTATGTCCCCTAGTTCTCGTCTCACCCGTCATCGGGAACATCCTCCCCGCATCCACCCGATCCAACCCCTTCACAATCTTATATGTTTCAATAAGATCGCCTCTCATTCTTCTGAACTCCAATGAGTAGAGTCCCAATCTACCCAACCTCTCCTCATATGACCACCCCCTCATCCCCGGGATTAACCGAGTGAACCTTTTTTGCACTGCCTCGAGAGCAAGGATGTCTTTCCTTAAGTAAGGACACCAAAACTGTATGCAGTATTCCAGGTGCGGTCTCACCAATACCTTGTACAACTGAAGCAATACCTCCCTATTTTTATATTCTATCCCCCTAGCAATGAAAGCCAACATTCCATTTGCCTTCTTAATCACTTGCTGCACCTGCATACTAACCTTTTGAGTTTCGTGCACCAGGACCCCCAGATCCCTTTGCACTTCAGTACTCTCCAGTTTCTTGCCATTAAGATAATAAATTGCTCTAGGATTTTTCCTGCCAAAGTGCATCACCTCACACTTTCCAGTGTTGTATTCCATCTGCCAAATCTCTGCCCACTTACTTAGCCTGTCTATGTCCCCTTGCAGGTTTTTTATGTCCTCCTCACTCACTACTTTCCCTCCCATCTTTGTATCATCTGCAAATTTTGATATGTTACACTTGGTCCCTTCCTCCAAATCGTTAATATAGATTGTGAAGAGTTGGGGACCCAGCACTGACCCCTGTGGAACACCACTAGTTACTGATTGCCAGTCTGAGAATGAACCATTTATCCCAACTCTTTGCTTTCTGTTAGATAGCCAATCCTCTATCCATGCCAGAATATTACCCCCAATCCCGTGATTTTTTACCTTAAGCAATAATCTTTTGTGTGGCACCTTGTCAAATGCCTTTTGGAAGTCTAAATACACTACGTCCACTGGTTCCCCTTTATCCACTCTATATGTTACTTCCTCAAAGAACTCCAGCAAATTTGTCAAACATGACTTCCCCTTCGTAAAACCATGCTGACTTTGTCCGATTAAATTATGATTATCCAAATGTCCTGTTACTGTTTCCTTAATAATGGACTCCAAAATTTTACCTACCACAGATGTTAGGCTAACCGGTCTATAGTTACCAGCCTTCTGTCTACTGCCCTTTTTAAATAAGGGTGTTACATTAGCAGTTTTCCAGTCTGCCGGGACCTTAGCGGAATCCAGGGAGTTTTGAAAAATTATTACCAATGCATCTACAATCCCTACCGCCACTTCCTTCAAGACTCTAGGATGTAAGCCATCAGGTCCAGGTGATTTATCCGCCTTGAGTCCCATTATTTTACCGAGTACCACTTCCTTAGTGATTTTGATCGTGTTTAGCTCCTCTCCCCCTATAGCCCCCTGTTTGTCCAGTGTTGGGATATTCTTAGTGTCCTCTACTGTAAAGACTGATACAAAATATTCATTCAGTGTTTTTGCCATCTCCATATTTCCCACCATTAATTTCCCGGTCTCATCCTCTAAGGGACCAACATTTACTTTAGCCACCCTTTTTCTTTTTATGTTCGAAGCGTCCCCTTACGCGCGCGTACTCACCCGACAAGAGCCGAATTTCTGGCCCAATATATTTCCTTTAACTTTCATGAGGACACATAATTGTTGTAAGAGTGTTCTGACTCATGAACGTTCAAGTACCTGATTTAAAAGCTGAAATAAGTATACTTAATCTGGACATTACTACCTCAGACAGTCACCATACATCAGCTGCCATCGCTTCATTTACTCAATCATCCCCTTCACAGGCGTTAACATTATTATATCCAGAGCTAACTTCATTACCCTCAGGTTAGCTACAGCTCTATGTCATACATGTGAACAATTTGTCAACACAGTATAAAGACTGGCTGAAACCAGCTAAACAAATTATTTTAAACTATCTGTTTCATCTATTTTTCGTATATAATGTGACTTCCAAAAGATAACATAAAACAGTAAAATGTAAAACATGTTTGTTACTATGAGGAGTTTTGACAGAGTCAATAAAAAGAAACTGTTTCCAGTGGCAGGAGGGTCGGTAACCAGAGGACACAGATTTAAGGTCATTGGCAAACGAACCGGAGGGGAGATGAGGAGAATTGTTTTTTACTCAGCGAGTTGTCATGACCTGGAATGCACTGCCTGAAAGGACGGTGGAAGCAGATTCAATAGTAACTTTCAAAAGGGAATTTGATATATACTTGAAAAGGAGAAATTTGCAGGGCTATGGGGAAAGAGCAGGGGGAGTGGGACTAATTGGACAGCTCTTTCAAAGAGCCGGCAAGGGCACGATGGGCCGAATGGCCTCCTTCTGTGCTGTACGATTCTATGATTCTACGGTACTATCTTATTAATGAATAAAAGTGTTCTGAGTTTGAGGGCTTTTTTCCTAGTATAAAAGACCTTATTGTGACCATGAGTAGATAAACTGTAATGTGACGGGTGACCTATGATGGTCAAGTTCAATCTAAGAATGGAGGCTTTAATGGCCAGCCTGCCAAACAAGAGGAAAGATTTCCTCTGTTCGCTGTGCACCCCAAACATAGGATTACATAGGATATACGGCACAGAAACAGGCCATTCGGACCAACCAGTCAATGCCAGCGTTTATGCTCCACACGAGCCTCTTCCCGCCTTTCCTCATCTCAATCTATCTGCATAACCCTCTATTCCCTTCTCCCTCATATGCTTGTCCAGCCTCCCCTTAAATGTATCTATACTATTCGCCTCAACCACTCCCTGTGGTAGCGAGTTCCACATTCTCACCACTCTCTGGGTAAAGAAGTTTCTTCTGAATTCCCCATTAGATTTCTTGGTGACTATCTTATATGGACGGCCTCTAGTTTTGCTCTTCCCCACAAGTGGAAACATTCTCTCTGTATCCACTCTATCAAAACCTTTCATAATTTTAAAGACCTCTATTAGGTCACCCCTCAGCCTTCTTTTTTCAAGAGAAAAGAGACCCAGCCTGTTCATCCTTTCCTGATATGTATACCCTCACATTTCTGGTATTATCCTTGTAAGTCTTCTTTGGACCCTCTCCAGTGCCTCTATATCCTTTTTATAATATGGCGACCAGAACTGTACGCAGTACTCCAAGTGTGGTCTAACCAAGGTTCAATACAGGTATAGCATAACTTCCCTACTTTTCAATTCTATCCCTCTAGAAATAAACCCTAGTGCTTGGTTTGCTTTTTTTATGGCCTTGCTAACCTGTGTCGCAACTTTTAGTGATTTGTGTATTTGTACTCCGAGATCCCTTTGTTCCTCTACCCCACCTAGACTCGCACCCTCCAAGTGATAAGTGACCTCCCTATTCTTCCTACCAAAATGTAATACCTCACATTAATTTGCCAATTATATGCCCATTCTGCAAGTTTATTAATGTCCTCCTGTAATTTGTTGCAGTCCTCCTCAGTATTGACTACCCCCCCCAATTTGATGTCATCCGCAAATTTAGAAATTGTGATTTTGATTCCAAAATCTAAATCGTTAAATGTAAATTGTGAACAGCAGCGGTCCCAGCACTGATCCTTGTGGAACACCACTACCCACCTTCTGCCACTGTGATTAGCTACCCTTTACCCCCACTCTCTGCTTTCTGTCCTGAAGCCAGCGAGCAATCCATTCTGCTACTTGTCCGCTGACGCCCCATAGTCCCCTGTATTAGAGGGGGCAGCACCCTGACTGACACCCATTCTTAATGGGTGCAAAGATCTGATTTCCCAGTAGCATGGGCCTGGCAGGTGCCAGAAATGTGCCTGTAGTGGCTCGGATGCCCCCCTTCACCTCCACCACCCCCCCTCCTCACAGAGCCACTTGTAATTTAGGTCCCTGCTCCTGACACAGGGACCGAGCTGGAGGCACCAAGCAGGCACAATCCTGGCCACATTAAAAAATTCATTCTGGGGATGTGGGCGTCGCTGGCAAGGCCGGCATTTATTGCCCAACAAGTTGCCCTGAGAAGATGGTGTTATTCTTTTGTCGTGGTTTTTGATACAACTGAGTGTCTTGCTAGGCCACTTCAGGGGGCGGTTAAAGGTCAACCACGTTGGCGTGGGACAGGAATCACTTAAAGGCCAGACTTGGTAAGGACGGCAGATTACCTTCCCTAAAGTACATTAGTGAACTGGTAGGGGGTGATTTTCTCAATGGGGAGCTTTTGGAGGCGGGACTCCCACTTGTCGGCCTCCCGCCTCCATCAACTTCTGGCCAACCCACACTATTTTTCCTTGATTGACCTTGTTAAGCCCACCCAGCGGGTTTAGCAGGCCAATTAAGGGAAAGCCAGTTGCAGAGAATGTCAGCGTATGACGTTTCATCTGTCAAAAATTTTTGCCAGATGAATTGTTATCGTTTGACAGCTCTGTGAAGCTGTCAAACACTGACATTCTCTGTAGTTTGATGAGGTCTTGAATTCAAAACCTCATCAAACCTCTTTCTTTTGCAGAAATGAGATGGTTGTTGCATTGGAGAATGCAACGGCCATCTGTCATCTCTACCACGGAGGTGCGAGACTCTCCGCATACCCACCGATTGAAGCCTGCAGGAAGAAACAAAGGTAAGTATGCTTTTTCTAACACTTTGCACTTACCTCAGATACTCACCTCTCCACACTTGCACCCATCACTCACCTCCACAGCACACTTTTATACCCCTCCGACCCCCGCAGACCCCCTACTCGCCTCGGTGACCTGGCGGGGTTCGGAGCCTTCGGGAATACCGCACTTGTGTGGGCAAAAAGGGGATAATCCTATTTTCTGCCTGTTAACTACCTGTTAACAGGCAGTTAAGTGGCTTTAATCCCTTCCCCCATCCAAGGAGACGGGACCCGGCGCGGGACGGCTACCCGCCTCCTGGGAAGATGGCATGGAGGCAGGTTGGGGGCGAGTTGGGTACCTGCCCCAAAATTCTGCCATTTCCCCGGCAGTCCAGCCTCCAAACCCGCCTCCCCAGGGCTGGCAAGATCGCGCCCCCAGTGCTTTTACGACAATCCGACAGCTTCACGGTCACTTTTACTGATAGCGGCTTTTTAATGTACAGATTTTTCAACTGAATTTAAATTCTCAAACTGCCGTGGTGGGATTTGAACTCACGTTCCCCTGGATTATTAGTCCAGGCATCTCGATTACTACTGCCAGGATCACGGCCTGTCCAAATTTGGCTCCTGTAAATGTATTTATGTTATTACTTTCCAAATCTTGGGGGAGAAATGGCGTTTTCGCGTGGAACTGGCACAAAATTATACAAGTGTTGAAAAGGCATGCCCAAAGACGGAGGCACAAATTGGGATTTAGGCTTTATCTCCATAATTCCGTCACACAGGCGTCCTGATGCAGCTCGTCGGCCGGCATTCCCGATAAATAAGCCGGCTCAGATGCTGACCTGGATGCATGCTTCACCCAGTTATTGCCAAATTTGGCATCAGGGCTCTGAAACAGGTGTTAGGCTCTTGATTACCATGGTCAAGGGGGCCTAACGCCTGCTTCAGGCGGGCGCTGTGGGCAACTAAAAGTCATCTGATTCAAAATGGCAGCCGCCGACGTTCAGGAGATCTACGGCCCAATTTTGGTGAGTTTTTCCCTCCTTTTACGCCCGAATAAGGTTCACGAGGTTGATTCCTGAGATGAAGGGGTTGAGGAGGTTGGGCCTATACTCATTGGAGTTTAGAAGAATGAGGGATGATCTTATTGAAACATATAAGATACCGAGGGGGCTCAACAAGGTAGATGCAGAGAAGATGTTTCCCCTAATGGGGGAATCTAGAACTCGGGGGCATAGTTTCAGAATAAAGGGTCGCCCATTTAAAATTGAGATGAGGAGGAATTTCTTCTCTCAGAGGGTTGTAAATCTGTGGAATTCTCTGCCCCAGAGAGCTGTGGAGGCTGGGTCATTGAATATATTTAAGGTGGAGATAGACAGATTTTTGAACAATAAGGGAGTGATAGGTGATGGGGAGCGGGCAGGGAAATGGAGCTGAGCCCAAGATCAGATCAGCCATGATCTCATTAAATGGCGGAGCAGGCTCGAGGGGCCAAATGGCCTACTCCCCCTATTTCTTATGTTCTTATGTTCTTATAATGGGCAAAATGAGGTTGAATTTCTCCCCACCTATTGTCAGTAATGAGTCCTCAGCTCAGTGGAGTAGACAAGGTGGTGGCCAAAGGAGTTTTCAATCAATATTGGGATCAATTTCATTGGTGTTTATTGGTAACTTATACTGACTGCTGATTGGTGATTGATTCCATACATCCATAATAATTTTTCTCTACTTGTTCACTGCTGATTCATTGCAGTTTTATAAATGTGAGATTCAAGCCAATCAGGTGCCTGTGTGAATCATGCTTTGCATTTCATACATGACGTACCGTGGCTGCAGTGTGTACCATCTACAAGATGCACTGCAGCAACTCGCCAAGGCTTCTTCGGCAGCACCTCCCAAACCCACGACCTCTAGGGACAAGGGCAGTAGGCGCATGGGAACACCACCACCTCCAAGTTCCCCATCGAGTCACACACCATCCTGACTTAGAAATATATCGCCGTTCCTTCATCGTCATTGGGTCAAAATACTGGAACTTCTTCTCTCACAGCACTGTGGGAGTACCTTCACCACGCGGACTGCAGCGGTTCAAGAAGGTGGCTCACCAAGGGCAATTAGGGGTGGGCAATGAATGCTGGCCTTGCCAGCGACGCCCACATCCCGTCAATGAATAAAGAAAAAAATTCCTGAATTGTGATGCCTGAGATGTGAAAGACAGATATGATAGACAGGTACACTATATGCAATACTTCTTCATATATATTTCCACTATATAGAAAATACTTTGCATTTTGTCCCATTACTTTGCACTAAAGTGACTATGTTGCAATTTGTGACCAATGCTTCAAATAAGGGTATTATAATAATCACATGTTATTTCATTCATTACTTGTTTCTGCCTTGCTATAACAGCAGTGGTTGGATGTACTGGAATGAAGATTATCATCAAGGGAAGCCTAAATCAGCCTCTGTTCTGTTCTTTGTTAAGTGATGGCGTCAGCATCTCTCTGCGAGACATATCACTTTAAAAGATTCATTATTTTTATTGAGGTACAATTCCTCTCCCTGAAATATATGAATGATTCTGAGAAATGGTCCATCATTTAACTGCAGTGGCCTTTAGAGGTTAGGCTTTGGGGTATGGTTTGACCCTCACTGGCACAAACATTGTGCCATTGAAATAAATCTTGATAATACAGTAATACAACTGGTCAAATGTCAGGAGTAGCGTTATCAATGGAATATTAGAGTTGATTTTATGAAATTTTATTTGACAGAAAATACTGTTGCTCAAAATTTTTCGATATGTGGTCCTGACAGGTGAGGCTTCCCATCGGAGGCTTGCCATTGTAAAATCGGCCCTATTAGCGCTATCAATTTAAAATAACAATCACAACAACTTGCGTCTATATAGTACCTTTAGCATAGAAAAATGTCCCAAGGTGCTTCACAGAGCCAAAGGAGAGGTGACCCAACGCTTGGTCAAAGAGGTGGGTTTTAAGGAGGGTCTTGAAGGAGAAGAGGGAGGTGGAGGGGTTGACTGAGGGAACTCCAGTCCACTGGACTCAAAATCCACCTCCTCCACCACTGGCACACTTTGGCTACAGTATATATGACTGCAAGATGCATTGCAGCAACTCACCAAGGTTACTTCAACAGCATCTCCTACCATTGTGACCTCGACCACTGAGAAGTAGGAAGTAATGTCATGAGAACACTATTTGGACATATACCACTCAAAGATCCCTCTAAGCTGCGCGGCCGCGCAACTGTCTGCTGGTCCCACGCAGCCCAGGACCGGCTTTTCAAATGAGAAATTTCACTCGTGCGTGAAACTTTGAATGGGCTGCGCAACCCATTAAAGGGACCGCGCACCCTGAATAAAATTAGGGGGAACATTGATACCACTGTCCTTTTCATTGTCACTGGGTCAATATCCTGAAATTTCCCTACCTCCATTGTGGGAGCACCATCATGGACTACAATGATTCAAGGAAGGAGGCTGCCATTATCTTCTCAGAGCAACTAGGGATGGGCAATACATAGCCCATTGACAGCATTGCCCACATCCCACGAACAAATGGCCCTCAGCGTGGCTGAATTGGTAGCACTCTCCTCCTTGGGTCAGAAGGTTGTGGATTCAAAACCCACACATAATCTAAGCTGACACTTCAGTACAGAATTGGGGGAAGTGGTGGGGTGTCAGAGTTTCTGTCTTTCAGATGAGATGTTAAGCCAAGTCCCAGACTGACAGCTCAGGTCGATAGTGAGGATGCCATTGCATTATGTGAAGAGCGGGGAGTTTTCTTATTTTGGCCAACATTCTTCCCTCAATCAACACCACCAAAAAGAAACTTAGGTGGTCATTCGTTCATTTGCTGTTTGTGAGATCTTGCTATGTACAAGTTGGTTGTGAGATCTTGCTATGTACAAGTTGGTTGTGAGATCTTGCTATGTACAAGTTGGCTGTGAGATCTTGCTATGTACAAGTTGGTTGTGAGATCTTGCTATGTACAAGTTGGTTGTGAGATCTTGCTATGTACAAGTTGGTTGTGAGATCTTGCTATGTACAAGTTGGTTGTGAGATCTTGCTATGTACAAGTTGGTTGTGAGATCTTGCTATGTACAAGTTGGTTGTGAGATCTTGCTATGTACAAGTTGGTTGTGAGATCTTGCTATGTACAAGTTGGTTGTGAGATCTTGCTATGTACAAGTTGGCTGTGAGATCTTGCTATGTACAAGTTGGTTGTGAGATCTTGCTATGTACAAGTTGGTTGTGAGATCTTGCTATGTACAAGTTGGTTGTGAGATCTTGCTATGTACAAGTTGGTTGTGAGATCTTGCTATGTACAAGTTGGTTGTGAGATCTTGCTATGTACAAGTTGGTTGTGAGATCTTGCTATGTACAAGTTGGTTGTGAGATCTTGCTATGTACAAGTTGGCTGTGAGATCTTGCTATGTACAAGTTGGTTGTGAGATCTTGCTATGTACAAGTTGGTTGTGAGATCTTGCTATGTACAAGTTGGCTGTGAGATCTTGCTATGTACAAGTTGGTTGTGAGATCTTGCTATGTACAAGTTGGTTGTGAGATCTTGCTATGTACAAGTTGTTTGTGAGATCTTGCTATGTACAAGTTGGTTGTGAGATCTTGCTATGTACAAGTTGGTTGTGAGATCTTGCTATGTACAAGTTGGCTGTGAGATCTTGCTATGTACAAGTTGGTTGTGAGATCTTGCTATGTACAAGTTGGTTGTGAGATCTTGCTATGTACAAGTTGGTTGTGAGATCTTGCTATGTACAAGTTGGTTGTGAGATCTTGCTATGTACAAGTTGGTTGTGAGATCTTGCTATGTACAAGTTGGCTGTGAGATCTTGCTATGTACAAGTTGGCTGTGAGATCTTGCTATGTACAAGTTGGCTGTGAGATCTTGCTATGTACAAGTTGGCTGTGAGATCTTGCTATGTACAAGTTGGCTGCTGCGTTTGCCTACAATGTCTACAGAAGTAATCGATTGACTGTGAAGCATTTTGCGATATAAAGCACGATATAAATGCAAATTCTTTTAATAATCCTTTTCATTGGTCTCTATATTAATAGTTGTCCATCAGAAATAATTCAGAAATTGCCCTATTAATCATAGAAGATATCTTGAACATTTGTGAGCTAAAAGCCTTGACATTAGTATTTGCAATATTAACGGGCAAGCACTTAACATCTTCGTGTGGAATTCCTCTGTCTGCTATTTTGGCAGAGACATAAATATTTTATTTTTAATTGACAAATGTTTCCAATGGCAGACAAGGAAATGTCATACAAATGCATTAAATGTTCATGTGATAATATTGCAAACAGTAATCCATGGGTTAAAACTAACACTTTGCCATACAATATAGGGGGGTCGATCTTGACTTCAATGGAAATAAAAATGGGGAGAGATGTAAACCAGGCTGCCGACTCGCTATCGGCTGGTTTACACTATCGACCAAAGTCAACAGCTACCCCAGTAAGTGTTAACTTCTGGGACATCGTTGACAAAGTTTCATTTCCGAATTAGCTTAGGTTTCAGAATCATTTCAATATCCAGTTTTAAAATGAGTCAGCAAGTAATTGATGCTGATAAAAATTGAAACCTATGCAAAATAATAATAGCAAGTTTCGTTGTTTTGTCATAATTGCCCTTTGAAAATTTCAGTTTTTTTGTTATTCGTTCCTGTGATGTGGGCATCGCTGGTAAGGCTGGCATTTATTGTCCATCCCTAATTGCCCTTGAGAAGGTGGTGGTGAGCCGCCTTCTTGAACCGCTGCAGTCCATTGGTGAAGGTACTCCCACAGTGCTGTTAGGCAGGAAGTTCCAGGATTTTGACCCAGCAACGATGAAGGAACGGCGATATATTTCCAAGTCAGGATGGTGTGTGACTTGGAGGGGAACTTGGAGGTGATGGTGTTCCCATGCACCTGCTGCCCTTATCCTTCTAGGTGGTAGAGGTCGCGGGTTTGGGAGATGCTGTCGAAGAAGCCTTGGCGAGTTGCTGCAGTACATCTTGTAGATGGTACACACTGCAGCCAAGGTGTGCCGGTGGTGGAGGGAGTGAATGTTCAAGTTGGTGGATGGGGTGCCAATCAAGCGGGCTGCTTTGTTCTGGATGGTGTCGAGCTTCTTGAGTGTTGTTGGAGCTGCACTCATCCAGGCAAGTGGAGAGTATTCCATCACACTGCTGACTTGTACCTTGTAGATGGTGGAAAGGCTTTTGGCTGTCAGGAGGTGAGATACTCGCCGCAGAATACCTAGCCTCTGACCTGCTCTTGTAGCCACAATATTTACGTGGCTGGTCCAGTTAAATTTTTGGTCAATGATGACCCCCAGGATGTTGATGGTGGGGGATTTGGCGATGTTGATGTCGTTGAATGTCATGGGGCGGTGGTTGGACTATCTCTTGTTGGAGATAGTCATTGCCTGGTACTTGTGTGGCGCGAATGTTACTTGCCACTTATCAGCCAAAGCCTGAATGTCGTCCAGGTCTTGTTGCATGCGGGCATGGACTGCTTCATTATCTGAGGAGTTGCAAATGGAACTGAACACTGTGCAATCATCAGCGAACATCCCCACTTCTGACCTTAAGATGGAGGGAAACTCATTGATGAAGCAGTGGAAGATGGTTGGGCCTAGGAAACTGCCCTGAGGAACTCCTGCAGCGATGTACTGGGGCTGAGATAATTGACCTCTGACAACAAAAACCATCTTCCTTTGTGCTAGGTATGACTCCAACCATTGGAGAGCTTGCCCCCTGATTCCCATTGACTTCAGTTTTACTAGGGCTCCTTGATGCCACACTCGGTCAAATGCTGCCTTGATGTCAAGGGCAGTCACTCTCACCTCACCTCTAGAATTCAGCTCTTTTGTACATGTTTGGACCAAGGCTGTAATGAGGTCTGGAGCCGAGTGGCCCTGAGTACCGCTAGATAGCACTGCCAACGACACCTTCCATCACTTTGCTGATGATTGATGGGGCGGTAATTGGTCAGATTTAATTTGTCCTGCTTTTTGTGGACAGGACATACATGGGCAGTTTTCCACATTGTCGGGTAGATGCCAGTGTTGTAGATATACTGGAACAGCTTGGCTAGAGGCACAGCTAGTTCTGGAGCACAAGTCTTCAGCACGATAGCCGGGATGTTGTCGGGGCCCACAGCCTTTGCTGTATCCAGTGCGCTCAGCCGTTTCTTGATATCACGTGGAGTGAATCGAATTGGCTGAAGACTGGCTTCTGTGATGGTGGGGACCTCAGGAGGAGGTCGAGATGGATCATCCACTCGGTACTTCTGGATGCTTCAGTCTTATCTTTTGCACTCGCGTGCTGGGCTCTGCCATCATTGAGGATGGGGATGTTCATGAAGCCGCCTCTTCCTGTTAGTTGTTTAATGGTCCACCACCATTCACGACTGGATGTGGCAGGATTGCAGAGCTTTGATCTGATCCGTTGATTGTGGGATCATTTAGCCCTGTCTATAGCATGCTGATCCGCTTTTTAGCATGCATGTAGTCCTGTGTTGCAGCTTCCCCAGGTTGGCACCTCATTTTTAGGTACGCCTGGTGCTGCTCCTGGCATGCTCTTCAGCACTCTTCATTGAACCAGGGTTGGTCCCCTGGCTTGATGGTAATGGTAGAGTGAGGGACATGCCGGGCCATGAGGTTACAGATTGTGGTGGAATACAATTCTACAAGTCGTCTGTTTTAACAGTGATACACTAATGATTTAGAAAAGTACAATGTCAATTAGTTTTCTAGTTTTGATTTCTCTAATTTCATTGAAATCCATTTGCTACTTATTTCACCACTTTTACCTCGAACCACAAGGGATTAGTAATATGTTGGTTTTCCTAGAATCGACCTAAATGGTTTCTGACAGTAATATTTCATAGAAGAATTGTGCATAAAAATGAATTATCCAACCCACAATGGTTCAACCACAGGAATGTTAACTAAGAAATGATTTCATTGAACTCAAAATGATTTGCGATAAAAATATGGAACTGATTTTATCTTTCCTTAGTGCACTGACGAAATCTCAGTACCCGCAGTGTCGAGATTTTGTTTGCGCCAAGATATGTTTTTTTCCATCCTGTTGCTAATTACAGTGCATAATCCCCTCTAACAAATTAGGCACCAACAACTGGAAATGACTGTGTGCAGTGCGTGTATAAATTCCCAACATATTTTTTTTAATATTCATTCACGGGATGTGGGCGTCGCTGGCAAGGCCAGCATTTATTGCTCGTTCCTAGTTGCCCTTGAGAAGGTGGTGATGAGCCGCCTTCTTGAACCGCTGCAGTCCGTGTGGTGAGGGTACTCCCACAGTGCTGTCATTACTTTGTCCTCTGGTTTAACAGCGGGGTTAAATGTTTGTACGCTAACATCGCACACTGTAATGTCTCGGCTCATATTAAGTATAGGAGTGCGATACCTCTGTAAATATTACGTATTATTTCGCAATTAAATTAGCTGACGTTACGATCAAGTTTGGTTTACCATCATGATGTTCAAAACAGGCCGTCTCTCTGTTACGTCACATGGAACTGCAAGGAAAACATCCTGGTCAGTCATAAGGAAAGTTACAAACTTTGACAGTAAAACTCAAACAGACAAAAGTCTACAAAGGTGAAAGCCACGGATTTTCGCCATGGCTCAGTTGCTAAGTTTCTTTCCCTGGGAGTGAATGAAGCCGCACAGACCAGGAGGGTGACAGGTTCGAATCTTGGTCTGTGCTGAGTTAACGGATCTGAGGATGACAGTTGAGGGCACTGCAAACTGGTATTGGTGGAGGAAAAAAAGATCAGCTGGGGCTGCTGCATCTTAACATCCTCCAGTGATCCCATCTTGAGAAGACAGGCGGGGGCAGTGGTCAGAGGTCCCTATGAGTGCCTGAAAGAACATAATGCAGCATACGCCATCGAATGTCGCAATGGGGGGTCTCAAACAGGTGGGAGGCCTGTTATTTGCACATGTAAAGAGATTAACAGTTGGACGGCTACAGAGGAGCCTTTACCAATATAGCGGGCAGCACTCCTCATGTGCAGAATGAGCACATGCTCGCCACCTGCCATATTGGATCCTTAGGGCGCGACCAGTTTCTAGGCCCCCTCGGCGCCTAAAAATTTGAATGCGCCACAAAAGCTGCCGGTGCCACCGCGGCCACAGGTTAACGGCCGCCAAAATTGGTGGTGCAGGTAGGACTGAAACATTCACGCTGGGGACTACTGATTAGTAGCCCAGCGCTAAACCCACGGTGTAACGCTCCCCTGGTGGCGTTAGTCCCAGCATCAGTCCCGAATGTGGTGTCCAGAAACAGCGTTGCATCTTCCAACAGCCTCTGGAAGCGAGGCAATGATTTCGCTAGGCATTGTGGGATATTGAAAGGGCAATGCATTGTCGTTTGTTTAAAAGGGCAATGGCTTCTGAAATGATAAAAATAAAAATGAAGTAAAAAAAAAATGCAGTTTTCTGCCCTTACAGCTCTACTGCCTTTTTAAAAAAAATTAACATTTGAAAAAAAATTCCCAAATGGGAGTCTTCAGCTCTTAAAGCTGAATTCCCTTCCTCAAAATGGGAAAAGTGCTTCAGTAAGCCAGGGAACGGGCTCCCACGGTCTCGCACGCAGCACTCCAGCTTTGTGCAGGGGGTCAACACTGCAAGACAGGGCCTCTACTCACAGGGGCCAGGAGGCCTCTCCAGAAAGAACGATGTGGGACCAGATCACAGAGGCCGTCACTGCCAGCAGTGTTGCCCCCAGGACCTGGCTCCAGTGCCCAAAGAAGCTTCATGACCTCAGACCACTGGTCAAGGTCAGTGAATGCATCTTCAAAAGCCGTCTCCTACCAACTGCACCACTAGCCTCACACACTGCTCAATGCACAACTCCACCCCCCCACCCCACCAATCACTCACCTACCAACAATCTGTACCAAACACGAGACACACCTCCCATTCCTAGCTACACCTCACCGCCTTGGAGGAGACGGTGCAGGCCATTCTTGGCAGGGGTATGGCTGTGCCCTTGGCCAGCGGCGGGGCTGAAAGGATACAAGATGCTGGTATTGAGAAAGAGCTCCTTCTGGCATGCACCTCTTGCTTTCCTGCCCTCCCCTCACCACAATTCCAACCCTTGTGCCTTCCTCATTTCATACAAGAAATGCAGCCTGCCCGGCCAGTGGTTGACCAACAAGAGGAAGAGGAGAGTGAAGAAGAAGACACACAGTCACTTGATTGGACACTCCCAGCCACCAGCTCCTCAAGGTCGACCAGCAAGGGCATTTGCAGTGTCCCCACTGAAAGTCAGCAGCCTTCCACCAGCCATGCTGCAGCCACTGGGGTAACACTACATGACATCAGTAGGATAGGCAAAGGCACACACAAGACAGTCACTAAGAGAATGCATAAGGATGATGAGATGATTTCTTGATGTCATATTGGATGGATAGATGCATAAAGTTGGATTGGAAAGTTTACTTTGTGGTGGCTTTTATTTCAGTATTGTGGCCAAGAGGACCCTGTGATGGTCAGTAACAGAGGGAAGGTAAGGTGTGGGACAAATGTTGAAAGGGGAATTGGGGTTGTGGTCACTGGTACCGCAGGCAGATGATTCCATCCCGGATATCCCGGCCAGAAAGGGGCTGTCTGGGTTAGAACATAAGAACATAAGAAATAGGAGCAGGAGTAGGCCAATCGGCCCTTCGAGCCTGCTCCGCCATTCAATAAGATCATGGCTGATCTGATCCTCACCTCAAATCTAAAGAACACAAGAAGTAGGAGCAGGACCCGGCCACTCAGCCCTTGGGCCCGCTATGCCACCCACAGGGCCTCGACCGATCCGAATTCAGCCTCATGTCCAATTTCCTGCCCGCTCCCCGTAACCCCTAATTCCTTTTACTTCTAGGAAACTGTCTATTTCTGTTTTAAATTTATTTAATGATGTAGCTTCCACAGCTTCCTGGGGCAGCAAATTCCACAGACCTACTACCCTCTGAGTGAAGAAGTTTCTCCTCATCTCAGTTTTGAAAGAGCAGCCCCTTATTCTAAGATTATGCCCCCTAGTTCTAGTTTCACCCATCCTTGGGAACATCCTTACCGCATCCACCCGATCAAGCCCCTTCACAATCTTATATGTTTCAATAAGATCGCCTCTCATTCTTCTGAACTCCAATGAGTAGAGTCCCAATCTACTCAACCTCTCCTCGTATGTCCACCCCCTCATCCCGGGGATTAACCGAGTGAACCTTCTTTGTACTGCCTCGAGAGCAAGTATGTCTTTTCTTAAGTATGGACACCAAAACTGTATGCAGTATTCCAGATGCGGTCTCACCAATACCTTATATAACTGCAGCAAGGGTTGCATCCTTCCTTCTGCGTCTTCCTCTTCTGCGTCTTCCTCTTCTGTTTTTTCCTCTTCTGCGTCTTCCTCTTCCCTCTGCGAGCGGATGCTGGAAATCTGAAATAAAAGCAGAAAATGCTGGAAATACTCAGCAGATCAGGCAGCATCTCGGCCTGAGACGTGAACTCTGTTTCTCTCTCCACGGATGCTGCCTGACCTGCTGAGTATTTCCAGCATTTTCTGTCTTCTCAGAGGCCTTCCTTTACCATCCGAGGCCTTGCAAGCCACCAGCAGCACTCCCTGCACACTTAAAAAAACTTTTAACATGTATAACATTTTAACAGCAAGCCACTACTACAATAAAATTAAAAAATCCTGTCCAAAAGTTTAAATGCAAACTTACCTGAAAGATGTGAGTGTCCCTTTAAGAGGTGCTGACAGCGCCTCTGTGAGTCTGCTAAACGCTCGGTTTTCATGGCGAGCTTAGGACCCAGCGCTTAACTCAGTGCTAAGGTCCAAGTTCGCCGAGGTGACGTTAAGTTGGCGGGCAGACGTCGCCCTCTCCCTAATTTAAATTTCCGCGGCCACCGCTTTTACCGGCAGCGCTGCCAGCCCTGGGAAAATGGCGGACGCCGCAGGACTAGCCACCAGCTGGCGAAAAAGCGGTGGCATAAAACATCCGAATTTTTAGCCCTCGGTATCAAGGTGAAGAAATGGCTGATGAGCTAAATAGATACCTTACATTTAAATTACAGTTCTCACTTCTGAAGATGATGCCACAATTCCAGTACTACAGAGAAGGCGCGCAGCTATAATTGCTTCCTTTGACCCAACTACAGAAATGGTTTTAGTCGAGATTAAAGAAAGACCTTGCATTTATATATACGCCTTTCACGATGTCACGACGTCCCACGGCGCTTTACAGCTATTTTGAAGTGTAGTCACTGTTGCAATGTAGGAAACACGTCAGTCAATTTGCACACAGCAAGATCCCACAAACAGCAATGTGATAATGTGACCAGATCATTTGTTTTAGTGATGTTGGTTGAGGGATAAATACTGGCCCCAGGACACCAGTTAGAACTCCCCCTGCTCTCCTTCGAAATCGTGCCACGGGATCTTTTACATCCACCTGAGAGGGCAGACGGGGCCTCAGTTTAACGTCTCATCCGAAAGACGGCACCTCCAACAGTGCAGCACTCCCTCAGCACTGCGCTGGAGCGTCTGCCTAGATTTTTGTGCTCAAGTCTCTGGAGTGAGACTGGAACCCACAACCTTCTGACTCAGATGTGAGAGCGCTACCCACTGAGCCAGGGCTGACACACTAACATACTTAAAGGACCCAATGAATTAGCCCAGAATGGTAAGGGAAATAGGGGAGATTGTATGTGTCCAGTGGCTCCTATTTCAGTCGTCTGCTGAGGTCCAAGTTGTTTTCCACGGATTGGAGGAAGAATCATGCGGTCACGTTATTTAAGAGGAGGAAGAAATCATACACTGGAATTCATAGTTCCCGTTATAAGGAAGCTGTTAGAAAGCTTTTTAGGTGATGTGATTTTGGAGAAGTCCGTGGTTATTTAGTATTCCCAGCGTGGTTTTAGGAAACGGAGGTCCCTGCCTCCCTAACCTGACTGAGTTCTTTGAAAAAGTGGCCAGAATAGTTGTTGAAAATATTACTGTTGCATACCTCAACTTCCAAAAAGCGTTTGATAAAGTACCACAGATCAAAATAACTGGAACGATTGTAATTATAGGACAGCTATTACACTGGCTAGGTAGTTGGTTGAAGTTGTGTAAGCAGAGACTTATATGGAGTGGGAAAGGAGGTTGTCATGGCGGCAGGAGCGCATGTTGACAACATTGAAACCATTTATGTAAATTACGATCCTGCGTTTCTTGCCGGACCTGTTTCCGGTTTTCTAACGTCCTAGGGCTTCACTCGCCACACGCTTGAACTCACTCAGCACAACGTGGTGCTAACCAGCAGGAAGGTCCCCACACTTAGCTGAATGTGGAGCCAGGAGGAACGGGAGTGACCCCTCCCCCCCAACGACCTCACATTAAAGGAACAGGGACTGCTCCCCGCCCGGCTACCGATCCCGATTGTACCCTGCGCACCCCCCCCCACCCCCCACCCAACCCCCCAAAAAATGGGCGTGCTCCAATTTCTACCCTCCCAGGTCTTTCCGTCTGCTCATATATACAAATAGAAAAGATACGATAGCAAAATACTGCGGATGCTGGAAATCCGAAACAACAACAGAAAACGCTGGAAAATCTCAGCAGGCCAGGCAGCATCCGTGGAGAGAGAAACAGAGTTAACGTTTCAATGTCTCTTCATCGCTCCTGCTTTCTATCCTATCACTGACCTTCCCTTTTGTTCTTTCATCCCCTCCTCCTTTTCCCAGCCCTAAACTTGCTTTAAAATCTATTTCATTTCCTGCTTTTTTTTCCAGTTCTGACAAAAGGTCTTCGACCTGAAACATTAAATAGAAAAGATGTTCTTTGGGGCCGCAGCTCTGTGGTGGGACGACAGTGAAGGGAATTGTTCACATCCAAGATTCCACATGATAAACACCATCCTGTTAAAGACATTCCGAAACTAGATTATCAGATTCGTTACTTTTTTTTTTCTAAAGTTCCAATGTAATATCAGCATCAGTTCTGGGACTTCCACCCATTTCCCAACCAGTTTCCTGGATTTTGATCTTATTTAGTCTGTCTGTAAGTTCCATCCATTTTCATTCAGTTTCTGTGTTGTCCAGTCATTTCCTTTCTGGCACAGATGATGCTTCAAATTTTCGTTTTCTATTAAACTCCCACTGCACTTTCATTCCGATTTCTTTACTGCTCCTTAGCTCAACCTTTGTAGACGGTCCCACATTCAATGATCCTTTGATGGTTGAAATGATTCAATCGTCTGCGGAATGTTTGTGCAATTTTCATTGGAATATCTGTATACTGTTGCAATGAAATGAGGAAAAATTAGGGAGTGATTGCCCAGTAATCTTTGAGTAATAACTGTGGATTTACGTCCAAGCCCAAGAGTATTATAATAACTCATTAATTCCCTCTGATAGCTTAATCAGATAATGCCAGTGCTGCGCTAGAATGTGAGCACAGGGCAGCAACAAACTTATGTCAATGAACTGTGAAGATAGGCTAAGGATTATTGTCTTTATTAAAACAAAATAATGACTGGAAATATGGCCATTTTTTCAGACGGAGGATTATACATAAAGTGGATGCTTGCAAATTTTTTGAACTGAATTAACTGCATGCTTTAAAAACCTAGTTTATGGAGAGCTTATGGCGAATCTCTTACTTAGTGTTGACTTAGGAACCAGGACGCAATAAATGTTAAGATTGTATCAGAAAGGAACCCAACTGATTAAGCTTCTGGACAGTGTAAATATATCTAAGCTTATATCTAGAGCAAAATGAGGAATTGATTGTTTCCAAATTTGAAAGGATTGCGACTCAAAGGATAACATAAGAACATAAGAAATAGGAGCAGGAGTAGGCCATTTGGCCCCTCGAGCCTGCTCCACCATTCAATAAGATCATGGCTGATCTGATCTTGGCCTCAACTCCACTTTCCCGCCCGCTCCCCATAACCCTTGACTCCCCTGTAGCTCAAATATCTGTCTATCTCCGCCTTGAATATATTAAATGATACAACGATGGACGGGAGCTACCTCAAGCAACTTCTTCTTAGGCAGTCCCTCGGACCGAGGATGACTTGCTTCCACACTAAAAAAGAGTTCTCAGGTGACTGATGAGTCCAATGCGGGACCTACAGTCTCTGTCACAGGTGGGGCAGATGGTGGTTGAAGGGGCGGGTGGGTGGGGTGCTTGGGTTGACGTGCGCTCCTTCTGCTGTTTGCGCTTGGCTTCCACTTGCTCCCGATGAAGAGTCTCGAGGTGTTCGGCGCCTTCCCGGATGCTTCTCCTCCACTTTGTGCGGTCTTGGGCCAGAGATTCCCAGGTGTCGGTGGGGATGTTGCACTTTTTCAAGGAGGCTTTGAGGGTGTCCTTGAAGCGTTTCCTCTGCCCACCTGGGGCTCTCGTGCCGTGTCGGAGCTCCGAGTAGAGCGCTTGTTTTGGGAGTCTCGTATCGGGCATGTGGACGATGTGACCCATCCATCAGAGCTGATCGAGCGTGGTCAAAGTTTCGATGCTGGGGATGTTGGCCTGAGCGAGAACACTGACGTTGGTGCGCCTATCCTGCCAATGGATTTGCAGGTTCTTGCAGAGGCAGCGTTGGTGGTACCTCTCCAGTGCTTTGAGGTGCCTGCTGTACATAGTCCATGTCTCTGAAGCATACAGGAGTGTGGGTATCACTGCTGCTCTGTAGACCATGAGCTTGGTGCTGGGTTTGAGGTCCTGGTCTTCAAACACTCTCTTCCTCAGGCGACCGAAGGCTGCACTGGCACACTGAAGGCGGTGTTGGACTTCGTCATCGACATCTGCCCTTGTTGACAGTAGGCTCCCGAGGTATGGAAAGTGGTCCACGTTGTCCAAGGCCTCGTCATGGATTTTGCTAATCGGGGAGCAGTACTGTGTGGCGGGGGCAGGTTGGTGGAGGACCTTTGTCTTACGGATATTTAGTGTAAGGCCCATGCTTCGGTAAAGGTGTTGACAATGGTTTGGAGTTCGGCCTCAGAGTGTGCGCAGACGCAAGCGTCGTCTGCATACTGTAATTCGATGACAGAGGATGGGACGACCTTGGATCTGGACTGGAGGCGACGGAGGTTGAACAGTTTCCCGTTTGTTCTGTAGATTAGCTCCACTCCAGCGGGGAGCTTACTGAGGGTGAGATGGAGCATTGCAGCCAGGAAGATCGAGAAGAGCGTCGGTGCGATGACACAGCCTTGCTTGACCCCGGTCCGTACGTGAATTGGGTCTGTGGTGGATCCGTTGGTCAGGATCACAGCTTGCATGTCGTCGTGAAGCAGGCGGAGGATGGTGACAAACTTTTGAGGGCAGCCGAATTTGAGGAGGACACTCCATAATCCCTCACGGTTGATGGTGTCGAAGGCCTTTGTGAGGTCAAAGAAGGCCATGTACAGCGGTTGGTGCTGTTCCAAGCAACAGTAAGTCGATGGAATGGGCCTAATGGGCCAAATGGCTTTCTCGAATCCCACAGACTTTTTTTAAAAAAGGTAAATACTGCAGCCCTGAATATCTGTGGGCTGTCAATCACGTGAGTCAATCTCTGGCTTGAAGCTTGAACCCACAAACTTCTGACTCAGAGGCGAGAGTGCTACCCACTGAGCCACGGCTGATACATTAAGAAACGTTGTTGATAGTTTTATTGCAGTAATACACCACAGCAATCACTTGTAGGCATTTGAAATCCTTCAGCTAGAAAAAACTATTTAGATCTTTGAATCTATGTACCATTGGAATTGGATAGGCACTTGAGGGAAATAAACTTGCAGGGCTACGGGGATAGAGCAGGGGGAATGGGACTGACTGGATTGCTCTACAGAGAGCCGGCATGGACTCGATGGGCCGAATGGCCTCCTTCTGTGCCGCAATGACGCTATGACATATCCCTTGATTCCCTTAGTGTCCAACAATCTATCAATCTCATTCTTGAATATACTCAAGGACTGAGCATCCATAGCCTTCTGGGGTAGAGATTCCATAGATTCACAACCCTCAGAGTGAAGAAATTTCTCCTCATCTCAGTCCTAAATGGCCAACCCCTTATCCTGAGTTCTCTTCCAGCCAGGGGAAACAACCTCTCAGCATCTACCCAGTCAAGCCCTCGAAGAATTTTATACATTTCAATGAGATCTCCTCTCATTCTTCTGAACTCCAGAGAATATAGGTCCATTCTACTCAATGTACAGTGCATGTCATAATGCTAGAAGTACAGTATATCCAACACTGAGAACCTGCATACATATCGTGCACTCGGCTCTTTAACAACAACAACTTGTATTTATATAGCACCTTTAACGTAGTAAAACATCCCAAGGTGCTTCACAGAAGTGTTATAAGACAAAAATTGACACCGAGCCACATAAGAAATTAGGGCAGGTGACCAAAAGCTTGGTCAAACAGGTAGGTTTTAAGGAGCGTCTTAAAGGAGGAAAGAGAGGTAGAGAGGCGGAGAGGTTTAGGGAGGGAGTTCCAGAGCTTAGGGCCTAGGCAGCAGAAGGCACGGCCACCAAAGGTTGAGCGATTATAATCAGGGATGCTAAAGAGGGCAGAATTAGATGAGCGCACATATCTCGGGGGGTTGTGGGGCTGAAGGAGATTACAGGATAGGGGAGGGGCGAGGCCATGGAGGGATTTGAAAACAAGGATGAGAATTTTGAAATCGAGGCGTTGCTTAACCGGGAGTCAATGTAGGTCAGCGAGCTCAGGGGTGATGGGCGAACGGGACTTGGTGCGAGGTAGGACATGGGCAGCCAAGTTTTGGATGACCTCAAGTTTACGTAGGGTGGAATGTGGAGGCCAGTCAGGAGTGCATTGGAATAGTCATGTCTGGAGGTAACAAAGGCATGGATGAGGGTTTCAGCAGCGGATGAGCTGTGGCAAGGGCGGAGACGGGCGATGTTACGGAGGTGGAAGTAGGCGGTCTTAATTATGCCGCGGATATGTGGTCGGAGGCTCATTTCAGGGTCAAATATGACACCAAGGTTGTGAACAGTCTGGTTCAGCCTCAGACAGATGCTAGGGAAAGGGATGGAGTTGGTGGTTAAGGAACGGAGTTTGTGGCCGGGCCCAAAGACAATGGCTTCGGTCTTCCCAATATTTATTTGGAGAATATTTCTGCTCATCCAGTACTGAATGTCGGACAAGCAGTCTGACAGTTTAGAGACCATGGAGGGGTCGAGAGAAGTGGTAGGTGAGGTAGAGCTGGGTGTCGTCAGCGTACATGTGGAAACTGACGCTGTGTTTTCTGATGCTGTCGCTAAGGGGCAACATGGAGATGAGAAATAGGAGGGGGCCAAGGATAGATCCTTGGGGGACCCCAGAGGTAACGATGCGGGAGTGGGAAGAGAAGCCATTGCAGGTGATTTTCTGGTTACGATAAGATAGATACAAATGAAACCGGGCGAGTGCAGTCCCACCCAGCTGAACGACGGTGGAGAGGCGTTGGAGGAGGATGGAGTGGTCAACCGTGTCAAAGGCTGCAGCCAGGTCGAGAAGGATGAGGAGCGATAGTTTACCTTTGTCGCAGTCACAAAGGATGTCGTTTGTGACTTTGATGAGAGCCATTTCAGTACTGTGGCAGGGGCGGAAACCATATTGGAAGGATTCAAACACAGAGGTCCAGGAAAGATGGGCATTGTTTTGGGAGGCGACAACACATTCAAGGATTTTGGAGAGGAAAGGGAGGTTGGAGATGAGGTGGTAGTTTGCAAGGACGGAGGGGTCAAGGGTTGTTTTTTTGAGGAGAGGGGTGATGACAGCTGATTTGAAGGAGAGGGGGACAGTATCTGAGGAGAGAGAACCGTTAATAATGTCAGCTAAAATGGGAGCCAGAAAAGGAAGTTGGGTGGTCAACAGTTTAGTGGGAATAGGGTCGAAGGAGCAGGAAGTGGGTTTCATGGACAAGAAGAGCTCGGGGAGGTCAAGAGGGGAGATCGGAGAGAAACTGGAGAAAGATGCGAGATCAGAGATAGGGTTGGGGTGAACCTTAGAGGAAGTTTGGCCCGGTGGGCTAGGGGAAGGAAGGGAAGTGGCAGAGGCAGCTGATCGGATTAAAGGGTCAAAATATATACGCCTTGAATTTCCAAGGGGGTTCTTCCAATCTCCCATTGTAACTTTGGCAGAAGATTGGAGGATACCCTGGAGAAATGGTGCCAATCGCCATTCCTGCCGTTTCTCCGGGATTTCCACCGATCTCCTACCAAAGTTATGATGGGAGATCGTGGAATCCCGCAGAAATTCTACCCCAGTGCCTGTACAAAAAGGGAGGCTCCAACTCTCATGTTTAGGGCTGCCAACACTCCAGGATTGTCTCGTGTCTCTAGGAATTGAAGATTAATCTCCAGGACATTGTTCCGCACTAAAACCAGGGAGAAAAATCATGGGGCAATAAACAAAATTGTGTGTTTTTTTCCATTTTCTTTGAACACTTTCGATATTAGTTATAAAAATATTGGTGATGGGGGAAAAAAAACTGTTTGACGGACAGTCAATAATTATCCAATTGGGTCATGAAAAGTGTGTTCGCTTTCTAATTGGCCGTGGGAAGGCGGTTCGCAAGCGTCCCTGGGATCACGTGGGCCAGGCAAGCCAATGGGAGAAGGGAATCCCCCTTCATACTTTTGACAAATAGACCTGTCAAATATATGAATGGAGATCACCCCAAAAAGACACTAAAACATTAAATACATTTTTTTTAAAATCATCACGTTTTTAAAATGAGTTAAAATTACATTAAATTAAATATTTTAAACAAAAATGTAATTTTTTGAAAAAAATAATTAAAGTTTTTTACGGGGCTAAAAATAAACTTACCTTTTTTAAAAGTATTTAAAAATTATAAATGAGTGAAATTTTTTTAAAAACTTTTTTGAACTCTTATGCTGGTAAAAGCAGGCCTTACGCCTGCTTTTACCAGGCGTAAGATTTTTAAGTGTTTTCAGCGGGCGGAGGTCTTCTCCAGGGCTTCACATGCCTGAAACCGGCATTCCCGATGTCCCTACGGGTGTGTACACAGCTCGTACACACCCGTAGGCATCGGAAAATACGGGCCTTTGTATTTTTCAAACCGTTTTAGTTGCTTCTTTGCTGTGTAGCTGCTTTGTTACTTTGCTACTTACAAACATATGAACAATGATGGACAGGAAGAGACCCCCACCCCGCTGCATCCAGTCTATCCCACATAATTGTAATGCCTTGTGCATCACAATACACACTCCCCACCCCACCCAAAACCATGTGATCTCCTGGGAGAGGTGAAAAAACAGATAACAATCCAGGCCAATTTGGGGGGGAACAAAATCTAGGAAATTCCTCTCCAAGCACCTTCGGTGATGGAAACTAGTCCAGGAGATCACTCCGGCCCTGATCATTCTATGCAGCGCCCACCTCTTGTAAGAAGTGATCTCCGCCCCAGCCAGAAACAGGTCCAGCTCTCGCTCGAAGGAATAGTTGCTCAATATAAAGCGACCTCAACAGTTTGTATCTTAATTCTTTGAAATAATGTACGGAGACCTTGTGCTAAATTCTATCCTCTGATCGTCATGTAGAGAGAGAAGCCTAATTGCAGAAATTGCTTCCAGGATGGGGGACCCAGCCTCAGGTTTTACATAATCTTTGTAAAGTGAATGACTTTATTAGCCTTGAGACCAATTTCAGCAGCAATAAATCCAACTGATTTATGTGCAATATACAGTAGATACACAAGTCCCACAAGCGCTTTACAATATTTGTACAATGATTGAACCTAACTGCTGGAACCAGCATATGGCTGCGTAAATAAATATTGCCAAACTGCTGGCAGGGGTTTGCAAAATGTGTGAAAAATTAAAAAAAATACTCCTTCAATGGCTCAATGAAGATTTTCACAGAAACCTTTATTGAAAAGAAGGGGTGAAAGAGTTTGTAACAATCTTAATTATCGTGTGAGAGACACTGCACACAGCTTTACAAACAAATAGCTTCATTCTTCGGGTGTGATGAGGAACTTCTTTTTGCCCACAGGATGGATCAGACACGCATGTGAAGTAATGACTCTGCGACAATCGTTTATAGCAGTTAGTGGCAACACATGACACTTGGGAACTGATTTAAAGAAGCTCGCAACTTGGTCAGAAGTGCGGCGGAATACCCTACTCACGGGCGTGAACCGGATTAATGCCACACTTCCGTTGAACTTCCGGCGGAGGAGCTGGAGCAGCACAACAACAACTTGAATTTATACAGCGCCTTTAATGTAGTAAACCGTCCCAAGGCGCTTCACACGAGTATTATAAGAGAAAAAATTTGACACCAAGCCACATAAGGAGAAATTAGAGCAGGTGACCAAAGAGAGGTAGAGAGGCAGAGAGGTTTAGGGAGGGAATTCCAGAGCTTAGGGCCTAGGCGACTGAATGCACGACCACCAGTGGTTGAGCGATTAAAATTGGGGATGCTCAAAAGGCCAGAATTAGAGGGGCGCAGATATCTCGGGGGGGGTTGTGGGGCTGGAGGAGATTACAGAGATAGAGAGGGGGCAAGGTCATGGAGCGAATTGAAAACAAGGATGAGAATTTTAAAATTGAGGCGTTGCTGGACTGGGAGCCAATGCAGGTCAGCGAGCACAGGGATGATGGGCGAACGGGACTTGGTGCGAGTTAGGATACGGACAGCCGAGTTTTAGATGACCTCAAGTTTACAGAGGGGTAGAATGTGGGAGGCCGGCCAGGAGTGCGTTGGAATAGTTAAGTCTAGAGGTAACAAAGGCATGGATGAGGGAGCTCAGAGGAAATCCTGAGCCCTGGCCCTCATAGAATAAACGGAGCAGCTCAGCACTTGCTCTCTGTTTGTTCCGGGTAGCCCTTCAGGCCAACAGCCGTGGCTGCTGTAACTCACTCTTTTGGCAGTATTGCTGAATTAGGCACTCTTCACATTCAATTCACAACTTTACACGGTGGGGTCCTCTGTATATTTTTGTCCGGGGCAATATTCTAACCTTAAGCTACTTTTTTCTCCTTCCCCCTTCTTTGGCTTTCCCAGCCATAAACTGTTGGGCGATCAAGAGGGCAGATGGGCCCCGCTAATGTCACTGTGAAGACAGCTGCCAGGCAGCACACAACAGCAATCCAGAACGACTGTCGGATTTTTTTCTTGCTGCCTGTGAGGAAGCGATTAGCCCAGGTGTCAGCCGTGGCTCAGCGGGTAGCTCTCTCGCCTCTGAGTCAGATCGCAGGTTCAAGTCCCACTCCAGAGACCGGAGCACAAACATCTAGGCTGACACCTCCAGCGCAGTACTGAGGGAGTGCCGCACATGTCGGAGCTGCCGTCTTGCGGATGGGACGTTAAACCGAGGCCCCGTCTGCCCTCTCAGGTGGGCATAAAAGATCCCACGGCACTATTTCAAAGAAAAGCAGGGGAATTTTCCCCAGTATCCTGGCCAATATTTATCCCTCAACCAACAACTCTGAAACAGATTTATCTCATTGCAGTTTGCAGGATCTTGCTGTGCACAAATTGGTTGCCGCAGTTCAGTGCATTACAACAGCGGCTACACCACAAAAGCACTTAATTGGCTGTGAAGCGCTTTGGGAAATCCCGAGGTCATGAAAGGCGCTATAGAAATGCACGTCTTTCTTTTTACTTATCTTAGCACCCCTCTCCTACCAGGACAGAGATCAGGAAGGAAGTATGTGGAAGATAATAGGTCCTAGCACTCCGATGGGCAGCACACGGCGGCTCCAATGCATCCCCCAGGTTATATGCCTGATATTTGGCACAAAACTCCGCCCGACCTGTCATCAAGTCCTATTCAAGTATCCACGTGGAACCCACAAAGCGGATGAAATTTCCCCCTCCTGGCAATTTTAGCGAGTCCAAAGTAGAAACTCGTATTTTTACATCCAAATTTTTTTGCTACAGTTATTGGCAAGAGGAATTTCATCCCTAGTGAAGCACTAGGAGAGTGTTAACTGAAGGACCCGCAAACTGCGGAGGCGATTTGAACCCTACCCACCCAGCCCAAACCGGGCAGGGGCGCATTCAAAATCGACCCAGGTTAGTTACCCACCCTGAGCCAACTGCGATTTTTAATCGGCTGTCTGAGGGGGACGTGACAGTGAGTTTCCCGCCAAGTCAACGCAGCGAGGAAGTAGTTCGTGGGGCCAGAAGGAGCAGGGTTGCTCCACCCGGCCACGCAAGGAAAGCTTAGGCCTCCCCCTGCCGCGGTCTCTCGCCCTCCCACCCCCCCTCCTTGATCCTGGGGACCCCCACCCACCATGGGACAGCCCGGCAGCCAATCCTGCCGCTGACTTGGTCTCGGCAGGCAGCCTCCAGGCCACGTAAATTTCCGCAGCTTCCGACCATGGGTGAGAAGTGGGCCGACAGGGTCGGAATGAGGCCCAGGAGTTAAAATACCCCCGGGCCTCTTTTTTTTGCTGCAGCGGGTGAGTTTTGAACTGAGACGGGGTCAATTTTAACCTAACGCTCCAGGCGGGAATCCCACAGGATCAGGTGGGACGCCGGTTTCACTCCCCGCCCGATATTGACTTCAGTGGAGAGTAAAATCGGGCGGGGTGTGAAACCGGCGTCGTACCCGATCCCGTCAGTTTCCCAACAGGCAGGTTAGGCTCAAATTGCCCTCCTAAAACTCTGCCGCCAAAACTGTCTCGTAGTTAAAATCAGAGCCGAATGTTGTATTTTAATTGCCTCCCCTCCAACAAGTGGTACTGCTGGAATGTCACTTTGGGTTGCCGCGCAATGGGAATGTTTCTCCCCCCTCCTCCAATTACTCTCTGAGCTGTATAACCCAGGAAGATCTCTGATTCAATATGTGGCCTCAGCTGTTCGCTAATTTCAGACAAGATCAGCAGCGCACAATGCTCCAACTGACCTCAGTGACCCTAGGCTAAATTATAGACAACCAGCCAGGGTTCCCACTCCTGATTGCTCTTCAGTGGCTCTTGCAGGCAAGTGCACCTGTGTAGATATTATTGGGTGGCAACAGGATCAGGCTCCATAGACAAATAGCCCATGAGCACTCACTGTCCAGACTGGGTTCAAGTCTTAGTCCAAGGACTTGAGCACATAATCAAAGCTGGTACTTTAGTGCCGGACGGAGGGAGTGCTGCACTGTCGGAGGTACCATCTTTCGGATCAGACATTAAACCACGGCTCTGTCTGTCCTCTCAGGTGGACATAAAAGATCCCAAGGCACTATTCGAAGAAGAGCAGGGGTGTCCTGGCCAATATTTAGCCCTCAGCCAACATCACTAAAAACAGATGATCTGATCATTTATCCCATTGCTGTTTCTGGGATCTTGCTGTGTGCAAATTGGCTGCCAGGTTTCCCTACATTACAACAGTGACTATACTTTAAAAGTACTTCATTGGCTGTAAAACGCTTTGGGACGTCCTGAGTTTGTAAGAGGCGCTGTTTGGATGCAAGTGCTTTCTTTCTTTAGGAAGAACAGCCATTTGAGTGAGACACTAGAGGACAGCCATCTATGGGTGGAGCTGACCTAACGTCATCAGAAATGCTATTTGAGTAGGCCTGTCTTCAGAGTGACATGGGTGGAGGCCAGGAAGCAGGTTACCCATCCAACCTCTCAGTTGTGACATGGTTTATGGCTTGGACTCATCACTAAACCAAATCCCACTCCTTGTGCCCTGAGCACCTCTTCAGTAATAATAACTGAGGAAACTTGATGGTCTAGACTTCAGAGTCTGAGGTAAAGTTACCACACAATCTTTCATTGATTTTTACCTGGCAGATAAAGGCATTCCCATCCCAGTGATAATACGGGTGTTAATGCATTACTCTCAGAGGGTAAAGAGTGAACACCACTCCTCCGAAACTCTCTACTCGCTTTAATATTACCACTCCTCTTACTTGTACTCTGTAAAGTGCCTTGGGATGTTTTGTATGTTAAAAGCACTATACAAAGCTGGTCGAGTCATGAAAGACATAGCTGCCAGACTGGGCCTGCAGCAAGTGGTGAGAGGACCAACACAAGGGAAAAACCTACTTGACCTCATCCTCACAAATCTATCTGTCACAGATGCTTCTGTCCATGACAGTATTGGTAGCAGTGACCACCGCTCAGTTCTTGTGGAGACAAAGTCCCGTCTTCACACTGAGGACACCCTGCATCGTGTTGTGTGGCCCTACCACCGTGCTAAATGGGATAGATTCAGAACAGCAGCTCAAAACTGGGCATCCATGAGGTGCTGTGGGCCATCAGCAGCAGCAGAATTGTATTCCACCACAATCTGTAACCTCATGGCCTGGCATAACCCTCACTCTACCATTACCATCAAGCCAGGGGACCAACCCTGGTTCAATGAGGAGTGTAGAAGGGCATGCCAGGAGCAGCACCAGGCATACCTAAAAATGAGTTGCCAACCTGGGGAAGCTACAACACATGCATGCTAAACAGCAGAAGCAGCATGCTATAGACAGAGCTAAGCGATCCCACAATCAACGGATCAGATCAAAGCTCTGCAGTCCTGCCACATCCAGTCGTGAATGGTGGTGGACCATTAAACAACTAACGGGTGGAGGAGGCTCCATGAATATCCCCATCCTCAATGATGGCGGAGCCCAGCACGTGAGTGCAAAAGACAAGGCTGAAGCGTTTGCAACCATCTTCAGCCAGAAGTGTCGAGTGGATGATCCATCTCGGCCTCCTCCTGAGGTTCCCACCATCACAGAAGCCAGTCTTCAGCCAATTCGATTCACTCCACGTGATATTAAGAAACGGCTGAGCGCACTGGATACAGAAAAGGCTGTGGGCCCCGAAAACATCCCGGCTGTCGTGCTGAAGACTTGTGCTCCAGAACTAGCCACGCCTCTAGCCAAGCTGTTCCAGTACAGCTACAACACTGCATCTACCCGCCAATGTGGAAAACTGCCCAGGTATGTCCTGTCCATAAAAAGCAGGACAAATTAAATCCGGCCAATTACCGCCCCATCAGTCTACTTTCAATCATCAGCAAAGTGATGGAAGGTGTCATCGACAGTGCTATCAAGTGTCACTTACTCACCAATAACCTGTTGACTGATGCTCAGTTTGGGTTCCGCCAGGACCACTCGGTTCCAGACCTCATTACAGCCTTGGTCCAAATATTGACAAAAGAGCTGAATTCCAGAGTTGAGGGGAGAATGACTGCCCTTGACATCAAGGCAGCATTTGACTGAGTGACATCAAGCAGCCCTAGTAAAAATAAAGTCAATGGGAATCGGGGGGAAAATTCTCCACTGGCTGGAGTCATATCTAGCACAAAAGAAGATAGTTGTGGTTGTTGAATGAAAATCATCTCAGCCCCAGGACATCACTGCAGGAGTTCCTCAGGGCAGTGTCCTAGGCCCAACCATCTTTAGCTGCTTCATCAATGGCCTTCCCTCCATCATAAGGTCAGAAATGGGGATGTTCACTGATGATTGCGGAGTGTTCAGTTCCATTCGCAACTCCTCAGATAATGAAGCAGTCCATGACCGCATGCAGCAAGACCGGGACGACATTCAGGCTTGGGCTGATAAGTGGCAGGTAACATTCGCGCTACAGAAGTGCAAGGCAATAACTATCTCCAACAAGCGAGAGACTAACCACCGCCCCTTGACATTCAACGGCATTACCATCGCTGAATCCCCCACCATCAACATTCTGGGGGTTATCATTGACCAGAAACTTAACTGGACCAGCCACATAAATACTGTGGCTACAAAAGCAGGTCAGACGCTGGGTATTCTGTCGCGAATGTCTCACCTCCTGACTCCCCAAAGCCTTTCTATCATCTCCAAGGCACAAGTAAGGAGTGTGATGGAATACTCTCCACTTGCCTGGATGAGTGCAGCTCCAACAACACTCAAGAAGCTCGACACCATCTAGGACAAAGCAGTGCGCTTGATTGGCACCCCATCCAGCAGCTTGAACATTCACTCCCTCCACCACAGGCGCACCGTGGCTGCAGTGTGTACCTTCTCCAAGATGCACTGCAGCAACTCGCCAAGGCTTCTTCGACAGCACCTCCCAAACCCGCAACCTCTACCACCTAGAAGGACAAGGACAGCACGTGCATGGGACACCATGTAATAAATGCTGGCCTTGCCAGCGATGCCCTCATCCCAGGAACGAATAAAAAATAGTGGATATTCACATTTCTAATCTAGAGGTTACCACCAGAAGATGAAGATGGACAAAAGGATCAGTAGAGAGATTTATGACCAGCTGTAAGATATGACCTAGATCAGGACAGTAATAACTGGTTAAAACTCCAGTTAAAGTCAATGTGTAACAAACTTTAAAGGAGCAAACTTAACCTTCCAACTTTAGAGGGATGAATCTTTTCAAGCCCCAATAGTTAATTTTATATTAAAGGGAATTGTTGACCCCTTCGGGAGACAGAGGTCAGAAGAACCCTGGTACCATCTTAAGTCACACAAAAGTAACAAAATAATATTTTCGTTATGCAATTTTTTTTACATTAATGAAATCATTACATTACAGTGAAAGTTTTCTGCACAGCTTTCAGGGTCTTAGTGAGCTTGTCAAATGGCTGCAACACTAGAAGTGTATGGCATAGAGCCCAGTTTGTCTTTAAAAAAGGACTATATTAAACCTTTTTACATTGTTCTCAGTTGTAGTTTTAGAAACTGTGGTTTTAAATGTACAAAGGTTTTACAGACTGTTCCACATATGCAACCATGTGAGGAAAACGTATCGGGGTGATTTTTATCTTGCTACTGCCCCATTTACACTTAGGCGGAAACAGATGGTTTCTACCCAACGGGCAGGGTTAAAATTGTGCCCTGTGTTTCTACAATCCCCTTTCCACGTGACAGTTTTCTTACAGACTGTTTACCCATTGCCCCTGTGCTCGCTGACCTACATTGGCTCCCAGTCCAGCAACGCCTCGATTTTAAAATTCTCATCCTTGTGTTCAAATCCCTCCATGGCCTCCCCCCCCCCCCACCCCCTCCCTCTCTCTGTAACCTCCACCAGCCCTACAACCCTCCGAGATCTCTGCGCTCCTCCAATTCTGGCCTCTTGCGCATCCCTGATTTTAATCACTCCACCATTGGCGGCCGTGCCTTCAACTGCCTAGGCCCTAAGCTCTGGAATTCCCTCCCTAAAAATCTCCACCTCTCTCTCCTCCTTTAAGATGCTCCTTAAAACCTACCTCTTTGACCAAACTTTTGATCATCTGCCCCAATATCTCCTTATATGGCTCGGTGTCAAATTTTGTTAACACTCCTGTGAAGCGCCTTGGGACATTTTACTACGCTCAAGGTGCTATATAAATACAAGTTATTGTTGTACCAAGGCTTTTCCTTAAGATTGTTTAGCTCTCCATAACATTTGTACCAATAGACTCAGGTGCAGTACTATAAGTCTATTAAAATGATTTATTTTGCATTGTCAGTCATTTACAAATTCAGCAACTTGCAGCCCAGTTCCTACGCTTCACCTGGTGTACGATGCACTCTTGCGGGAATCATATTTCTCACTAACTAAAATGTGATAATTCCAAGTGGTGAGGGAAATGGATAAGATAGCAAAAGAGCACTCTGAACATCAGAGTTGGAAACAGTTACCTCTATCCTATACCACAAAGGAGAGAAGTGAAAAAGATGCGAATAAAAAAGAAAAACGTTTTGAAAAAATTGGGCCAACTTTAATACAAACAGATGTCAATCCAGACCAGAGCCTTCAAACCTCTAATGGTTTGCAAATTTCATAAATGGCTCAACTCCAGTATCAAGCTTAATTGTCTTATTAACTCTTTCTCTTGCCAAGGCTTTGGAAACCACTAACAATACGTACGAACAGAGTAAAAATCCTTGAGGGTGACTCTGCCCCACAGTAACAGCATGTGAACTACAGGAAGATTATTTCAAAATGCCAAAAGTCGTGTAGATGCTAAAAATCTAAAAAGAAAAGAATGAGTAAAAAGCTGGAAATACTCAGAATGCAGATGTCAATGCTTCAGGTCTTTGACCTACCACAGAGTCCTGAGAAAGGGTCTAAGGCCTGAAACATAAAAGAAAAAAAGAAAGACTTGCATTTATATGGCGCCTTTCACGATCACTGGACATCTCAAAGTGCTTTACAGCCAATGAAGTACTTTTTGAAGTGAAACTGTTGCAATGTAGGAAACGCGGCAGCCAATCTGCACACAGCAAGCTCCCACAAACAGCAATGTGATAATGAGCAGATAATCTGTTTTTAGTGATGTTGACTGAGGGATAAATATTGGCCCCAGGACACCAGGGGTAACTCCCCTGCTCTTCTTCAAAATAGTGCCATGGGATCTTTTACATCCACCTGAGAGAGCAGACAGGGCCTCGGTTTAACGTCTCATCCGAAACATCAAATTCTGTTTCTGCACACATGCAGCCTAACTTGCCGAGTATTTCCAGGATTAGTGTTTTTCTAATGTGTCATTTCACTACATGCTGGAAGATTATTTCATGCATACGAAAATCAAAAGTCGTAACTCATACTTGTGAAATAATCCTTGGCAGTTAAAGCCTGCGACTTGCAGTCCAGGATTCATCTAAACTAGAGTTTGAGATTCTATCTCGGATCACATGGCCAAAGAACAAACAAAGTGAAGGGGAGGTCGGGGGGGGTTATTTTTCATTTGCGCAAAAGAGCATCATAACTTGTGACTGCAAATTTCCTGAGATCTCAGTCCATAATCATAGAATAATAGAAATTGCAGCACTGAAGGAGGTCCAGTCAGCCATTTGACCTGTTCCAGTGCTAGTTCTTCAATTGAACTCGTCAGCCGTGACGCAGTGGGGAGCATTCTTGCCTCTGAGTCAGAAGGTTGAGGGTTCAAGTCCCACTCCAAGAGACTTGAGCACAAAAATCTAGGCTGACACGCCCAGCGCAGTACTGAGGGAGAGCTGCACTGTCGGAGGTGCCGTCTTTCAGATGAGACGTTAAACTGAGGTCCTGTCTGCTCTCTCAGGTTGGACGTAAAAGATCCCATGGCACTATTTCCAAAAAGAGCAGGGGAGTTTGCTGTGTGCAAATTGGCTGCCACGTTTCCTACATTGAAACAGTGACTACACTTCAAAAGTACGTCATTGGCTGTAACGCACTTTGGGACATCCTGAGGTAGTAAAAGATGCTATATAATTGCAAGTCTTTCTTTCTCTCTGAAGCCCTTTACTTGAATCCCATTTCCTTGCAATTTTTCTGTATCCTTTTATATTCTTCCTTTTCAAATACTTATCCAATTCCCTTTTAAATCATCTTATAGCCTTTGGAGGAAAAACTCAGTGGCACCCCAAACGGGGCGCTAATTTTAGCACTCCTACGCCGTAAATTCAGCAGTAGCGCCCCAAGCAGGAGGCGGGCTGCGACTGGAAGCACTCCCCCTCCTTCTTGGGGCGCTACCAGTGAATTTCGCAGCGCTACGTACAATAGTGCCACGCGCGTCGGCACGTAGCGTCGCGGTATTGCAGGCCTCCCTCCCCTGATTAAAGGGGAGGGGCCTAGCACTGCGCGCACCGGGGCCCTGCTGGACCACCGGGGAGCAGGGTGCCGGAAAAGCAGCCCGGCACTCAAGAGGAGCGCTGGGCTGAGCGATCGCGGCCGGCACCCCGAAGAAAAAAGGAGAAGGGGGCAGGTGCTGGCAGTCGGCCCAAAAAAAATGGCCGCCCGACACCTGCCCTTTAAGTAGCGTCGCCGCGGATGCAAAAACGCCACCCTGACCCTGTCAGACATATCATCCGGCAATAGGTCAGGGGGCGCAAGCGGGGCGGGTCACAAGCGGGACGCTGCGCACGCTGATGACCTCATCGCCAGCGGCGCAGCGCCATGGGGCACTACCGACTACCGCCACTGCTAATCTCCCGCTGAATTTTACAGGAGGCATTAGCAGCGCCGCGCCCGAGCGTTAGGGGATTTGCGCCGTTAGCGCCCCCCGGGGGCGCTAAGGAGAGTCGCAAATCAACCCAATTTCTCCCCCTTTGTCTCATAGTTAATTGTGGTAAAGTATTCCAGCATCTATTAACCCTCTAAGTGAGAAAAATACTTCTCCATTCTTCTAGTGATAATCCTCAGTATATTCCACCTCTGTAACATCACCCACCTCTGCCTCTACCTCAGCCCATCTGCGGCTGAAACCCTCATCTATGCCTTTCATCATCTCCAGACTTGACTATTCCAATGCTCTCCTGGCCGGCCTCCCATCCTCCACCCTTCATCCAAAATTCTGCTGCCTGCATCCTATTCCACACCAAGTCTTGCTTACCCATCACCCCCATCCTTGCTGGCCTTACATTGGTTCCCAGTCCTCCAGCCCTATGACTCATCTCACTCCTTGAACTCTCTATCTCTCTGGCACGGCTTCTTGTGAGTCCCCAGTCCCTTCGCCCCACCATTGGCAGCCATGCCTTCAGATGCCTCGGCCCCACTCCAGGAATTCCCTCCCTAAACCCCTTCACCTCTCCCTCTCCTCCATAAAACATACCACTTTCTCTAAGCTATTGGTCACCATCCTAACAGCTAACTCTTTGGCTTGGTGTCCATTTTGTTCCTTCGGCCTCTGTGAAGCAGCTTGGGGTGTTTTTCTACATTAAAAACAATATAAATGCAATGTTGTTGTTGTTATTCTCCATTTATTATATGAAGTTTATGAAATTAGATTTTGTTGCACCTATTTTCCAGGCAGAAAACAGAGGCGCCGAGGTCCAATTTTGGGGACCAACCTCCCATATCCGAATGAAATGAGCCTGTTTAAGGACCCCTGCCTGAAATGAAGCTGCCCTGAGAGGAGCAGGAGCTGGGCCTAAACCGTTCAGCCTTTCCAGGGGTAGATGCGCCCTAAGGAGCGGCCGCCACCAAAAAGCAGAAGGTTTTCTTTTTTTTTTCCATATAGTGCTCCTCCCGGCTCCACGGCATTCCTGAGAGGCCCTGCTGGTTCATGATTGCACCCACCCGCCCATCCAACTTCCCTCTCATTCTGCTTCCGCCTCCTGCCCCCTCCCCAGGGCTTAACTGAGGGCTGCTGCCCGTGCCGCGGCAGCCCAAAATGGGCCTCAGCTTCGCTGGTGAGCTGCCTGGAAATGAACAGTAGACTTCATCAACTCGCTGCACGTATTAAAACAAGGCCCTGGCGACCAATAGCGATTGGGCCTACCTGTTCAAATGCACCCGGTTCACATCGCCTTGCGGCACTAAAGAATTTTTACCCCTTTAGATGTGCCAATCACTGGAAACAACCTTTCACTATTAACCCTCTAAAAACCTTGTATAAATTGGAAATCTCTACTGTATGCCCCTTAACCTTCCCTCTTCCATTAAAGTATACTTTTTTCAAGCCTTTCTTCATAACAATAATCTCTCATTCCTGATATTATTCCAATGAATATTTGCTGCACCCTTTCCATCACTCTAATGTCATTCCTATAATAGGATGCCCAGAACCAATGCCAAACCAATGTCTTGTACAAAGTCAACATCACTTCCTTGCTTCTAAAAAGAAAGACTTGCATTTCTATAGCGCCATTAACAACCTCAGGACGTCCCAAAGCGCTTTTCAGCCAATGAAGTGCGCACTGTTGGAATGTTTGCGCGCAACAAGTTCCCACAAACAGCAATGGGATAAATGACCAGGTTATCTGTTTTTAGTGATGTTATTAATGTTGGACACTGGGGAGAACGCCACTGCTCTTCTTCGAATAGTGCCACGGCATCTTTTACGTCCAACAGAGAGGGCAGAAGGGGCCTCAGTTTACTGTCTCATCCTAAAGACGGCACCTCCAACAGTGCAGTGCTCCCTCAGTACTGCACCAGAGTGCCAGCATAGACTTTGGGCTGGATTTTGATAGGGCTGTGGAGGCGGGTTTGGTGGCGTGTGGGGGGTGAAAAGTGGCGGGCGGACCTAATCTCTCTCTCTCTCTCTCAGCTGCTGCTCATTTTGCATCCAGATCCTCTCACAGCAAAGACCAGGCAGTCTTTGCAGACCTTCAATGCAGCAGCAATGATGACATCATCAGAGGCGACTTTCAGACTGAAACCACTAATTGGGTCATGGGTTCCCACATGCTGGAACTCAATTGCCCAATTAGGTGAAAATTGCATCAATCTCCCACATCCAATTGCAGTCGGGTGGATAACACGAAATGCGGATGACACGACCCCAACCCGCCCCAGTATCAAAATCCCGCCCTTTGTGTTCAAGGCTCTGGAGCGGGGCTTGAACCCACGAGAGTGCTACCAGCTGAGCCCCAGCTGAAACCTGGAGGAGGTAGGACTCGTCAAGCTACATGGGAAAGAGAAAGGCATCAGTTAGCTTAATGGTGGCAAAGCCATTTCACTCGCACTATGGAAGGTGGAATGGCGCCACTTCCTAATAGTCTCTCGCCGGAGAGGAAGCCATCCTGATTTCCAGCATCAGGGTTAGCTGGGGAGCCGAGCGGAGGAATAAGAAAGGCATGGCAGCAGAGGGGGGGGGGGGTGAGAAATGAGAAACTTGCTCTGCCTTCATCTGATTTCCAAAGAATTACTGTCCTGTATATCATCATATGTTGTTACCCTGTAACCGGATGACCTAGACTTTGCTGTGAGCTGTTTGCTGGGTGAATGTATGTGGCAAGAGCCCCACTATAGTCTGTTTCCAATATTTTCAATCACTGACAGATGTGAATATTTAAATAGCCCCCAGCAGTGGTCCACACAGAGAGTAATCTGGGTGGAGTTCACAGCTGTGTTGCCTTTCAGGATTCAAATGATGCTGATATTCATAATCTTGTGGTTTAAGGCATAATTTAAACACCCTGACATGTTACTGCTGTAGAATGCACTGCTAGCTCGATTTTATGGTAGCTGTAATATCTTAACTTAAACTGTTGACAACATTCCCCTCAGCCTTTCTGGTGGACTCCCCACCGTACTTTCAGTAGGAGTCTGCCAGAATGGCCACAACTGCAACCAAGACCCAGATAATCTGACGGTGGGGCATAGTTTCCAGAATGGCCTTGCTGGCCATTGACATTAGAGAATTCCTCAAGTCAAGAGATCCTATGTCCCAATCTCCAAAAGACCCGGCATCATCTTGGAGGCTGGTGTGCTGAGTGAGAAGGAGGCCACCCGGGGGCCCCGTGCTCCTGGGAGTCCGACCTCCGCACCTAGCGGCCAGAGGCCTGATTTGCCCGCCGCACAGTGCCAGGTGGGCGCTCGAGATTGAACCTGCAGTGGCACAGGCACGCACTGGCCCCAAGCAAATTAGGCTCCCTCCCCCTGACCCCGCATACTTCAACAGAGTCAGCGCAGAAAGGCACCAACAAGCAGGATCCCAGTGTGTGGAATATCAGGTCCCCTGGATTCCACTTCCACTTAATATCGGCCGTGGCACAGTGGTAGCACTCTCTCCTCTGAGTCAGAAGATCATGGTTTCAAGTCCCACTCCAGAGACTCAAGCACAAAAACCTAGGCTGGCACACTCAGTGCAGTACTGAGGAAGTGCTGCACTGTCAGAGGTGCCGTCTTTCGGATGAAACATTAAACTGAAGCCCCGCCTGACCTCTCAGGTGGACATAAAAGATCCCGTGGCACTATTTCGAAGAAGAGCAGGGGAGTTCTCCCCGGTATCCTGACCAATATTTCTCCCTCAATCAACATCACTAAAACAGATTATCTGGTCGTTATCACATTGCTGCTTGTGGGAGCTTGCTGTGCACAAATTGGCTGCCGCGTTTTCTACAGTGACTACACTTCAAAAGTACTTCACTGGTTGTAAGGCGCTTTGGGATGTCTTGAGGTCGTGAAAGGCAAGTCTTTCTTTTAATAACGGATATGACTCAGTCAGGATCTGGTGACGGGTTACTCCAAATGCAGTATTCATGGGTTTGCACAACTCAAGAGGGAATTCAAAAGTTATTGATAGGAAGATACAATGAGCAGCTATCCCAACTATCGAGTATATATCTGGGGTTCCTAGATGATACCAAGTTAGCCTGTGACTTCAGCAGCAACATTTATATTGTCCTGGGGGGACATCGGTAACCAACACCTCTGACCCCTTTACCTGGCTCTCAGAACCACAGGGAGCCGTGCTGTGAGGTGAATGCAGCAGAGGTAAAGTGAACACTGCCCTTTGGTGGATAACACATTGAAGACACAATGAGGAATATTCCAGCCGGTTTTTTCTCTCTCTCAGAGACAGAGAGCCACGTGAAGCACAAGGTGGTAATTGATACAATAGCAAAATACTGCGGATGCTGGAAAACTGAAATAACAACAGAAAGTGCTGGAAAAACTCAGCAGGCCAGGCAACATCCGTGGAGAGAGAAACAGAGTTAACGTTTCAGGTCAAAGACCCTTCGTCAGAACTGAGAAAAAAGCAGGAAATGAAACAGATGAAGTTGGAGGCTGGGGGAAGGAATAAAAGAACAAAAGGGGTGGTCTATGGTAAGTAGAGACATTAAGAGATGCTCAAGGTGAGACGAGATGGTAATAGGACAGGTTAAGAAACAAAAGATGGCTCAGAAGTGTGAAATGAGCTGGCAGAATGAGAGACAGCTGCTATGGGGGGAGAGAGAAAAAAAAAAGGGAAAAGGCACAAACCAAAAGTGTGGATAAAATGTGTGTATATATATATATGGTAGGGGTCGAGGTTATGATCTGAAATTGTTGAACTCGATATTGAGTCCGGAAGGCTGTAAAGTGCCTAATCGGAAGATGAGGTGCTGTTCCTCGAGCTTACGCTGAGCTTCCGTAGAACAATGCAAGAGGCCGAGGACGGTGAGGTCTGAGTGGACGTGGAGCGGTGAATTAAAATGACAAGCGACCGGAAGCTCGGGGTCACCCTTACGGACTGAACGGAGGTGTTCCGCAAAGCGGTCACCCAATCTGCGTTTGGTCTCCCCAATGTAGAGGAGACCACATCGTGAGCAGCGAATACAGTATACTAGATTGCAAGAAGTACAAGTAAATCGCTGTTTCACCTGGAAGGGGTGTTTGGGGCCCTGGAGAGTGGGAAGGGGGGATGTATAAGGGCAGGTGTTGCATCTCCTGCGCTTGCACGGGAAGGTGCCGGGCGAGGGGGAAGGGGTGCTGGGGGTGATAGAGGGGTGGACTAGGGTGTCTCAGAGGGAGCGGTCCCTACGGAATACTGAAAGGGGAGGTGAGGGGAAGATACGTTTGGTGGTGGGATCACGTTGGAGGTGACGGAAATGGCGGAGGATGATCCGTTGAATGTGGAGGCTGGTGGGGTGAAAGGTGAGGACAAGGGGAACTCTATCGTGGTTCCAAGAGGGAGGGGCCGATGTGAAGGCAGAAGTGCGCGGGAGATAGAACGGACACGGTCAAGGGCCGTGTCAACCACGGTAGAGGGGAATCCTCGGTTGAGGAAAAAGGAAGACATGTCGGAAGCACTGGTATGGAAGGTGGCATCGTCAGAGCAGATGCAGCGGAGACGGAGAAACTGGGAGAAGGGAATAGAGTCCTTACAGGAGGCGGGGTGGGAGGAAGTGTAGTCCAGGTAGCTGTGGGAGTCAGTGGGCTTGTAGTGAATGTTGGTCAATAACCTATCCCCAGAGATGGAGACGGAAAAGTCAAGGAAGGGAAGGGAAGAGTCGGAGATGGACCATGTGAAGGTGAGGGAAGGGTGGAAATTGGAGGCAAAGTGAATGAAATTGTCTAGTTCAGGGCGAGAGCAGGAAACGGCACCGATACAGTCATCAATGTACCGGAAAAAGAGGTGAGGGAGGGGACCCGAGTAGGACTGGAACAAAGAGTGTTCCACATATCCCACGAAAAGGCAGGCATAGCTAGGACCCATGCGGGTACCCATAGCAACACCTTTGATTTGGAGGAAATGAGTGGAGTCAAAGGAGAAGTTGTTCAATGTGAGAACAAGTTCAGCCAGGCGGAGGAGGGTGCTGGTGGATGGGGACTGGTTGGGCCTCTGTTCAAGGAAGAAGTGGAGCGCCCTCAGGCCATCCTGGTGGGGGATGGAGGTGTAGAGGGATTGTACGTCCATGGTGAAAAGGAGGCAGTTGGGGCCAGGAAACTGGAAACTGTTAAAAGTGGCGGAGGGCGTCAGAGGAGTCGCGGATGTAGGTGGGAAGAAACTGGACAAGGGGAGAAAAAATAGAGTCGAGATAGGAAGAGATAAGTTCTGTGGGGCAAGAACAGGCTGAAACGATGGGTCTACCGGGGCAGTCCTGTTTGTGGATCTTGGGACGGAGGCTGTGTGGGGTTGGGGAACTATGAGGTTGGCGGCCTTGGGGGGAAGGTCTCCAGAGGAGATGAGGTCAGTGACAGTCTTGGAAACGGTGGCTTGATGTTCGGTAGTGGGGTCATGGTCCAGGTGGAAGTAGGAGGAGGTGTCGGAGAGTTGGCATTCAACTTCCACTAGGTAGAGATTGGTTCGCCAAACAACAACAGCACCACCCTTGTCAGCAGGTTTAATGACAATGTCGGGGTTGGATCTGAGAGAATGGAGTGCTGCAAGTTCAGAGGGAGGTAGGTTGGAGTGAGTGAGGGGAGCAGGGAAATTGAGACGGCCGATGTCACGGCGGCAGTTAGCAATGAAAAGATCTAGAGAGCTCCCCCATGGCAGCTGTCTTTCATTCTGCCAGCTCATTTCACACTTCTAGAGCCATCTTTTGTTTCTTAACCTGTCCTATTACCATCTCGTCTCGCCTTGAGTATCGCTTAATGTCTCTTTACTTCTCACAGACCTCCCCTTTTGTTCTTTTATTCCTCCCCCCAGCCTCCAACTTCATCTGTTTCATTTCCTGCTTTTTTCTCAGTTCTGACGAAGGGTCTTTGACCTGAAACGTTAACTCTGTTTCTCTCTCCACGGATGTTGCCTGGCCTGCTGAGTATTTCCAGCGCTTTCTGTTGTTATTTCAGTTTTCCAGCATCCGCAGTATTTTGCTATTGTATCATATAAAGTGCTAACTGACTCAAAGTTTTCACTCTGCACTTGCACGAAAACCCATAGTGGTGGATGCGCTGAGTGCCTTTTCTTAAGCAACTGTTGTAAACCAGAATTTTACTGTACTGCTTTAACTCCCACTGAAAGTCAGATAATCAGCTGAAAAACCGGACTATCCAGCTAAAAACAGGAAGGGCGGTATCCCTGAAATGACAACGGAAAGTGCTGGAAACACTCAGCAGGTCAGGCAGCATCGGAGAGAGGAGAAACAAGAGTCAACATTTCGGGTCGAACCCTTCGTCAGAACTGGAAAAGGTTAGGGAGGAGAGATTTTTAAGCAGGGGCCGGGAGGAGGGAGGAGGAAAGAACAAAGGGAAGGTCTGTGACAGGCTGGAAGGCAGGAGAGATTGACTGACAAAAGGGTTGATAGTGCAAGGCAAAAGGTAATGGGACAAGTTAAGAAACAAACGATGGCTCTAGATGATGTGTGAATGATGATGGCAGCAACATTAACAGCTACCATGTGAGGAAACAAGAGAAAAAAGAGAAAGAAATACAGGGGCCAATTTATAGTCTGAAATTGTTGAACTCGATGTTGAGTCCAGAAGGCTGTAAAGTGCCTAATAGAAAGATGAGGTGCTGTTCCTCGAGCTTACGTTGAGCTTCGTTGGAACAGTGTAAGAGGCCGAGGACGGAGAGGTCAGAGTGGGAGTGGAGCGGAGAATTAAAGTGACAAGCGACCGGAAGCTCGGGGTCACGATTGCGGACTGAACAGAGGTGTTCCGCAAAGCAGGTCACCCAATCTGCGTTTGGTCTCCCCAATGTATTAGGGCGGTAACCCTAACTGGTTCTGTGATCTAGTTGGTGGAACAGAGGGGCTTTACAGCACCATGATACAAACATTGCACCCAGAATTGTACACAATATTGACCTGACTAGTACAACAATGCCGAAAAATTCCTGTAACTGGTCAAGGAACAGGGCTCGCTGTTAGTTAGACTTATCCTTGCCCGTCTAATCTCCACGATATTTTGCACGGCAAGTTGCTGGAAGTGGGAAATCCAAACGGCGCCCTCTACAGGGCATCTGGGACCTGAGTGAACAGGACAAGCAACGGGGTATCTCCTTAACCAATCAGATTGAAGGATTGCCAAATGAACAGCGCAAGGACTGAGCAAGGAATTGTAATTCAGAATGGGTGAATTCAATGTCAAATCAGATACAGAAAGAGAAATAAAGAAGGGGGAAAGAAAAATTGGATTGAGAGGGAAAAAAGAGACAAAAGTTTTTTTAAATTAATTTTAACTAAAAAAAATAATCACCAACAACAATTAAAACCTAAAGGAATGAGACTCCAGACTAGTAATAGTGAATTTTCAGTGCCAAAGAGGTTGATTGGCAGTAACTAGCACTTATCATGGCATTAAAAGGGTACTTAGACTGAAGTGGACAAGCCCGATTTTTCTGTGGTGAGTTTACTTCGTATCCACTGTGCAAGTACAGGAACTTCACGCCGCTCAATGCATTTGAACGGGGGGTGGGGGGGGGAGGCAGACAGCGAGATGCCGTTTTCACGAGCTAATGGCGGAGCGGCGCAACTTTAGACAGCAACTTCTCGATTTCCGCGTTTAATCGCGCATCTGCCCGTGCCTGAAGTTGCTGTGGCATCTGCACTTCAATTAGAGCGAGCACTATTGGCCTCACCGTTATTTTGACTTCAAATTTTGGGCCAACAATTTACATTTATATAATGCCTTTGACATATAAAACCCACCCAAAGCTCTTCACAGTGGTGCAAGGACTAATGAGTGGCACGGGGTTAAAATAACCTAATTCAACTTGCAACGAAATGATTTCATGATGCGTCTGAGCAATTATATTAGCCTTGTTGACCAGTGGCCTCAACGTGACAGAATACTCTCAGTAAATAGTAAATAATTATAATCAGTAAGATGCTTTTCCATTTTCGCCTTTGTTAAAAGAAGGTATTTTGTCCATTCACTCAATGAGCAGAACTATCAACTTTAGTAGGGGTGTAAAACAAGCAGTGGCGGATCGGTTGCCCGTGATACTCCCCACCCAACTTTCCTTTCAGTTGAAGTCAACGGGAAGAAAAATCACGCGGGGTTTGTAACGGACGGCCGATCCACTCCTGCCCATTTCACGCTCTCACCGAAGTTTAAAGCTCTGTCTAGTCTCTCCAGATCCCTTTAAATGCTATCAATCTCCCCTACACTGGCTACCTGGACACAGCCTCGTGTAATCATGAAATCTGAAAATATTACCGGCAGTACCCTCCACTGTGACATTCATGAATACAACAGTATATCTGGCAGAAGACCCTGAATAAAGCCCTCCAAAACTCGAGTATTCACTACTCCATTAGACAGAGCCTTATCCATTATTCACCAGCTTCTGCTCTCGATTACCAAGACTATTTTCTAAGTAATCGCCATTAATACCATGTGCCCCATCTTCCTTACGAACTTCAAATGCAAAGCATTTAAGTATCATCAGAAAACTGGAATATATTAAGCCTGACAAAGAGCCTGCAGCCTTGCATCTAAAAAGTTTGCCAATCTTTACAGATACTGGTGGTTCTGCTGTTTTTCTTCCAGTATTTTCTGTTTACATTGCAGATTTCCAGCACTTGCATGTTTTTGGTTTTATCTGAGGATGTTATGTCTATTGGATAGTTCTCATCCACTAATATGGGCGCTTCTCAAATAATTCTAGTACATTCATGAGTCATGATTATTTCTAAAACCTGAATCTTCCTTTTATGTTCCTCAGGTAAATATTGATAAGTGTCCTGTAAACCACTCTTGAGAATTTCCCCCACTATTGATGTTGAACTAATTGGCCTATTATTCCTTAATTCATGGTTCACCCTTATTTTTTGAAGTATTAGGATTAATTGAGTCACTCTCCAGGTCTCAGATACAACCTATGTATTTATGGAGTTCCTGTAAATATTAACCAGGGTCTTGCGTATTTCCTCACTCATTTCCTTGTAAATTTTGTGTTATATCCCATCTGGTTTGAGATTTGTAGATATTAGAGCGCTTTGAGTTCCTTCATAACACATGTTAGACATATGTTACAGATTCCCAAGCTAGTTGAACTGGATCTGGAAATTGTCCACAGTCTTCACTTGTGAAGACTGACGTGAAGAATTAATTTAACACATCTGCTATTTCCCAACTCCCCCTGATATTTTTACCCAACTTATCCTTTAAAGGAACTATCTGGTCTTTAACACTCTATCTACTTTGAACATTGCTAAAGAATTTACTTTGATTCCCTTTACTGCTGTTAGCAATCTCTTTCCCATTATCCTTTCTAATATTCATTTCAGTTATCGTTAGCTAACGTTTGCACGATACTCATGGTTCTCATTGCTGTTTAATTCTCTTTATGCTTTAGGGTTCTAATTCTGCCATTATGGTTGCTCTTTTCTCCTTTTTGTTGAAAATAGTCTGAAACAAACATTCTTTTCTGTTCGGTCATTTCATTTTCTAGTAACACCTCCCCATATCTTTTTTTTCCAATTCCCCTGGAGATGACTCATACTGGGGTATAGTTCCACAAGAGTGTTATCTCGCCTGAGTGAATGGCCATTCTTCACGTGACAACCTATAAAGTGAGCTTCAGGAGAAAGGAAGCAGGAAAGATTGGATATATATAGCACCTTTCATGTCTGAAAGAGTCTCAACCAGCCAATTCATTACTGTTGAAGTGTGGCCACTATTTTGTAGGCAAATGTGGCAGCCAGTTTGCGTACCTTTCGCCCCTTGGATGTAGGGATAACTACATCGCAAGAAGGTCCTGGGACTGATGCAGGGATTGCTTGTGCCTCGAGTCTTCTGGATAAATGGCGTTCACTGTTTTTCGGGGTTTCCACGCTCTTCCACTAAAGTTGTAGCTGGCTAGAGAGAGAACCCTCCCCCATGGAAAATCATAGCCTATGTGCTCAAATCCTGCAGTGGGTCTTGCATCCATGACTCAATTGACATTACAGTTGCCACTAATTAAAACATTATGCTGCCCATGTCTGTCTGGTGACATCAAGGATCCTCAGCATACGTCCAATGCCGGTCAAGCAAATAGAATGAAGACCAGACTTGACTAGTGTCCCAGTACAGAAACCATTGTTCTTGTAAAACCACTCCTTCTTCCTCAGAGGCTGAAGATGTTGCCACTGCTCATCCTACTCCTGCCTTGGTCCCTGTTGATCATCAGTGAGCTGTACTATGATGCCTGCAGCAGTGGCAATGTTATGCAGCATGTGGTCACCATATTGGCTACTGTTTCAGGGACATCCATGATGCAAACAGATTGGTCCCACGCACCTGAAGCGCTATCTGAGCATGTCAAACATATGCTTGATCAGCACCCTAATGCAGACGTGGACTTCATTGTACCACAGCTCACCGTTGCAGAGAGATTAGCCACAGTTATAACACATCAGAGCTCCACACAGTCAGCCAGAATCCTTGCGTGGAATAGCTTGGTCATATGTGATTGGCACAGATTGTATGAAACTGGAGTACTCCCAGGGAAGCAGGCTGAAGGTACAAAGGGTATTGGAGAGCCGCAGGGTATCAGACCTCTCTACCTTCTTGTATGTTCAGTTGGAGTACACAACAGCTGCCTCCTGGCATCACTCTAGAGCCAGTGGATGTATAAATGAGACTGATTAGCATTCAAAGGTATCTGAATCAATGACATTGATGGTTTAAGGCACAGCAGAGAGATTTAATGTCGATAAATACAAGAAAGATTAATATATTTCGGGAAGGGAAACATGAGACATAGGTGCGTAAAAGGGGAAATCCATTTGCAAGAGTCAGGAAAGAGAAAGGATTTGGGAGTGGTCATTGATCATTAACCAAAAGTGGCATCAATTTGATGCTTTGATCAACACAGTTAATCAGCAAAGCCTCTGAACTGCAGTTTTTATACAAAAAATGGATACAATTACAGATTACAATATCCAAACCGCCTGGAAAAATCCAGGAAAATCTTGTAATCCCATGTCATATGAGCAGAATTTGACTTATACAGTCACCATAAAGCAATGGGCTGAAACCACAAGAAAACATTCTGGAATCTTATGTAATAAAAATGTGATTTATGGTTCTGCTAATCATATCCGTGGTGCATCACAGGACATTTACATCAAATCAAGACAAATTATTCTATTTTTGCATGGATCAGGAGTATTCATTATAAAGATAATGGGCCAACTGCAACCATGGGAGCCTCTGCTGCAGCCCTCAGAATGGACCTGATCCAGTCCCACATTTCCCACCCCATTCACTGTTTGACATTCCCACTGCTCCAACTTCTGCTGCTGCCAATGACTCCGCTCCTTCTTCTCCCAGTGGTCTCAGTGCTGATCCAGGTCCAGTTCCCATTCCCGATACAGGTCAAGGTCTCACTTCCCAGTGAACTCCAAGTCCCACTCTCGTCACGCGTTAGATTCTAAAATAGCCGCGACCCTTTACAGTAACGTAGTTTAAGACGATACGCTCAAAAAATCTGTAACGAAAGAAAAATCTAAAAGGGTATGGGGAAAGGGCAAGGGAATGGAACTAAGTGGCCAAGAAACTCGATGGTGCTGCACCCGTTTTACAGGCTCAAAACAGGAGCAAAAGTATCCAATATGGCGGGCAGTGTCGCACACTCTGAGTCGGAAGTGCACCGCCCGCCATATTGGTATATTCATCAAAAGATGCATCCAGGGCCCACGTTAAGCCCTCTGCATATGTTCCCTTTGCCAGGCCAGCTGTGCAGGAAACCATGGTCTACATGCGGCCTAACTGGTGGTCCTTAAAGGGACCTCTGCAGGCCATTACCAAACAGGCAAGTTTTCCAACAAAAAGAACAAGGGTCAAGATTGGACTACCAGGAACAAGGGTCAGGATTGGCCTGCCAAGAACAAAGGTCAGGATTGACCTGCCAAGAACAAGGGTCAGGATTGGCCTATCAGGAACAAGGGTCAGGGCTCGCCTGCCAGGAACAAGGGTCAGGATTGGCCTGCCAGGAACAAGGATCAGGATTGGACTGCCAGGAAAAAGGGTTAGGATTGGACTGCCAGGAACAAGGATCAGGATTGGACTGCCAGGAACAAGGGTCAAGTATCACAGAAAAAAAAATGTTTTCAAAGGTCCAGGCCACAACCCAAGCCTGGATCCCCAGATGTGCCTCACTAAGCCCCTGCACTGGGCAGTTATGCCTCCATTCACTGGGCATACTGGCTGCTGCTGTTCTGCCAGGCTGGTGATGAGGAAACATCAGGCCTAAGTGCCTCCAAACAAGGCCTTGCGGAAACTGGAGGAGGAGGAGTCCTGGACTCAGCATAGCCAGAGCCCAGCCCAATACCCACCCTTCTGCACCACATCCTCTATGGCTGGAGTGCACTGGAAGGGCTGCAAATCTTTGGACCCACAGCCTTTAACAGGACATTCATCATTGGAAAAAGTTCGGGGAAGATCACCAAGGGTGACTGTGGGATTTAGAAGCCCAAATTACTAAATACAATGCAGAATTAAACTTGTTTTCATGTCGGAAAAGATTGTGAGAAGACATGAGCCTAGTTTTTAAATTACTGAAAGGAATGGATAATTGTGACAGCTCATTTAATTATGATTGTGAGTACAAAGCTACAGCATATAGAAGCATACAATTAGCAAGTCTCAAGCAAATCTTGAGATAAAAGGATTTTCTCTTCTTCAGAGCATTGGTTATGGAATAGACTTCCAGCTGAAACATTTGTTTACATCTTAAAGAAGAGCTGGATGGTTATGAATGCAACCAAGGGTTAAAGGAGACTGAAGGAGATGGCCAACTGCTGCATGGAAAATGATAGCTCTGGGCTGCTGGGTCCGTGGAATTGTTATGGTTCGGAATGCAATAGAGAAGGATGAGTGATGTAGCATGTAAAATTAGACAGATATTCTGTAATTTTATGAGATTTACTGTTGGGGTGGGGAGTGAAAGTCAAGACTTTACAGATCTTTCCCTCAGTAGATTAAACAGGTTCAATGGACTCTACCAAAGAATAGATTTGACCTGGATAAACAGCAACAATGGGAGCACTTTTACCTTTACCTGCCCGGCGGGAAACTGATGGGATCGGATGCGACGCTGGCTTTACACCACGCCAGATTTTACTCTCCATTCAAGTCAATCTTCCCACAGTGTTAGTTCCCAAACTCCACTGTGTATCATCTGGCAATAAGCTGAACAAAACCTTTGAGGGATGAGGAGTTCAACCACATCATTCTCCTTATAGTGGGCTTAGAGCAGCATTGGCAAAAGCCTAGGAACCACGCACCTAATTACCCTCTTAGTTGTGGGCTGGCGCTGTTCACATGGGAACATGCAGAACTAGAAGAAGAAAATAAGTCTAAAATGAGGGGGAAGAAATTAAATTATCAGTAAGAATAATAAGCCTGTCTCATTGTCTGGCCACGTTCAGCTAGTAGTTTATTTCAGTATTGTTCAGACTTTGCATCATCTCATACAGTCCGTACGTATTCCTCAGTTTCCTGATGACAAAGATCTATTCTGATAGGAAACAAACCTGTTTATGATAGAAACATAGAATCATAGAATGGTTACAGCACAGAAGGAGGCCATTCAGCCCGTCGAGCCCGTGCCGGCTCTCTGCAAGAGCATTTAAGCTAGTCCCACTCGCCCGGCCCTTTCCCCATAGCCCTGCAAACTTTTTTCCTTCAGGTACTTATCCAATTCCCTTTTGAAAGCCACAATTGAATCTGCCTCCACCACCCTCAGGCAGTGCATTCCAGATCCTAACCACTTGTTGCGTAAAAAAGTTTTTCCTCATGTCACCTTTGGTTCTTCTGCCAATCAACTTAAATCTGTGTCCTCTGGTTCTCGACCCTTCCGCCAATGGGAACAGTTTCTCTCTATCTACTCTGTCTGGACCCCTCATGATTTTGAACACCTCTATTAAATCTCCTCTCAACCTTCTCTGCTCTAAGGAGAACAACCCCAGCTTCTCCAGTCTATCCACATAACTGAAGTCCCTCATCCATGAAACCATTCTTGTAAATCTTTTCTGCACCCTCTCTAAAGCCTTACATCCTTCCTAAAGTGCGGTGCCCAGAATTGGACACAATACTCCAGTTGAGGCCAAACCAGTGTTTTATAAAGGTTCATCATAACTTCCTTGCTTTTGAACTCTATGCCTCTACTTCTACTGCCTCCCAAAGATACACAAAGCCAACACACCCGGACGTCCTATCGTATCAGGCAATGGAACCCTGTGTGAGAACCTCTCTGGATACGTCGAGGGCATTCTGAAACCCATCGTACAGGGAACCCCCAGCTTCTGTCGCGACACTACAAACTTCTTACAAAAACTCAGCACCCACGGACCAGTTGAACCAGGAACACTCCTCGCCACGATGGACGTATCGGCACTCTACACCAGTATCCCCCACGATGACGGCATCGCTGCGACAGCCTCAGTACTCAACACCAACAACAGCCAATCTCCAGACGCCATCCTACAACTCATCCGCTTCATCCTTGACCACAATGTCTTCACCTTCGACAACCATTTTTTTACCCAAACACACGGAACAGCCATGGGGACCAAATTCGCACCCCAATACGCCAACATCTTCATGCACAAGTTCGAGCAAGACTTCTTCGCTGCACAGGACCTCCAGCCAACGCTGTACACCAGATACATCGACGACATTTTCTTCCTTTGGACCCATGGCGAAGGATCACTGAAAAGACTACACGATAACATAAACAAGTTCCATCCCACCATCAAACTCACCATGGACTACTCCTCAGAATCGGTTTCATTCCTGGACACACGAATCTCCATCAAAGATGGACACCTCAGCACTTCACTCTACCGCAAGCCCACAGACAACCTCACGATGCTCCACTTCTCCAGCTTCCACGTTAAAGAAGCCATCCCCTATGGACAAGCCCTGCGAATACACAGGATCTGCTCAGACGAGGAGGAACGCGATGGACACCTACGGACGCTGAAAAACGCCCTCGTAAGAACGGGATATGACGCTCGACTCATCGATCGACAGTTCCGACGGGCCACAGCGAAAAATCGCATAGACCTCCTCAGAAGGCAAACACGGGACACAACCAACAGGGTACCCTACGTTGTCCAGTACTTCCCCGGAGCGGAGAAACTACGCCATGTTCTTCGCAGCCTTCAACATGTCATCGATGACGACAAACACCTCGCTAAGGCCATCCCCACGCCTCCACTACTTGCCTTCAAACAGCCGCCTAACCTCAGAAGTACCATAGTTCGCAGCAAATTACCCAGCTTTCAGGATAAAGCGACCACGACACCACACAACCCTGCCACGGCAAACTCTGCAAGACATGCCAGATCATCAACACAGATACCACCATCACACGTGAGGACACTACCCACCAGGTACATGGTACATACTCATGTGACTCGGCCAACGTTGTCTACCTCATACGTTGCAGGAAAGAATGCACCGCGGCATGGTACATCGGCGAGACCATGCAGACACTGAGACAACGTATGAACGAGCACCGCGCAACAATCGCCAGGCAGGATTGTTACCTCCCAGTCGGGAACACTTCAGCAGTCAAGGACATTCAGCCTCGGATCTGCGGGTAAGCGTTCTCCAAGGCAACCTTAGGAACACACGACAACGCAAAATCATCGAGCAGAAACTGATAGCCAAGTTTCGCACTCATGAAGATGGTCTCAACCAGGATCTTGGGTTTATGTCACGATACATGACGTGATCCGGACTCGAGTTGTCGTTGGCTTGTTCACAGATGTGATTCCCAGTAAAAAAGTAAAAATTTTCCCAGTAAAAAAGTAAAAATTTTAAAGCTTATCGTTTTACATACAGACGGCAGCTTTTGACACGTTAGACCCCCTGCGACTCCACCTCATTGTCTCAGTTGTATCTTGCTATGTCTTTGATGTGGTACCTTCCTGGCTGACCTGATTAACTTTATCACACCTCGGCAGATAGTCAGGATGATTTAATTTAGTTGTCTGCAATTGTAAGGTACACATGCATTGTTCTCTATCTATATATGCTTTGGCGATTCTGTATCTTTTTACTTCACCCGACGAAGGAGTAGTAAGCTCCGAAAGCTTGTGATTTCAAATAAAACTGTTGGACTATAACCTGGTGTTGTGCGACCTCTCTATTTATGAAGCCTAGGATCTCGTATGCTTTTTTAACCGCTTTCTCAACCTGCCCTGCCACCTTCAACGATTTGTGCACATATACCCCCAGGTCTCCCTGTTCCTACACCCCCCTTAGAATTGTACCCTTTAATTTATATTGCCTCTCCTTGTTCTTTCTACCAAAATGTATCACGTTGGACTTTGCTGCGTTAAATGTTATCTGCCACGTGTCCGCCCATTCCACCAGCCTGTCATGTCTTCTTGAAGTCTATCACTATCCTCCTCACTGTTCACTATACTTCCAAGATTTGTGTCATCTGCAAATTTTGAAATTGTGCCCTGTATACCCAAGTCCAAGTCATTAATATATATCAAGAAAAGCAGTGGTCCTAGTACTGGTCCCTGGGGAACATCACTGTATATCTTCCTCCAGTCTGAAAAACAACCGTTCTCCACTACTCTCTGTTTCCTGTCACTTAGCCAATTTCGTATCCATACTGCCACTGTCCCTTTTATTCCATGGGCTTCAACTTTGCTGGCAAGCCTATTATATGCCAAGCGGAAGGAGCGCACGTCAATCCAAGCACCCCACCCACCCGCCCCTTCAACCACCGTCTGCCCCACCTGTGACAGAGACTGTAGGTCCCGCATTGGACTCATCAGTCACCTGAGAACTCATTTTTAATGTGGAAGCAAGTCATCCTCGGTTCCGAGGGACTGCCTAAGAGAGAAGAGAAGACTTTATCAAACGCCTTTTGGAAGTCCATGTACACCACATCAACCGCATTGCCCTCATCAACCCTCTCTGTTACCTCATCAAAAAACTCAATCAAGTTAGTTAAACACGATTTGCCTTTAACAAATCAGTGCTGGCTTTCCTTAAATAATCCACACTTGTCCAAGTGAGTGTTAATTTGGTCCTGGATTATCGATTCTAAAAGCTTCCCCACTACCGAGGTCAAACTGACTGGCCTGTAGTTGCTGGGCTTATGCTTACACCCTTTTTTGAACAGGGTGTAACATTTGCAATTCTCCAGTCCTCTGGCACCAGCCCAGAATCCAAGGAGGATTGGAAGATTATCCTCATCTCACCCTCAGTAAGCTCCCCGCTGGAGTGGAGCTAATTTACAGAACAAATGGGAAACTGTTCAACCTCCATCGCCTTCAGTCCAGATCCAAGGTCGTCCCATCCTCTGTTGTTGAATTACAGTAAGCAGATGACGCTTGCGTCTGCGCTCACTCGGAAGTTGAACTCCAAACCATCGTCAACACCTTCACCAAAGCGTACGAGAGCATGGGCCTTACACGAAACATCTGTAAGACAAAGGTCCTCTACCAACCTGCCCCCGCCACACAGTACTGCCCCCCGATTATCAAAATCAACGACAAGGCCTTGGACAACGTGGACCACTTTCCATACCTCGGAAGCCTACTGTCAACGAGGGCAGACGTCGACGACGAAGTCCAACACCGCCTTCAGTGTGCCAGTGCAGCCTTCGGTCGCCTGAGGAAGAGAGTGCTTGAAGACCAGGACCTCAAACCCAGCACTAAGCTCATGGTTTACAGAGCAGCCGTGATACCCGCCCGGCTGTATGCCTCAGAGACATGGACCATGTACAGCAGGCACCTCAAAGCTCTGGAGAGGTACCACCAATGCTGCCTCCACAAGATCCTGCAAATCCATTGGCAGGATAGGCGCACCAATCGAAGCTTTGACCGCGCTCGATCAGCTCCGATGGACAGGCCACATTGTCTGCATGCCCGATACGAGACTCCCAAAACAAGCGCTCTACTCGGAGCTCCGACACGGCAAGAGAGCCCCAGGTCGGCAAAGGAAACGCTTTAAGGACACCCTCAAAGCCTCCTTGAAAAAGTGCAACATCCCCACTGACACCTGGGAATCCCTGGCCCAAGACCGCACAAATGGAGGAGAAGCATCCGGGAAGGCGCCAAACACCTCGAGTCTCTTCGCCAGGAGCAAGCGGAAGCCAAGCGGAAGGAGCGCACGTCAACCCAAGCATCCCACCCACCTGCCCCTTCAACCACCGTCTGCCCCACCTGTGACAGAGACTGTAGGTCCCGCATTGGACTCATCAGTCACCTGAGAACTCATTTTTAACGTGGAAGCAAGTCATCCTCGGTTCCGAGGGACTGCCTAAGAAGAAGAAGATCCAAGGAGGATTGGAAGATTATGGCCAATACCTCCGCAATTTCCACCTTTACTTCCCTCAGCATCCTAGGATGCATCCCATCCGGTCCTGGTGACTTATCTACTTTAAGTACAGCCAGGTTTTCTAGTACCTCCTCCTTATCAATTTTTATTCCATCCAGTATCTCAACTACCTCCTCTTTCACTATGACTTTGGCAGCATCTTCTTCCTTGGTTTATTTCCAGAGATCTCAATGGGCCTGATTGTTGCTGGAGTAGGGCCCCATTAGTTAGACTTCTTCGCTCACCCTTCAGCTCAAAATATTTTTGCACCCTAACTTGCTTGCAGTGCGAGCTGATAACAGGCCGGCGAGGGCAGCGGGGCATCTGGGACCTCAGTGAACGACGGGACCAACAGTCTAGCTCCTTAACCAATGAGATTTAAAGATTGAGAAAGAAACAGAAAAACGATGGAGAAGGAAATCGGGTGAATTAGAGTCAAATCAGGTACAGGAAGAGAAATAAAGAGAGGGGAAAGAAAGATTGGATTAAGAGAGAGAGAGAAAAAAAAGAGACAGAAAGGAAAAGTAAGAAAATAATATTTTAAATGTAAAATTTGACATTTTTAAAATCTCAAGATCTTCATGCTAGGGATATGAAGAGCCTGGCCCTTCTCATCCTTATCACCAACAAATGGAAGGACCAATCCTTCTGAAATTGGAAAATTGTGATACATCCAGCATGGCACTACAATTCAGAAGACCCTTGCTGGGCTGTACTGCAGTGCACCCCAGAACTATCCAGGTACCTAAAGCAGGAATTTAGTATCCCAATTGTCTTCTCTATGACGATGTGTCTTGCTCACTCCCAGAGCTTTGTTGTATCTGTTGTCCGCAGCTGACCTTGGATGCCAGAGTAGGGTCATCCACCATGGTTGCAAGATATATGCCTGGTCTCCACACAACCATCTGGGCGCATTTCTCTGGCTGACTAACAGTGTAGAACAAAAGCATCACTTCAAAAGGGAATTGGATAAATACTCGAAGGAGAAAAGATTGCAGAGATATGGGGAAAGAGTGGGGGAGTGGGACTAACTGGATCGCTCTTCGAAAGAGCCGGCGCAGACTAGCAGCTTCTGTATTAGCATGCATGAACATGTGATTAGCAGCACACACAAGCAGGAAATGTTAAAGAGAATGATAAGCCTATCTGTTGATGTAACTGAGCAGGTATTGGGAATGTGAGCTGTGAAGCATCGATTCATTCAAATAAAACTAGAGAGCTTTCTTTCAGAAAATAATAATTTGGGATACAGTGTATGAGTAATCCAAGACACGAAATATGGTAAGTGTAGTATGACCATCAATATAGTCACCATGAAATCAAATAGGGAATTCAGAAGAAACTTCTTTACCCAGAGAGTGGTGAGAATGTGGAATCCGCTACCACAGTGATTAGTTGGGTCGAATAGTATAGATGCATTTAAGGGGAAGCTAGACAAGCATATGAGGGAGAAGGGAATAGAGGGTTATGCTAATAGAATTAGATGAGGAAAGACGGGAGGAGGCTCGAGTGGAGCATAAACGCCGGCATGGACTGGTTGGGCCGAATGGGCTGTTTCTGTGCTGTATGTAATTCTATGTCTTCAAACTGACCCCTAATTGCCATATGGGTGGAAATTGGCTACAAATCTGGGGTAGCAGGCTGGCATAACGTTCCTACGGCCTCCCATGGGAAGCACAACTCACTCACACACTGCCCGTCTGAGAACTCTAGGAATCACCTTGGTCTGCATACCCTCTGGCATGGGCATCTGCGGGTGGGGGTTTTCAAGGCATCTATGATGCCAGACTCCCCTGGCTTCAATCCTCTCTGCCTCGGTATCATTGCCATCCTTTTGCCCAAGGCATAGGAACAACTGAATTCCTAAAGCAGAATCCATAGCTTTCCAAAAAATATTCAAAGATTTTAAACTCATTATCTCGTCAACTTTCCAGGCAAAGGTCTCAACTGCCTCAGTTGTCCTCTGTCTGTTTTAGTTATTAGGTTGCTTCACAGGTCCACGACATAGCTTCAGCAATGACCTCCACAGTACTCTCCCACCTCTGGGCCTCCTAGCCATACTGTTCCTGACAATGCCACCTTTATAGCGATGTTCTTTCCTGGGGGGCGAGAAAGGGCAATACGAAAGTAAAATACAATGGAGATACCCATCACCCCTGTGCTCGCTGACCTACATTGGCTCCCCCGGTCTGGCAACGTCTCGAACTGAAAATTCTCATCCTTGTGCTCAAAACCCTCCGAGATCTCTGCGCTCCTCCAATTCTGGCCTCTCGAGCATAGGCAGCCATGCCTACAGCTTCCTAGGCCCTGAGCTCTGGAATTCCCTCCCTAAACATCTCCATCTCTTTCTCCTTCTTTAAGACGCTCCTTAAATCCTACTTCTTTTGATTAAGTTTTTGGTCACCTGTCCGAATATTTCTTTACGTGGTTCGGTGTCATATTTTGTCTGATGACACACCTGTGAAGTGCCTTGGGATGTTTTACCAGGTTAGCGGCGCCATGCTGGTGGTGGTGATGAAAGCCATGCCCCCTCGCCAGCCTTCACACACGGCAGAGCGGGCAGCTGCATTTTGAGTTGGATGGGGCAGAGTAAAATCCCGACGGCTACCTTTCGGGCCGGTGGGGTTTCAATAGAAGTCCTCCCCTTGCCCCATTATCCTTCTTTCTCCGCCTCTCTAATGCCCGATATCAGGCACTTGAGAGAACAAGAAGGCTCACAGCTCTCGCCTGGTTGGACACTCTGCCAACAATGCTATCTCCTGACATCGTACCCCAGGCATCACAGTTTGCCTAAAACATCAGCAATTTACAGTGGAACGATCTTAAAAAAAATACAAAAAAGAAAGTAATTTCCTGCTGGGTTTTTTTTTTGTTCTGGCCTTGGCGTAACCTGGAGAGGTTATTGAGATAACAAGGAGTTGCCAATCTAGAGAGACTTGCAACAACAACAATAATTAGCCTCTAATTGACCTGAAGACCTATTTCGAACACTTCCACACAGGGTTAACTAAGCAGTGGCCTTAACAACTCAACATTGCAACCATGCTTCAGGCCCTTGCGAGCAATGCCATGGGAGATCAGTAATAAGGTTATAAAATTCCCTACTGGTGCTTTGCTAATACTTTCCAGCGATTCTATGTCAAATAAATTGTCCAAAATAATATTTTGAGGCCAATATTTTCCTAAACCCTCAGTGGGAGTGCAGAGCTGTATAAAATGAAAACGCAGTCATTTGTCAATGGCCAAGAAAGCCTGTCTGCTTCAGAGTTAATAATCCTAAAAGTGATGAAACATAATGAGGTTTGAACATTTTTGAAACCATCATTAAATCATCTCTATATGCTAGTTTGAACTCTGTTTTGTAATATTTTTTAACACTAATGGATAATTTCCCATAAATATGTTATAATGTTGAGTATGCCACCAGGCTTTTATTTGCAATTTTATTTTATTTTCAATGAACAACTTTAAAATAGTTGCTTACTCTCCTCTTATCTGAAGGAAAGAGCTTTGTCTCAAAGGCATGGAGTGCAGAGCAGGGCCGAGATTCTCCTCCACAATTGGGTGAGATCGCGGTGGCGAGAGACCAAAAGTGCAGCCTGTGAGGCCTACGGCCACTTCACCTCACTGACCGGGATCCCCATCCCTCGGGATCGCCGCTGACCGCTCCTTCCCCACCTGCCTCGTGCAAATGGTAGCAGGTGGGCAAGGAGTAGCCCAGTTCCCCGGCGGATTTCCCTCCCGTCCCCCTCCCCACCACCACTCTCCGGGGCTGGCGTTGTGCAAGATGGTGGTAAGCCCCAGGAAATGGCGGTAGTGGTCCTGGGTTACCCCCAGTGGAGGAGTAGGATGGCGCTATAATGGGATAGGGTCTTGGAGGAGGCTTCTTCTCTCTCCAGTTTGGCCCCTGATGACTTACCCGTGTAGGGGGCTCCCATCAGTCTTCGGTGCGCTTCTGCCCTTTCATCCCAGCCCTGGCTCTTGGGGCGGTGCAGCGGCAGTTCCGCTGAAAGATCACTGGCGTTTCCCTTGGGGTGAGGGTGAGCACCCCTTTGGTGGCAGGAATCCTGCCAGGAGCTCATCGTACATATTAAATGAGCCCTGACACAGCAAAATGAATCAGGGCAGGATCAGAGAGGCCAGCGGTATTACATAGAATTACATCGAGTCTACAGCACAGAAACAGGCCATTCGGCCCAACTGGTCGGTGCTGGTGTTTGTGCTCCACATGAGCCTCCTCCCACCCCACTTCATCTCACCCTGTCAAGATAACCTTCTATTCCTTTCTCCCTCGTGTACTTATCCATCTTCCCCTTAAATACATCTATTCCATTCCCCTCAACTACTCCATGTGGTAGTGAGTTCCACATTCTAACCACTCATTGGGTAAAAAAGTGGCTCTTGAATTCCCTATTGGATTTATTGGTGATCATTTTATATTTATGGCCCATAGTTTTGCACTCCCCCACCAGTGAAAACATCTTCTCTACATCTACCCTCTCAAACCCCTTCATAATTTGAAAGACCTCGATCAGGACACCCCTCAGCCTTCTGTTTTCTAGAGAAAAGAGCCCCGGCCTGTTCAATCACAACCTCTTAGTTCTGTGGGAAGCCCCCCACCCTGCAACTTCGCTCTGAATAGGATTATCCCGGCCTGGGTGTCAATTTACAAAGCATTATGCAACAACAAAAGTCACTAAATCATTTTAAGTGTTCGCATTTAATTTGTTAAATAACCTTTTAAATCTGAAAATTTCAAATCTGAGATTGATAGATTTTTGTTAGGCAAGGAGTATTAAGGGATATGGAACCAAGGCGGTTAGATGGAGTTGAGATAGAGATCAGCCATGATCGAATTGAATGGCGGAACAGACTCGAGGGGCTGAAAGGCCTCCTTCTGTTCCTATGTTCCTAACTTCTTGCCATCTCTGGGCTACTGAGATTTTTATTCAACGCACACAGTGCTCAGTTAGAACATGTAATTTGTGCTATTAAGATTAGGTTGTTTAGTCGTCTGGTTAGTCGAAGGTAGTTATAGGTTCAGAGTAACTATATATCATGCTGAATTTCCCAATTAATGGGATCTGAATTTTTCAATGTATCCTATATTTTTGCTGATGCTACCATCAGGCAATAACTACTGCAGTAGAATGGTGTCCAAGCACCATTAGTTTAACAGTTACGCAGCTTTGGCTACCATCCTGGATTGTGTCAGTTTAAGTGAATTCAGTCAAACATAATGCATGTGCACTCCACAACCTCCCAATGCAGTTGTGGACAGAATGTTAAGTGGATTCTGTCATTTACGTATGAGGCACTTATTAATAAGTGGTTAAAAAAAATTCTTATGCAGTTTAAGCTTTCACAGCAGCAGAAAATCAGTATAGTATAGGTTTAACATTTTAGAATTATTTATGTCAGTGGTAAAATTACTAGTTTATTCTGACAAGTCTGTAATTATGATAGCACTATTTCATAATTTTGTCTATAAGCTAAACATAAACACTCTTTATGGCCGGCATTGTAATTGAAATCCATCTGAGACCCTAACCGAAGCATTATGATATTAAGTGCTTACTTATGTAATTTTCAATAGCTAATTATGGTGGATAATTGCATCTTATTTTACATTGGCCTGAGACCGGAAGGAGCGGACCTGGAGGGAGCACAGCGAGAGCGGAGCAGTCCCAAGTGGCAGGAGCCTGAGACCTGGAGGGAGCAGAGCGAGAGCGGAGCAGTCCCAAGTGGCAGGAGCCTGAGACCGGAAGGAGCGGACCTGGAAGGAGCACAGCGAGAGCGGAGCAGTTAAAAGGAGCAGTCCCGAGCGGCAGGAGCCTGAGACCGGGAGGAGTGGACCTGGAGGGAGCACAGCGAGAGCGGAGCTGTCCCGAGCGGCAGGAGCCTGAGACCGGAAGGAGCGGACCTGGAGGGAGCACAGCGAGAGCGGAGCAGTCCCGAGCGGCAGGAGCCTGAGACCGGAAGGAGCGGACCTGGAGGGAGCACAGCGAGAGTGGAGCAGTCCCGAGCGGCAGGAGCCTGAGACCGGAAGGAGTGGACCTGGAGGGAGCACAGCGAGAGCGGAGCAGTTAAAAGGAGCAGTCCCGAGCGGCAGGAGCCTGAGACCGGGAGGAGTGGACCTGGAGGGAGCACAGCGAGAGCGGAGCTGTCCCGAGCGGCAGGAGCCTGAGACCGGAAGGAGCGGACCTGGAGGGAGCACAGCGAGAGCGGAGCAGTCCCGAGCGGCAGGAGCCTGAGACCGGAAGGAGCGGACCTGGAGAGAGCACAGCGAGAGTGGAGCAGTCCCGAGCGGCAGGAGCCTGAGACCGGAAGGAGTGGACCTGGAGGGAGCACAGCGAGAGCGGAGCAGTTAAAAGGAGCAGTCCCGAGCGGCAGGAGCCTGAGACCGGAAGGAGCGGACCTGGAGGGAGCACAGCGAGAGCGGAGCTGTCCCGAGCGGCAGGAGCCTGAGACCGGAAGGAGCGGACCTGGAGGGAGCACAGCGAGAGCGGAGCAGTCCCGAGCGGCAGGAGCCTGAGACCGGAAGGAGTGGACCTGGAGGGAGCACAGCGAGAGCGGAGCAGTTAAAAGGAGCAGTCCCGAGCGGCAGGAGCCTGAGACCGGAAGGAGCAGACCTGGAGGGAGCACAGCGAGAGCGGAGCAGTCCCAAGTAGCAGGAGCCTGAGACCGGAAGGAGTGGACCTGGAGGGAGCACAGCGAGAGCGGAGCAGTTAAAAGGAGCGGCAGCAACTCAACAGAGGCAGTTTTTGAAAAAGTGACGTCAGAGTAAAAAAAGTGACATCTGCACAAGGGAAGGAGCTGATTGGTGAGTAGCTGGTGAGTGTATTTTTTTAAGTTTATAAGTTTATTTCTGCTGGGTTAGTTCTTAGTCTATTAAATAAAGGCATGGCAGGGCAGCTCAGTCCCGTGGAGTGCACATCCTGTGCCATGTGGGAAGTCCTGGACGCTTCGCGTAGCCTGGACGGCCACATGTGCGGGAAGTGTCGCCAGCTACAGCAACTCGAGCTCCGGGTTTCGGAACTTGAGCGGTGGCTGGAGTCACTGCGGTGCATCCGCGAGGCTGAGAGTTACGTGGATAGCACGTTTCTAGAGGTGGTCACCCCGCAGCTTAAGAGTATACAGGCAGAGAGGGAATGGGTGACTGCCAGACAGAAGAGGAGGACCAGGCAGGTAGTGCAGGAGTCCCCGGAGTGCATCGCGCTCTCCAACCAGTATTCTGTTCTGAGTACTGGTGACGGCGATGGTTCCTCTGGGGAGTGCAGCCAGAGTCAAGTCCACAGCACCACGGGTGGCTCAGCTGCACAGGGGGGGAGGAAAAAGAACAGAAGAGCAATAGAGGTAGGGGATTCGATAATTAGGGGAACAGACAGGCGTTTCTGCGGCTGTAGACGTGACTCCAGGATGGTATGTTGCCGCCCTGGTGCCAGGGTCAAGGATGTCACTGAGCGGCTGCAGGACACTCTGAGGGGGGAGGGTGAACAGCCAGAGGTCGCGGTCCATATTGGTACCAACGCCACAGGCAGAAAGAGGGATAAGGTCCTGCAGGCAGAGTTTAGGGAGCTAGGAGAGAGATTAAAAAGCAGGACCTCAAAGGTAGTAATCTCCGGATTACTCCCGGTGCCACGTGCTAGTGAGTACAAGAATAGGAGGATAGAACAGATGAATGCATGGCTGGAGAGATGGTGCAGGAGGGAGGGCTTTAGATTCCTGAGGCATTGGGACCGTTTCTGGGGAAGGTGGGACCTGTACAAGCCGGACGGGTTACACCTCAACAGAGCTGAGATCAATATTCTTGTGGGGAGATTTGCTCGTGCTGTTGGGGAGGGTTTAAACTAACTTGGCAGGGGGATGGGCACCAACATATAGGAGTAGAAAAGAGGAATAAGGTGCATAAAAGAGTGAGTGTGTTAGATAGTACTAGAGAAGATAGTACTAGAGGTGGTAGTAGTACCATATTAGATAGGAGCAGACTAAGAAAGACGACGAAAAATTCAAAAATGGGTTTAGAATGCATGTACGTAAATGCACAAAGTGTGGTGAATAAGGTTGGTGAGCTACAAGCACAATTAGCTGTGTGGCAATATGATGTTGTGGCAATAATGGAAACGTGGCTTAAAAACGGTGAGGACTGGGCACTTATATTCAAGGGTACAAGGTGTTCAAAAAAGATAGGGAAGGAAAAAAGGGAGGTGGGGGTGGCAGTGCTGATTAAGGAAGACATTGTAGTGTTGGAAAGGGAGGATGTTCTTGAGGGGACAAGGACAGAATCCATTTGGTTAGAGTTGAGGAGCAAAAAGGGTATGATCACGCTATTGGGGGTATTCTATAGGCCTCCAAATAGTGAGAGGGAGGTAGAGGAGCAAATCTGCAGGGAAATCGGCTGGTTAACAAAATTGAGGCTCATGGGAATAGGTGGGTCAGTGGCTGCTTGGATAAGGAATTGGCTGAAGGACAGAAAACAGCGAATTGTGGTAAATGGCTGTTTTTCAGACTGGAGGATGGTAGACAGTGGTGTTCCCCAAGGGTCAGTGCTGGGACCACTGCTTTTTTTGATATATATATAAATGACCTGGATATTGCAATACAGAGTAGAATTTCTAAATTTGCCGATGACACCAAACTTGGGGGTGTGGCAAACAGTGATGATGATATCAATCGACTGCAACAGGACATAGAAAGGCTAGCAGAATGGGCAGACAAGTGGCAGATGGAATTTAATACAAAAAGTGTGAGGTGATGCATTTTGGCAGAAGGAACAGGGAGAGGCAATATACACTTAACGGCACAGTTTTAAAGAGTGTGCAGGGACAGAGGGACCTGGGAGTTAATGTGCATAGGTCCCTGAAGGTGGCAGGACATATTGAGAGAAGTGGTTAACAAAGCGTATGGGATCTTGGGCTTCATAAATAGAGGTATTGAGTACAAAAGTAGAGAAGTTATGCTGAACCTTTATAAAGCGCTGGTTAGGCCACAACTGGAGTATTGCGTCCAGTTCTAGTCACCACACTTTAGGAAGGATGTGAAGGCCCTTGAGAGGGTGCAGAGGAGATTTACCAGAATGGTTCCGGGGATGGGGGAGCTTAGCTACAAGGGGCAGGTTGGAGAAACTGGATTTGTTTTCATTAGAGCAAAGGAGGTTGAGGGGTGATTTGATAGAGGTGTACAAGATTATGACAGGTTTGGATAGGCTAGACGGGGAAAGGCTGTTCCCACTAGTTGATGGTACAAGGACTAGGGGACACAGATTTAAGGTTTTGGGCAAGAGATACAGGGGGGGACTTGAGGAAAAACTTTTTTACGCAGTGAGTGGTGATGACCTGGAACTCGCTGCCGACGGGAGTGGTGGAAGCGGAGACACTCATGTTTTCAAGGGGAGACTGGATAGGCACTTGAGGGAAATAAACTTGCAGGGCTACGGGGATAGAGTAGGGGAATGGGACTGACTGGATTGCTCCGCAGAGAGCCGGCACGGACTCGATGGGCCGAATGGCCTCCTTCTGTGCCGTTATGACTCTATGACTAACGTGGTCTAAAACAAAAGTTCAGAGCGTTCACAGAAGCAGGTTCACTCATTGTAGAAAGATTCGTTCAGCAGCAATTACACCAACAGAGAACAATAGTCAACACTGGAGGAAACAAGCCCCGGAGGAAGGGACCGTGTCCTCCAAAACTAAGCTAAGTGGTAGTACTCTCGCCTCTGAGACAGACAGAGAGCCAGCAGAATGAATCCCAAGCAATCCTCCATCATATTCCAGCTTAGGATGTTTTACAAGGATATTTTAGGATGTTCTGTGTTCAAATTGGCTGCCGTGTTTGCCCACATTACAATAGCGACTACACTTCAAAAGTACTTCGGCAAAATACTGTGGAAGCTGGAAATCTGAGCAATAAACAGAAAATCCGTGACCTGAAACGTTAACTCTGTTTCTCTCTCCACAAATGCTGCCTGACCTGCTGAGCATTTCCAGCATTTTCTCTTTATATTTCAAAAGTACTTCATTGGCTGTGAAGCGCTTTCGGACGTCCTGAGGTCATGAAAGGCGCTATATGAATGCAAGTTCTTTCTTGTTTTCCTTTTACAACACACACGGGGTTCATTGTAACTCCAACAGAAAATCTGGGCGTGTAGATATTCCTTTAACTTTTTTCTTTCCCCTTACCTTAGAAAATTCAGCAAGAAAAATGTTAACAGTTGAATGGACAAAGAGTCTGTCCTGCCCGCTGGTGGATCAGGAGTTAAGGGTAGACGAGGGAGAGGTCCCAGGTGGTCTCAGTCTCCAACACAGCAAAATGACTCACGTAAAAGCTTTATAGATGTCAGAGTTCTCCAGTCTCACTTAATAGAACTAACAGGCAAATCTAGGCTGGCCTTTGAATGGAAGTATTATAGATTATACATTTAGTTATGCTAAATTTAGTTAGATATAGATCTATCCTGTGATCCTGCACGCTATTTCTTTGGATTCTCATCTAACACATGAGCAAAGTTGGCAAATGCTGATGACAGCTCAGTGATGTACAGCACTTTCCTGGAAAGCAAAGGAATGTCCATGTTTTCACTACTGTTTGTGCCTCCTTTGGGAAGGAAGATTCAAAGAATTTATTAGTTGCGTCCTATAGTTGTGACTAGAGATCTAGGTCACCTGTATGAAATTTTTAATACAGGTTTAAAACAAACACTTGTTGTAATAGGTCGACGACTTACAAAAGATTAATACAACAAAAAGTTTAAAAAAATACTTGCGCTTTACAGCACCTTGTTATATTACACGACATCCCAAAGTATTCCACATAACAAAATTACTTTACCACTGCAATGACTGATGTTTCTGTGAGAGTTATGATTTGATGTTCTATGTAATCCAACAGCCTTCAGTTTCAATTTCATGACTGAAGATTTGCAGCTGGTTTCTGATCTAACAGAATGGGATCCTCATGGTTTATTTTTTAGGTATTTCAACCAACAAACACTTCCCTTCAATATGTTACAGAGAACGTTTGAGTTTTAACATGTTTTCTGGAATTGTCGATTTAGCATTGAGCCTGTGAAATAGGGACCATGAGATTAGGAAACTGACCAGTGATCAAATAATCAGAAACAACAAACCTTGCTGTGGATTTTCAGCCCCTATGTATATTCGTTAAATGATGTGATCTTCTTATTTCAAAGTTAAGATCACAAGATAGGTTTGGATGAAGAAACCCATTCAGCAACTTGATATCATCCTTCCAGAATACCAATCCTACTATTTTCCCATTACAGCATCTAGTTGCTTCTTAAACGACTCTAGTGTTCTGGCCTCAACCACTCTGCCTGGCAACAGCTGTTTGTCACCTTCTGTGTAGACAAATACCGCTTGATGTCTGTACTGAAATGTGCCCTTCATTTGAGAACATAACCTACGCTGATATTTTAGTGCAGTACTGAGGGACTGCTGCATTGTTGGAGGTGCTGTCTTTCTGATGAGGCATTAAACCGAGGCCCCGTCTGCTTGTTCAACTGAACGCAAAAGATCCCTTGGCACTATTCAAGGAAGGGCTGGGGACCTCTCCCAACATCATGGCCAACATTTAACCCTCAATCAACACCCCCAAAAAGTGGCTATTTATCTCATTGCTGTTTGCTGTCCACAGGTTGGCTGTTGCCCTTTCCCTACAAAACAACAGAAACTGCAATTCAAAAGCAATTCATTGGCTGTGAAGCACTTTGGTAAATCCTGAGGACATGACTTGCGCTATATAAGTGCAAGATCTTTCCTCTTTTTTCACAACCTGGGGCATCTCTTTTTGAGGTTGCAGCACTCGGCTAGCTGAGGCTAGTTTATCAAGTTGCTGGCCCTGAGGTTTCGGTAGGGCCACTCTACTGAAGTGTGACGGAGTGGACCTTTAAGTCTGCCTGAATGGACAGGCACAGACCCCCCAATCCCAAGTAACATGGGTGGGGTCATCAGCTCATGCAGGGAAGGCACATTGCACCAGTAAGGGTGTTCGTGTTTTTCCAGAAATATTGTCAGAATGAATACGGGGTGTTAGCTGGTTACCTAGTTGGAGCTGCTCAGGCGAGCTGATTTTACTGAAAAATTTGGAATCTCCATAGTAAATACTGCATGTTGACATCTCTGATTAACGGAATGGAATCCCATTCTATTATGCTGGTCTTGGGTGTGTCATTCATAATACCCTGAACTTTAGGGAAGCCCGCCATGCAGAAAAAGGGCAGTGCCCTCTTGCAACTTGCATGAGGAAAGAGAGGAAAAAGTTCGCTGCCAAGCCAGACTTCGGTCACCTCCTGTATGCATCGGAGCACTGCAGATCCACGAATTTGGCACATAACCCCTGAGATGGTTTGAAGTAATTCAGTGGTAGAGCCATTCCTGCTGAACTTGACTGAAGCTCTGCTTCAAGGAGACAGCATAGCTGTCACTACCTCCTTGGTGAAGCGTAGCTGGTAGAGGACAGGCCAAGGTGCTTGTATCTTGCTCTAAGGGTAAGGGTGGGCAGTCGACCTCAGCTGTAAATTGGACCCTGCTTCTTGACCCCACTATTTTTTTTTTTAAAAAGCAGAAAGAAAAGAATACCAAGAGAAATTTCCATTTTTTTTTGGTCATTGTAACTGAAATTGCAGCTCCCAATGGGCCTAAAAAAAATAGCAGAAATGCATAAAAAATAGCAGAAACGCATAAAACTAGAGCAACAACCGTAAGGATAAAAATGCAGAAAAATTAATCAAAAACAAAGAACTCCAATAATCTAAACTTCCACAGCAAATGTTGTCAGTCACCTTTAGGGGCACAAGCTCTAAAAATTCCTGACTGTATCTTCCTGGAACTCCCAGTTTTAAAAAAGTGCTGGAGGCATTAAGCACGTTTCTAGCAAGAATTCGGGAACGGCGTCAAGATGTACTTGGCATTACCTATAACATAATTCGGGAATTAATGAAGCTTGCACACATTTAATGTGAGTGCCCGTAGCACAGGCAATTTTCTCAGACTGGAAAATTCTGGGAAGAAGAAATCAGGCGAGAAACAGGCCAAAGGCCTACTTGTCCAATTTCCCAATTCTAATGGTATGCTTCTCCCTTGCATTACCAGGAAGAATTATTGGAAGATCTACCCTAAAATGTAAAAGGAAAGTTTTAAAAAATGAGTTGTAAACTCAGAAAGGCACTGAGGCAGGGACCATTATTGGGTATTGTGGCGTGATAGGAAAGTCTGTATTAGATGGCGTAAGTGGTCTTAGATAATATAAACTATGATAATCTCTGGAGTCAGGAAAGATATGGCAGTAATGTGGCTGACACTTTGAATAAGTCTGTTTTCTTTAAAGATATAAGCATTCTGACGCAACCTGCTTTGGAGGGCTGAAATCGTAACAGCTATTCTGACTGAAACTTCGGTAGAAAGCAATACTTTGTGCAAGTTATAGAATGGATCATTTATTTGTTTTGGCAGGGATTAACTATCTCAAAGGGTCAGGGACTAGCTCTCCCATCTAGTTGTAGAGGCTCAATTACTCATAAGGCAACATGCAAGAATATTTCTGTTCTCTGCTTCTGCGCTTTTGTGTATATGTGTATGACAGATGAGAGTGAGGGAGCAGGTTCAAGGAGAGCAATGGACTCCATTGGTGTGACTACAGAATTACTTATGCATCCCAGATAAAAAGGGGCACAATTGCCTTGGGACAAAAGCATCTTGCGACATTTTACTACATTAAAGGCGCTATGCAAATGCACGTTATTGTTGTTGTCTCTGCTTTGTCAAGTTATGGGTTAATAGTTTAGAGTTTACTTTATCAATTCATTTGAATTGAAAACTATTGTATTGATTGATTGGCCTGCTGTTAAACTGCTTCAACAGTTCCAAGGGTGCAGTATTCATCCAGGGGATTGTTCAGATGTGGGGTGACTCTCAACTCCCTAACCATTGGATCTTTATTCAGAGCTTGGTATGGACTTACTGGAATTAATCATAAGGACACTGGATTATCCCTACAATGCCGAAAAGCATTTACAGATGGAAGTGACCTGGGGGTGCTCCAATCCCCGACCCGATTGCGGGGGGGGGGTGCAAACTTGAAGGAGGGTCCGATCTCTGACCCTGGGGGGAGTCTGATCCCGGGGGGAAGGTTTGTACGTGGGTGGAGCTTGGGGGGCTGGGATGAAGCATGCCTGCTCCCCCTGGCCCACCAGGAGTGCTCCCCGAGGCTGTCCTCGCCTCGCTGCAGCTGCCGGGTTTCCCGAGGCCCGGGAAACCTGGCCACAGTTAAACCTGCAAAGCAGGTTAAACCCGAGGCTTCCAGCCTCATTAACATATTGTAAATGCCAACCCGCCTCCTGGGAGTCGGCTTCCCGACACGCTTGCAATCTTTGCCCATTTAACCCCCCACCTGCACCCACTCCCACCTGCTCACCCATGTTAAAATTCCCTCCTACGTTCCCTAAACCTCAGGCAGGCTCTTCCACATTCTACTTAGGATTCCTTTATAAGAGCCATACCTTCCCTTACAAGACATTACTACCACAATTCATGGGGTCACATGCCTTCTTATGAGATCTAAGCTGTGGGTTCCAGCTGTTCGTTCCGCAGGGTCTGAGGTTGTAGGCTGATCAATGGTAAAGCCCCAGTTTCTAATTAAGGTTCCAAAGGGCCACTCTCTCCTTGTTAAGTTCTTGACCTTCTCATTGCTGTAGTATTTTCACGGTGTATTTTCATTAGTGACTCTCCTTAGGATACAAATTTAACAATGTTCACCGTATTATACAATCACAGAATGATACACCACAGAAGGAGGCCATTTGGCCCATCGTGCCTGTGCCGGCTCTTTGAAAGAACGATCCAATTAGTCCCACTCACCCTGCTCTCCCCATAGCACAGCAGATTCTTCCTTTTCAAGTATTTATCCAATTCCCGTTTGAAAGCTACTATTGAATCTGCTTCAGGCAGCGCAGTCCAGATCATAACAGCTCGCAGCGTAAAAAAAAGTTCTCCTCATACTCCTCTTTCATTAAATAAGTAAAGAAAAAGTGAATTACACTATACATGTGATGGACATAGAAGATGTAAGAAGTTGTTTCTATTCTATTCCTGAGAATGGCCTGGCCTCTATCATTTCACAAATCATCCTTACTCCTACAATCAAGTGTATCCTATAATTTATCATCCGTTTCATACCTCACCCCCCTTGATTATCTCTGTGAGAGCCTTGCTCCAATTCAGGCTCATCTGATGACAAATGAATTCCCTGTTACATTAAAGAAAAGCATCAGAATAGTTTGTTGCTGACAAACTTGGTATTCATAATGTTTATTTACTAAACCAACAAAATCAGAAGCCGGGTTTCTGCTCAGTTCAGCAATATGGAACGGAAAAGGACATATCCAGTACACTGAGGGCGGTAAGGTTACCTACTTACCAGTGTTAATTAATAGTTTAAAGATTTTAGTGAGGCATGCAGCCTAATTCCAGTTTATCTCACTTCATTACATAAAATTACACAGAATTTTACAGCACAGAAACAGGCATTTGGCTCAGCTCCTCCGTGCCAGTGATTATGCTCCACACGAGCCTCCTCCCACCCCTCTTCATCTCACTCTGTCAGCATACCCTTCTATTCCTTTCTCCCTCATGTGTTTATCTAGCTTCCCCTTGAATGCATCACTGCTATCCTTGATTTTATTTCAACAACATAGATCTGATATAGCAGTTATAATACTTGCCCATATAGATTTTATGATTCTGTGCTATTTGCTTGATAATAAGGGACACGCCACTTATCACGGCACAGAAGGAGGCCACTCGTGCCTGTGCCAGCTCTTTGAAAGAGCTATCCAATTAGTCCAAACTTACCCGAACAAGTGCTCCACAGTCGCAATTAAATATCAAAAAGATAAAAGGGGAAGGGTTACTTTCTTGATTATAAAAAAAACTTGATTTTGCGCGTTCAATTTTTGCACTGATAATAAGGAAAGAAAGAAAGACTAACATTTATATAGCACCTTTCACGACATCCATCGCGTTTTACAGCCAATGAAGTACTGCCACTGTTCTAATGTAGGAAACGCGGCAGCCAATTTGCGCACAGCAAGCTCCCACAAACAGCAATGTGACAATGACCAGATACTCTGTTTAAGTGATGTTGGTTGAGAGATAAACATTGGCCAGGATACCGGGGATAACTCCCCTGCTCTTCTTCAAAATAGTGCCGTGATATCTTTTACATCCTCCTCAGAGAGCAGACGGGGCCTTGGTTTAACGTCTCATCTGAAAGACAGCACCTCTGACAGTGCAGCACTCCCTCAGTACTGCACTGGGAGAGTCAGCCCAGATTTTTGTGCTCAAGTCTCATGGAGTGGAATTGAACCCACGACCTTCTGACTCAGAGGCAAGAGTGCTGCCCACTGAGCCACGGCTGACACCTGAGGGATTACAGCCCAGTAGTATTCAGGTAGCATGAAAGTCAGCTCAGGAAAAAGCAAAAGAGAATAGTTTGGAACTTCTTAGGAATAAGATTCTAAAAATCTAATCAGGATTTTAGCAAAAAAGCTGAAATTTTCAATTATAGTTGAAGTCTGTTAATTAAAGATCGTTGCTAAAGAGTTAAATCATCCTGAGTACACTTAAGCAGTGTATAATCTGTCTCCTGTGGATTGATTTACAGCAAGTCACTGCACCAAGTTGGTAACAATGCACACGCTGTGTGATGCTCTCTCACCCACACACAACACTGCTTGATCAAAATGCTTGAATTAAGGCCGACCATCATTAAAGCATTTGTTGCATAACTAAATTTTAACTTTTTGTAAGCAATTATTTCTTGACAGGTCAGGGCACTGAATATCACCCCTCCACTTGACTGAGGGGAGACTTTATGGATCAAAACAGATGTCCCTACATGTACCACCTACCTCTATCAATAACATCAACGACTTGCATTAATACAGCGTCTTTAGCGTAGTAAAACATCCCAAGGCGCTTCACTGGAGCGTTATCAGACAAAAGCTGACACCAAGCTAAAGAAGGAAATATTAGGGCAGATGAGGGTGGTTTTAAGGAGTGTCTTAAAGGAGGATAGCGAGGCAGAGAGGTTTAGGGAGGGAATTCCAGAGTTTAGGGCCAAGGTAGCTGAAGGCACGGCCGCCAATGGTGGAGCGAAGGAAATCAGGGATGCACAAGAAGCCAGAATTGGAGGAGCGCAGAGATCTCCGAAGTATCTGGGATATGTTCACATTTATTACGATGCAGTAACAAATGAACATTTTGCACTATTCCCACCGCTGTGCAGAAACTCTTTTTTTGCCATTTATAACCCATTTCTATTTTTTTCTCTGATGTAAATCTTAAAAATATAATCCATTAGAAGTCGAGTAGCTCTGTCTGCATCAGCCACTAGTAGCATGCAGTACAGTAACAGGCCCTCTAACTGTGGGAAATCTATAGACAGATAAGGGAGATGAGTAGGAATAACAACATTATGGTTCTACGAGATTTTAATTACCCTCTCATTCATTGGGACATAGGGTTGCCAACCCTCCAGGATTAATTTCCTGGTCACTGCTGTGAGCAACACCAGAGAGAAATCATGGGGGTATTAAACAGTTTATTTTTCATTTTCTTTGAACACTTTAATGTGTATTTAGTTATTCGTTTTAAAAATGTGGGAGATGGGGGAAGAAAGTCGGGGCGGTGGGAGGCAGGAGGTCATGTGATGAAACCTCCAGGAATACGTCCAACCAGAGTTGGCAACAGAGGGAGTAAACAAAGAAATGGAAATGGAATTTTCCTCAAATGTGTAGGGGACTCCTTCCTCAAACCATATGTGTGTTTGCCTACAAGGGGAGAGGCATTGCTAGATCTAGTTATGAATGACAAAATAGATCAGGACTGTGAGTTAAATGTGGGTGAGCAGCTCGGAGTAGTGACCATAATATGGCACGGTTTCAGATTCAAATAGAAAGGGAATAAGTTAGTACAAGAACAAAGGCAGAAGATTGGAATTGGCCAGAGGAGAAAAACTGTCACAAAGGAGCGTGGATTCCTGTTTAAAAAGGAGATTGCACAGTTTCAGAATAAATGTATACCATTAAGCAAGGAGGCTGCTTCAAGTATCAGGCTACCATGGATAAATAAAGAGGTTAGAAACAAACCAAAGTTGAAGAGGGTATGTGGGGCATAGAGGTATGATAATAATGATAAAAATAAGAGCGAAGGTGAGAAAATAAGGAACGTAGGTTAAGATAGGGATAAGGAAAGTTAGGAGGAAATACGAGGAGAAAATCGCAATTTAAAAATAAAAGTAAAGTATTCTAAAAAGTATATCAATAAAAAGAGAATTTTAAAATGTAAGGTAGAGCCCGAGAGGATAGTGAGTTAGTGGACAATAAACAGAAAACAGCAAGAATACTTGACAAGCGCTTCAGTTGTTGTTGTTGTTGTTGTTGTAGTAGTAGTGGTCAACTATACTGCCCCGACTGCCAGTAGCAATGGAACTGTAGCCTATTATGGACAGAAAATCACAGGAAAGCTCTTGATTTTTCCATTACACAAGGCTCTTCACAAATTCCCAGAAATGGCAGAGACTTACAGTCTCCGTTGTTTCCTGGTGGGTTCCACTGGCCTCCCACTGGAAACCCCTGAAAAGGTTCGGGGTGGACATCTTTATGGTGCAGTGGCAAGGCACATGGGAGTGCCAGTGTGTGGTATTAGTGTGTGACCTTGCTGCTGGCCCAATTCAGTTAGCCTATGATCCAGCATGTCAGAACCATTGGAGGAGGAAAAACTGGGCAAAGAAATTATTTAAAACATTTTTGTACATATAAAATTTACCAAGACCGTCAAATGATAACTAGGGTTCCATCGGTGTGAGTAGGCTACATTGGTAAATAGTTGGTTTATAATTGAAGACAGCAGACACATAGCTCTGTCAATAAAGTATCACAATTTTATTCTAGAATGCATTCTGTGGAACTTAAAACATGCACAGATTGGAGATGGAGAGCAGAGGTTCTTCGAGAGGCTTGCGATGAACGTGTAACAGCAAAGAGCACATTAAGAGAGTTTTTCTTTTTTAACTTCCGTTTAGTTCATAAGTTCAAATGTATTTTTTCCTTCTCCCTTTTTAGTCCAACTCCACCGCAAGCCGTTCCCCAATTGAGAGAGTTGGTAGCAACCCTGTCCTCTGCTTTCTCTCGCTATTGATCTTAGGATTGGCACTAGAAGATAGCTCTTTAATCAAAGTAACAACTATAGCGGCTTTAACGTAGTAAAACGTCCCAAGGAGCTTCACAGGAGCATTAACAAACAAAATTTGACACAGAGCCACATAAGGAGATATTAGGGCAGGTGACCAAAAGCTTGGTCAAAGAGGTAGGTTTTAAGGAGCGTCTTAAAGGAGGAGAGAGAGGTAGTGAGTTCTAGGGAGGGAATTCCAGAGCTTGGGGCCGAGGCAGCTGAAGGAACGGCCGCCAATGGTGGGGCAAAGGAAATCGAGGATGCGCAAGAGGCCAGAATTGGAGGAGCGCAGAGATCTCTGAGGGTTGGAGGAGGTTACAGAGATGCAAACCAGCTGTATACCCATGTATCCTAGTCACACCGATTGGACCTCTGCCAGCATGGTCTAAATAAAACAGTTTTGGGGCTCACCAGATGGCTCCTTTTATGAAGTTGTTGCTCAGTATGGTGCTAAATAAGAGAGACCAGATAGGTTTCAGGCATCATCCTTGCTTTGTGCTCAGCTGGGGAGGCAGTACAGTACTACAGTTGGCCTCAGTACCCTATGCTAGAGATTGGGGAAACAAAAGTCAGCTGTGCTTGTGCTTTTGACCTGTATCCAGTGAACTCTTGCTGGATGTGCACATGTATGGACATGGGGTCAGCAGAAGATCGCAGGTTCCAATACCGTGCCAATACCCAATGTCCGGGCTGACAGATGAAGAATGGCAACTCAATCAAGACACTGAAAGGCAGTGGAATCATAGCCCATCAAGAGGCAGTGCTTTCAGGGCAGGAGGCAAGAAAATTGGAGAGACAAATATCAAGAGTTATTCAGGAGGCAAGACAGCATGATAATTCATCACACTCCATGCAGCAGCGCGCACCGTGGCTGCAGTGTGTACCATCTACAAGATGCACTGCAGCAACTCGCCAAGGCTTCTTCGACAGCACCTCCAAACCTGTGACCTCTTCCACCTAGAAGGACAAGGGCAGCAGGTGAATTGGAACACCATCATCTCCAAGTTCCCCTCCAAGTCACACACCATCCTGACTTGGAAGTATATCGCCGATCCTTCATCGTCGCTGGGTCAAAATCCTGGAACTCTCTCCCTAACAGCACTGTGGGAGCACCTTCACCACACGGACTGCAGCGGTTCAAGAAGGCTGCTCACCGCCACCTTCTCAAGGGCAACTAGGGATGGGCAATAAATGCCAGCCTTGCCAGTGATGCCCACATTCCGAGAATGAATAAATAAAAAATAAAAATATCTAGTCTGATTGGTAGCTTTACCTGATGGCCCAGTGAAAATTAGGAACTTATCATGTATGGTGGCAGATGTGAACCTTCTTTTCAAGATTAAAGGTGTTTTATTGGTTAAAAAAATCATAAACTAGGATCCCCAACATATTGAATTAAACAAAATACATACCGTCATATAGCCTGATTTGGTTACAATGCAAAATGTACATACAGGAAAACACAACATTTATGGACCTTGAACATTAAGGGGATAAGGCCTCCGTTAGAGCAGCAGACAACGTAACTTCGGACGAACGTTTTTGCTGTTTGTACACTAACAATCATACAGAATAATTTCAAGGTTGCAATGTTTTTAGAGCAAAGCTTTTTTTACAATGTGCTGCGGTTTTAACATTTTCAACATTAGGAATTTAGAGAAAATGATTTTTGCAGATGTGTTAGGCAAAACGGAGATTCTGAAAGGTGTGTAAAAGAATGTCAGTTCGGTACACAAGACAAGTCTTTCATCCTGGTTAGTGTAAGCATTTCAACCATCACTTGTAAGCACATGGTGAATCAGTGTTCAGTGAATAAAGTGTGGATACATGGTCAGTCATAATCTAAAACAGTTGTATTTTTTGATGTGATGGGCTCGATAAATCCCGTCATGAAGTATTAATCCATATTGGCTTTGAACAACACAGGAATAAAATTAAGCCACCCTACTTCTAAATTGTACTGTTGTCTTCAGTTTGCCCCGTGACCCAGCTACAAAGATTGAGAATCCTAATGTGCATTAATGGAATGTCACACTCTTTTCTGAACTTTACTTATGTACAAACTCAATGGAAAATTACTAGGGGTTTGATCTTTGTTTTGTGCATGTCAAAACCTTTTCATTTTGGTTTAAACCACTGTGGTAGACCAAGGTCACCCCACTCCCCTCAGACTATCTCTTTCCTTCTCATCTTTTCCCCCTTTAATTCTCTCTCATTATTCATTCCTTCCATTATTTGTATCGAGTCTCTTTTCATCAGGCCACCCCTTTCATCTTGCAGGCTTGTCTTTGATCTGGCTCCACTACTTTAGGAAAGACTGCCCATCACTGAAGGGCAGAGGTGAGGAGAAATGGCAGGCAGCTGGATGAGCTGTGCCGTCCTTCGTTCCCCCAGCAAGGTCCAGGTGTAGGATTAGGACTCAGACAAAACTGTAACTTACTATCAAGCGTTGTGGCTGTGGTCCTAGAAAAGCAATTGGCTCAAATCCAGTTGGCTGCCTCATGCGATACAAAAGCTGGCTGTACTGATAAATGTCACTTGACTTTACCAGAGATTTCAATTAAACATTTTTTATAAATTCTAGGAACATGGGAACATAGGACTTGCTGGGCGAAGAAAGACCAAGGTCCATCTATCCATCCTGGCAGTCGCATGCTACAACAATAATGGAGTTGATGGCTAATCGTGACAATCAATCTCTATCAATTAGTCTACAACAGATCCAGACATGAGGCGAGGAAAACCTGCCAGTGATGAAAAGCTTTGGGAATCATAGGTTCAAAGCCACCTGTTTCTCTCATTCATACTACACTTACCATATTTCGTGTCTTGGATTACTCATACACTGTATCCCAAATTATTATTTTCTGAAAGAAAGCTCTCTAGTTTTATTTGAATGAATCGATGCTTCACAGCTCATATTCCCGTGGTTTGTAGGATTGAGCCTTTGCTAAAAACTGATGCTCTGTTATATGTGTGATCTTACTTTATTGGGTCTCGCACTTGCTGCTAGGAAGTTGGGAGTTTGAACGCTGATGCAGCCTGGCCGTTGCACCATGAATGCACAGATTGTACTGGAATTAGACCCTTCGATCTACTCTTTCATGCAGAAGATATTGGTCCGGGATTTGTGGTCAGCGGCGAAGGAACAGCGCTCACTGTTCACTACGCTAACAGCTGCCCACAGACTTTTCACGGGCTTTTGAGCAGCAACTTACTGTCATCGGGCGTCTGATCCAGCGCGATGCCCTCTACAGGGTATCTGTGGCAAGCAACAGTGAGGTTCTTCAACCAATCAGATTGAAGAACCCTCACTGATACGTGCAGGGTCTAAACCAGGAAGTATAAACCAGGAATTATAAATTAGATTTAAATCATGTACAGAAAGCGAAATAAAGAGAGGGAAAGAAAGATGGGATTAAGAGAGAAAGATAAAAGAGACAGAACGAAAAAGTTAAAAAAAAGTATTTTAATTTTTTTTAAATCTCCAACTAATTAAATTCTGAAGGAATGAAACTCCACATTTGTAAAAATAAATTTTCAGGGTCAGAGAGGTTGTTTGGCAGTAATTAAGACTTATCACACCATTAAAAATTCACTTACACCTGAATGCACCAGCCCTAACCTTTTCTGCGGTGTTTAGTGGGTAACTCGTGGGTAAGTACCGCAACTTCACGCCCTTACATGTATGTGAATGCCAAGTCTATCGGGGAGGTACTGTTATAGTGAAGCTTGTGGGGGAGCAGGGTAACTCGAACAGCAGCTTCCGAATTTCCACGTTTAACTGCGCACGTACAGACTCTGGAAGTTGCTGTCCAATTTACTCCTTAATAACGGTGAGCGCTGATAACTTCACTGTTATTCTTACCGCAAAATCTGGGCCATTGTTTGATTATACCACAGTCACTTTTTATGGAGGAAGGGAATGGAAATTGATGAAAATAGAAATTAAAAAGTAAAGGCTTTCAAAATATACTGTTACTATTGTTTTATTTTTTAGTACACCACCAGGGGGAACTAATACGACAGAAGCTTTCAATAAATGCATTACAAAATTAAATTGTGTGAGAAAATAATTATTTTAGTTGAGTTCTTGTTGTAAGAACATTTGCAAGAATTTGAACACTTCTATTTCTTCCAGGAAGAAGGATTTGATATTTGGACACCTCCCTCTGAATGATTAGCAATCACTAATAACCACAAAGTTGTTATGCTGCTGGATAACAAGACAGTGAGAAGTCAACATTGCAGTGGAGAGAGTGAGGTAAATACCCTGATGGAGAGAATGAGCTAAACTCGCTGATGGAGAGAGTGAGGTAAATACGTTGCTGGGGAGAATGAGCTAAACTCGCTGATGGAGAGAGTGAGGTAAACTCGCTGATGGAGAGAGTGAGGTAAATACGTTGCTGGGGAGAGTGAGGTAAACTCGCTGATGGAGAGTGTGAGGTAAATACATTGATGGAGAGAGTGAGGTAAACTCGCTGATGGAGAGAGTGAGGTAAATACATTGATGGAGAGAGTGAGGTAAACTCGCTGATGGAGAGAGTGAGGTAAATACATTGATGGAGAGAGTGAGGTAAACTCGCTGATGGAGAGAGTGAGGTAAATACATTGATGGAGAGAGTGAGGTAAACTCGCTGATGGAGAGAGTGAGGTAAATACATTGATGGAGAGAGTGAGGTAAACTCGCTGATGGAGAGAGTGAGGTAAATACATTGATGGAGAGAGTGAGGTAAACTCGCTGATGGAGAGAGTGAGGTAAATACATTGATGGAGAGAGTGAGGTAAACTCGCTGATGGAGAGAGTGAGGTAAATACATTGATGGAGAGAATGAGGTAAATACATTGATGGAGAGAGTGAGGTAAACTCACTGATGGAGAGAGTGAGGTAAATACATTGATGGAGAGAGTGAGGTAAACTCGCTGATGGAGAGAGTGAGGTAAATACGTTGATGGAGAGAATGAGGTTAGGACTCATGTATGTCTTGAGAACACTAAAGTAAAGTGATCTTACAGTATGTAGTGACATCACAGGATAGATTTTCCTGATCCTACAGGTGAGGGCAAGACTTCTGCCCACCACTAGGACCCCAGCCCGGTTTCCTGGGTTGAAGGGGGAGGCTGTTATTCACTATTCATGGCAGGAGCCTGGCAACAACCCCTGAGGAAAATCAAGGTGGTGCTACAGTGGGATTGTTGTTGCAGCACCTGAAGAGGCAGGAGCCACATTAAAGGGCCAATGTTCCCCAGAGAATGGAGCAACAACAACAACTTACATTTATATAGTGCCTTTGACCTAGTAAAATGTCCCAAGGCGCTTCATCAGACAAAAAGTGACACCGAGCCAAAGAAGGAGACTTTAGGACAGGTGACCGCACACAGTTACTTGATAGTGATCAGGTGTGCAAACATTTGGCTGAATTTTTTTCCGCCCCCTTAACGTAGGTACACTGAGGGCAATTCCAATGCGCTTGGTAAAGATCAAGTCATTGAGAACAGACCAAGGATTGAACCTGGTATTCTTCTGAAATGAATGGCTCAGTGCTGCACCGTGTGCTATTTACACACTAAGCCGTCAGGGATCTTCTACAAGAAACTGTTCGGTTTGATTTGGATGTGACCCTCGAATTGAACTGTAGCCAAACCATGCTTTTTGCACCATGAATATGAATTGCAGCTGACCATCTGTGCTAACAGCTCTGATGGTGCGGTGCTGAGTGATCAGGGAAGCACACTAGGAGATCATGACAATCTTTGTCGCGTACCATGAAAGGACTTAAAGGAAAACAGCCTTGTGTCAATGGGTATACCACAAAACTGAAAAGACATATTGATGGCAAACATGTGTCCGACTGAGCTCTAGCTAGTAACACACGGTGCCTGACTCGAGAAAAGCTTCAAAGAAGCTATAATTCAGACCACATCTCCCCAAGAACGTTGCTGATTGTTTAAATTAAATCTGAAATTGTTGTAACTTCCCAGCATATGAACTGAATTCCATTCTTCAGACGGAAACTATCTATGACCAATCCTACAAAAGGCTATGTCACTTAGACTGGGCTGAGGGGGGTTTGCAAGGTGAGGGAGAAGGAGCACAGCACCAATGACAGAAGACTTTGTGGAGGTTTTGCCCACCAATTTTCTCCCTTCCTTTCTTGAAGACACTGACTCCTGCTGCGATGTGGGTCCACAAGCTTCAGTCATCCTCCCAAACCCCACTCAAATGGTCATCCGTGTGTGACCTGAAACAGTCACCGTCAGCAGGCCATTTAACTGTAAGGTTATTACAAACAAAAACCGATCTCGTCTATGCCCAACATTCACGCACGTGCATGGGGGTCACTGATAGGCGGACGGGAATAGAAATCTTTCCCCATCCCTGGCTGAGATCCCAAGGCATTTAACAGAGCAGAAAGAGATACCAAGCAGGAAGGAAAGATGAGCAAATTCATGATTGAAGAAACTGTTGGGTAAAGAGGTGGCCAAGGAGAAAGAATTTCAGGGGAGGGATCTCAGAGCATAGGAGATGGCTGAATGTCCAGCACAGACCAGAAGTTGAATTTGAGGGCTGATGATGCTAGGCTTCACTGGTGGCATTGAGCCTGGATTTTGTGCTCTTGCCTTTGGAGTGAGACTTGAACCCACAACCCTCTGACTCATAGATGAGAGTGATACCCACTGAGCCACAGCTGAAAGGATGAGCTCCAGGCTGGAATGTGGGCTTAGGTGGAGGTCGAGTTGGAAGCCCAAGCGAAAGGGAGGTGAAGTAGGGCCACCGCCGAGGCTCGGAGAGTAGCTGGAAGGATGCGAAATGGAGGGAAAAGCTGGGGTCTCGATATTCTTTGAGGTAATGGAGGTCTCGAGAGGTTGTAGGGTTGGAGGAGGTTACAGAGATAGGGAAGGGCAAAATCATGGAGGCATTTGAAAACAAGGATGAGAATTTAAAAATCGAGGCGTTGCTGGACTGGGAGCCAATATAGGTCAGCGAGCACTGGGGTGACAGGCGAACGGGACTTGGTGCGTGTTAGGATACGGGCAGCAGAGTTTTGAATGAGCTCAAGATTACGGAGGAGCAAGGAGGAAGGCCAGCCAGGAGAGCATTGGAATAGTCGAGTATAGAGGTAACAAAAGCATGGATGAGGGTTACAGCAGCAGATGAGCTGAGGCAGGGGCACAACCCTCCGAGATCTCTGCGCTTCTCCAATTCTGGCCTCTTGCACATCCTCGATTTTCTTTGCTCCACCGTTGGCGGCCTTCAGTTGTCCAGGCCCTCAGCTCTGGAATTCCCTGCCTAAACCTCTCTGCCTCTTCCTCTCTCTCCTCCTTTAAGACGTTCCTTAAAACCTACCTCTTTGACTAAGCTCTTGGTCACCTGTCCTAATATCTCCTTATGTGGCTCGGTGTCAAATTTTATTTGTTAATGCTTTTGGAACATTTTCCTACATTATAGGTGCTATATAAATGCAAGTTGTTATATAGCTCTCACACACTTTCTTTCATTGGTGTCTCTTTACATCTGTTTATCTCTGATTTTTTTTAATTCTTTCTCTCTCCATCTTTCTGTAGTAAAAATAAGCAGATGTTCCCTGCTAAATATTGTTATATTACCTTGCTGTTCACTAGTTAGAGTTGCTATGGCAACAATTGGGAACACTGCTGCAAAGGCTTTTTCACCAGATATTGGGAGCTCATATTTTCCTTATCATTTTTTTTGCTTTTCTGTGGGAAAGAAATATCTTGACCTTGAAAGAAAAAGATGGGAGGCTACATATTACTGTCAGCAATAATGTCAGATCGAACACTTAACACTTAGTCATGCTCTGTTTACTATTTTAACAGAGGCATTAACCAATTATTTTACAGTTTAGCATATTTATTAAAATAGTGGGCAGAGGAATGTAAAGCATTTATCGCTATTATTGCTAATAATAATAATTGTTAATCTCGGCTGACTGAACCTCTGACCTCTGCCCAGTCTTCATTCCTTGTCAAGACTATTGTCTATTATCTAGATGCTTTTTCCTGATTGTGCTTTCCATTTACCTTTTTATATCAAAATATTTAAGCTATTTCAAATTATTACACCCAATATTCACAATCGCAAAGACTGAGATTGATAAGATTTTTGTTGGGTAAGGGTAGCAAAGAATTATGGATCAAAGGTGGATAAATGGAGTTGAGATACACATCAGCCATGATCTAACTGAATGGCGGAACAGACTTAAGGGGCAGAATGGCCCACTCCTGTTCCTATGTTCCTATATGCCACCATAGCGGCTCAGCCAATGACCAATGTATTGATCCCATAACGTTAACGGTGCGATTTCTTAGCAATTTGTTTATATTAAACAGATATTTTTAGATTAGAGCCTTTTGGCAGACGGTGTGATATGAGTGGTAAATCTGATTGTCATAATCTCATTGCATAGAAATAAAACGGATTTAACTTTGTATATAAGTGAAAGTATCATTTGTTATCTTAGGTCATGGTTATATTGGAAAGGCCATGAGTTCAGTCTATGGGACTAAGCAAAAACAAACTGCATTTATGTTATCAAGCAAAGTGACAATCATAATAACGAGCTGATAGACACGGAACAGATGTACTGGCACAAACTCCATATATTGCCTGTACATCAGAATTAATTAAAAATCAGCAGAGCTAAAGAGATGCAGCAATGCCCAGCTAGATAAAATACAGATACCTGCTGTATGCAGCATGGGTGTTTATCCAAAGTTAAATGTAAAAGTATATCTAATTATCGAGAGCTAGATGAAAAGATTATCCTCTCAGTTTGCCGCTCCTATTTCTTGCTGATAGATACTTCTGCTCTTTCCTCCTTCACCCCCTTTAACAGGGAACAATTGTCAGAGAGCACACAGTAATCAGACTCTCTGATGCCCCAGTAAATACGGGAAGGGTTTCCAATTAGTCATGACTCTTCTTTAGTTTCTGGTCATTTCTTTTTCATCTCTCATACTCTGATGAGGCTGAAGAGCCAGTCTGTTTGGCCTGTATCATTGACAACTTCCAGACCATCAGATGGGAACCAAAGCCAGAGCCCAGGGGGCAAATCTCCTTTAACGCTGCCTGCTATCAGAGAGAAGAAAAGGCAGACTGGAAAACAGAAAAGGGCAGCGAACGTCTATCCCAAAGGCTCTGTGACAATAAAGTCTTCTCGGTTTTAAGCCACCTGGTTAGTTAATTATCAATCTAGTAATTCAAAAATTCAACATCAAGCCTAGGACAGGGCTAGTCCTGGCCCTGGTCATTGTCTTCCAGCTGTTTGGTTTTATGTTCAAAGTATCTGGAACCAGAGGAGAGCATCTGGGGGACATCCTCCGATAGCCATCGGGCTTGCCATCTGCTTGCCAGATATGGCTGCCATTGTCCTGGCTAAGAAGACAGACAGGTCCACCAAGTGGCCTCCATGCCTGCGGAGTCGCCATTGTCCCACCAAAGGAAGATGCTGAGGACGAGCTCCTGGGCGATCAGAGTGACAACGGGAGCTGCCAGGATGTATCCAAGACCTCCACCGGGTTCCAGACTCCCAAAGTCAAGGCTGGAGGAACCCGCCGTGGACTCCAGGTCTAGAAATTGCACCACCAGGCTCTACCTTACTTCTGCAGACATTGACGGCCACCACTCGCCTCCCTCCCGATTACTCCTCCTGGACTTACCATCTGCCCTCAATTGGTGAAGCAGCGCAAAAGTCCCAGGAAATCATAGCATAAGTCATCATTTCCTCTTTCTTTTGCGACCTAAAACGGGCACTGCGACAATGATGCGTCGTTGCATAGTGCAAGTCTACAGGAAATTCTAGGCCAATATGTGAATGTCTGACTACGGAAGCACAAGCAATCACAGTAGGTCATGTTTTCAGTCAGTCACTGTAGGAAAGAAAGCATGCCAGGCTGCTCAAGGCCCAGTATAACCTGATTGGCTGCACCAAAGATACTACCAACCATTTCTGCAGGCCCCTACCTGGTAATGACCATGGGGACCTGTCTTCTCAAGGTTTAGGTCAAGTTAGGAGATGTAACAGAGATTGCCTGCACTCGCTTGGAAGAAACCTTCTGCATAAATTTTTTTAAGCAGCTGTAACCTTCACATCCAGACAGAAGTGTCTTATTCCTGGTCTCTGCCCTATCCCGGAAGTGGTTGCCAAGTCTGGCTGCAACAGTGTGCATACTGCTGTTATGGCCTCCTTCATTAATCTTAGCTTCTGCATGCTCCAGGTACAAAAGCCTGGCCCTGTACCCATGGGTGCCAGTGTAAAAACAGATCCAAATGGAGCATTTAAAATGCAAATACACCTACCTGACATTTCCTCTTCTGATCCTCCTCCTCCACCAGAACCTACAAATCCTCACAAATCAGCACATTAACACCATTCACTGGACAAATGGGAACAATTTATCAGGCACAAAACAATGAAAAAAGGACAGAGGACCCATTACAATTCATGTGTACTTCTGGGGTATAAAGCAAATGTAAATGACATGGGAGTGACTTCAGAACGACGACCTTGGCCTCTTATCTTGGGGGAGAAATTCAGTATCGCCCCGTTTGGGGCGCAAAGTTTAGCGCCTGGCACTAATTATCGCCTCGACTGCAAACTTGGCTTCTATCGCCCCTGGAGGTGATTGGAGCACTAAATCAGGCGCTACACACCTCTCTTAAGGCGCCTACGCCGAGGAGCGAGGCGCTACCTCAGAGCACTGGCAAAGCTCATGTGATGTCAGTCAGCAATGGAACACAGACACACTGGCGCCGGCCAGTTCTTAAAGGGGAGGGTCGATCTTGCTCTCCATCCACACCCTGCTCATTGCAGCCTTGAATCTCGGCCTGGAGAGACCTGTACATCAATTCTGCTGAAAGAGCAATGGAGAGGCCCAGGGAAAGAGCTCAGAGTGCAGCCCCCATAGATGCAAGGAAGGTCAAATCAAAATGAACCTGCAAAGTGCTGCTCAGTACCCAAAACTCCTTCACACAGCGTTGAATCTCTCCAGAAGTCTCTCTCTCTCTCTCAGAATGCGTGGTGCAAAAATGTCGCTGACAAAAAAAGGCAGGAAGCAGTCGCCTTTAAATAGCGCTCCCCCAGTCCCTTCCCGACTGCAAAATGCTCCCCTCAACCTGTCGTTGCTAGCAGCAGGCAGTAAGGCAGGGGGCGCCACTCAATATCCGGTCCGGGACGTTGCACGCTCGACTGACGTCACAATCTGTGGGCGCAGGAGATCGTGGCGGTAGTGTTTAGCGCCGCTGCAAAATGTCTGGTCAGTTTCGCGAGTGGCGCAAACATCGCCGCGCCCTCTGAGGGCGCTAACAGGAGGCGCAAAGCAACCAAATTTTTCCCCCGCCCCCAGAAATGTCTCAAAGCACCTCACGTACAATCAATTACTTTGAAGGTGTATTGACTGTTGTTATGTAGGCAGATGTGGCAGCCAAACACCCAAATAAATGGAAACCTTGCTCCAGTGGCACTTCTGTGGTGGAATTCGGTCGCAGGAGGCCTGATGGACGTTAGGTTTCTGCTCAGAATCCTGTCCACCTGAAAAATTGCCCCCCCCCCTCCCCCCCGATGTCAAATGGGCAGGGACCAAGGGGAGCAAATTCCTCTGGGGAGAATTTTCTTGGCCCTATCCTTGCTAACGTCCAGCAACCTGGATGCCATTTTGCAGACCATGACGTCTTACACCCAGCAGCAAAGTGAATGACCAGTCAATCGGTTTTCGAGTAATATTAGTTGAGGGAGAAATGTTGACCAGGAGAACGTCTTTGAATAGTGCCATGGGTTCGTTAACTTCCACTAAACCATCAGAATGGACAGACAAGACCTTAGTTTACTGTCTCAACCAAACGACAGCACCTTCAATAATGCAGCACTCTCAAAGTGGGTCAAATCAGTTTACCAACTGCAATTACCCTGCATCTGGCAGCAAGATAAAAACAATGGACTAATGAAAGACAGCTAAAGTCAAGATCAGCTAACCCAGCATTATACTGTATTGCACGTTTGAGGTTGACATGTGCAATCAGTGCAGTATGATCCACAAATGCCTAGTATAATGGGGAGCTGGGAACATTGCAGTAGAACTGGTGACATTGTGCACCTATTTTTTTACTTTGTAATTACCTCAAATTGTTGCAAGGCCAGCTCATTTTCACAAACCGAAGCAAAGTAAGGATGACCTTATATATTCTGCAAAATAACAGATGGTTTGGGGCTGACTGATGTTTACATATGAAGTTCCTTGTTGATTTGATGTTTTTGTGTGTACTCTTAAGAAACGCATGACTCGATATATATCTGTAATATACCTTTGGCCACCTGTTATTTTATATGTGGAATGAAAGCAGTTATCAATCAAAAATAATTTTTCAAAGTTGGTTTCCTGGATATAATCATGTTATGTATTTTGAGAATATCACGAGGCCAAACAGGTCCCACATGAATGATTATACTCACATTGAACTCCATTGAATCTGCATCTGTTCAGTTTTCTTACTACCGCAAAGCTATGGGCAGCGTAAAGAAAGTCGATGGGAATTGAGAAAGCTTGCTGCAACAAGAAGTTTTTTTCCATGTATTACCATGCTCTTCCTTGTAAAATATTGCAAAATCAAGCCCTTGTTTTGTCGGGTGAAGCAGAACTGATTATATTTTCACTTTTAATACAGTACTAATTCATCTCCCATTGGGTTGCCACAGACAATTAAAACAAAAATAACATTGTGAGGTCAATCCTCCTCCTGAATCTGTCTGGGAGCGATTAGTACAGAGTACACCCGAAGTGCGGACAACAATCTTCAGTGCCCCAAACTTCCTCCGGGGCCTCAGTGCCATATGGTTGGCACACCTGGTGGCAAACTGTTGGGTACAGTGCCGGACAGAAGAGGATGTCTGGGTACTGCCTGGGCGTTAAGGCCAGCAACACTACCAAAGGGGTAGGCACCGTTACAGCCCTAGAGCAGAGCTAGGAGGACTTTGTACTCTGCAGGTAATGGAGCAGGATTTTTATCTGGACACCTTCTGATGAAGGGTGGTAAGTTTCTAAACGAATGTACGTTTGCCAGAAGGTATGATTTTCCTGGCGCTGGTCTTAAGGTTTGGTCCCCTGTGAATGAGTGATGCTGCTGTGCCATGGCTGGCCAACTTGTGACTAGTTATTGAGGTGTGAGGTAAGCGCAGTCTCTTTGTGGGGAAGTTGGATCCAAGGTGACAGCCTGACAATGAGAGTTTAGAACCTAGTCAGTCCTCTGAGACAGATGGTAACTTGATTAATCTGAGCCGGGTGGGTCCACAGAAGTCCAGGATGCTATTGGTGATTCAACAGCCAACCTGGCTCATTTATGGGACCTGAAAGAATGTACCTGTCACTGGGGACTGGGAGTCTCCCCACTCACCCCCAGGTATCCCTGCAAGCTAAGTCCTAACTCGGCAAGCCAAGCAATAGAAGGTTTACCAGTGCCCTATTCTGATTAAGCTCCAGCAGTGCCCTTATACATACTGGGGAGCAGGGGTGAGTCCCTAAACCTTGACTCTTGCCAACCTGTCTCCTGGTTCTGGAAGCTTAAAAAAAGTGGAATGTGTCCCTATAAAGAAAGAAAGGCTTGCATTTCTATAGTGCCTTTCACACCTTCAGGACCTCCCTAAGCGCTTTGCAGCCAATTAAGTGCTTTTGAAGTGTAGTCATTGGCCCGTAATTTCCAATAGAAGGCTCCCTGCGTGCGGAGGCCTCCTATCGGAAAAAAATCTACGCTCTTACCTGAGGGCTCCCGAGGTCCGGACACTTCCACTCCTGGTCCTCTCCACAGTCGAAATGCGCAGGGCCCACGTATCCCAGGGGCACAGGCGGTTCGCAAGCGTCCCTGGGATCACATGGGCCAGGCCAGCCAATAGGAGAAGGGAATCTCCCTTCATACTTTTGACAGATAGACCTGTCAAATATATGAATGGAGATCACCCCAAAAAGACACTAAAACATTAAATAAATTTTTAAAAAACCATCACGTTTTTAAAATGAGTTAAAATTACATTGGGCCAAAAATTGATGCCGCTACACGAGAGTACGCACTGTGTACTCTCGCGTATTCTCTCTCCAATTGCCGGTTTTCTGCATGCACTGCGCATGCGCTGAAAACCGGCACTTGGTTTTTGGAAAAGGGGGCGGTTCCTCGGTGCACCGCGTGCGCGCTACAGGCTGCGCGCACGCTGTGCACTTAGTGCTTTGGACGCGCAGGTAAGGACGGAAGATTTTAGAAATGAAAAAGGAGGAGTAAGACCCACTTTTAACAAGGTAAGTAGTGAATTAAGTATTATTTTGAATTTTTTTTAACAGGTATATCTTTTTTAGAGACTTTAAAGACAGGTAAGTTTATTTTTATAACTTTTTAAAAGATTTTAAATTTTTTCAAAAATTTAATTTTTTATTTAAAATGGTTAATTTATTTAACTATACTTATTTTATTAATGTGATGGTTTTTTTTAAATTTAATTGAGGTTTAGCTGTTATTTTGGGGGTGTGTAAGATTCATAGCTTTCACAGCACGTATGTGAAACTTATGAATGGAAGATGGTGTGCTGCCATTGGCTCTAACTGAGTCACGTGATCCCACAGCTCGCACGAATTCACTACGCCGGTGGGATACGCAAGCACTGCCCAGCTGATGTCTAGAACATCAAGTTCGTGCGAGCTGGATCTGAAAAAGCCAACGCGGAGTGAGAGATCGCGCCTGCTCCTTACCCCCGCGGGAACAGAGCGAGATCAATTTCTGGGCCATTAAATTAAATATTTTAAACAAAAATTTAATTTTTTGAAAAAAATAATTAAAGTTTTTTACGGGGCTAAAATTAAACTTACCTTTTTTAAAAATATTTTTAAATTATAAATGAGTGAAAAAAATGTATTTATTTATTTTACATTTTTTTCAACTCTTATGCTGGTAAAAGCAGGCCTTACGCCAGGCGTAAGATTTTGAAGTGTTTTCAGCGGACGGAGGTTCTGCAGAAAGCGAACTCTCCGCCCGCAGAGGCCCTTCTCCAGGGCAGGCATCCGATCTGTCAAGAGCATTCTTGACAGATCGGAAATGCCGGTTTTCAGCGCTTGCGCTTGGCATGCCTGAAACCGGCATTTCCGATGTCCCTACGGGTGTGTACACAGCTCGTACACACCCGCAGGGATCGGAAAATACGGGCCACTGTTGTAATGTAGGAAACGCGGCAACCAATTTGCACACAGCAAGGTCCCACAAAATATAGGGAGAGAATGTGCACTCTACATAAGTGAATAAAAACTCTAATTATGCATATTTCTCAGGAGTTTCATTTATAAACGCAAGATCTTTCTTTCCCTAGAGAACTCATTCATGAAAGACCAAAAGGGTTATCTCTCTCTCGCTCCTTCAGCTGCTCATCAACCAGCTGTGCATCTCTTAGTATTTTCTGTTTTCATTCTTGATTTCAAATATTCATGATTTTCTCTTTGACTTTAAAATTAAAGGTACTGCTTACCTGAAAATGCCCTAATGATATTCTCCAGTTTAAACAGTTAAAACGCAACCCATAGTGACAACTAGAAATAGAAGCTGTTTCTGGCACAGGCGCACACTCCCCAGCACAAACCCTTATCTCAATGGACAGTGTTTCAGTATTGGGATTTTTCCTCAGAATAGTAAGTCCTGTCTAATATTATAGAAATAACATTCTTCATCAAACTTTACAACACAAAATGGGATTATTTTCTGTACATAAGAACAGGGAGCAGGAGTAGGCCATTTGGCTCCTCGAGCCTGCTCTGCCATTCACGGCTGATCTTCTACCTCAACTCCACTTTCCCGCCCTATCCCCATGTCCCTTGATTCCCTTAGTGTACAAAAATCTATCGATCTCAGTCTTGAATATACTCAATGACTGAGCATCCACAGCCCTCTGGGGTAGAGAATTCAAAAGAGTCACAACCCTCTGAGTGAAGAAATTTCTCCTCATCTCAGTCCTAAATGGCCGACCCCTTATCCTGAGACTGTGCCTCCTAGTTCTAGACTCTCCAGCCAGGGGAAACAGCCTCCCAGCATCTACCCTGTCAAGCCCTGTACTGTTACTGTTTCCTTAAGAGTTACAATTAAGCATGGTAACAATTACTTCTGTATCAGTACAACAGATCAAGGCAATAATGATATGCTTCATTGGTTTCCCTCTGCCCAAAAGTAAATGAAATTAGTAATCAAATGGATCATCATTTTAACTGTAGTATATTGATTTAAGACTGAGTTCAGTTTACTTAGGTCTTCTAATCATTCATAGCAGAAACCTGGCGGGTGGGCAGTTAAAATCGCCCTGGCTCTTACCTGTCTGAAAGCCGCCATGATCACAACATCTCCAATTTTAACCTGTTCTCCTGAGCAGGCAGCAAGGACACGTACCCGGAGCCAACAGGGCCCTTCTTTACATGTACATGTTGCGGACCGATGACATCATTGAGATCCGACTGTAATTTTAACTCAGGCCTGAGCGGGGGAATCCACCTGGAGTTAAAATCGAGGCCGGGCCCAGCACCATGCCACATAACAAATTTTTACTTCAACGTACAAGCAGCTGAATTATGAATAATAAAAGAAACTCACAACCTTTTCCAAATCAAATTCAAACACCGATCACTTTCATTTGGCTCGTGGGTACAGTTACAAGATTTTTTTATTTTGGGAGAATGTAGGTTCATTTAGCAAGAGGCAGTAGAGGGTGGAAGCCATATTGAGGAAACAGAAAAGATACGCAGGAACCTTCATAGAATACGTGGGAACAGCTCAGGGTCGAATAGCATAAGCTGCTCTACATGCCATTCTTCATAATAAGGCATCTTTTAGTGGGGCCTCATTCAGTTGGGCCAAAGTCGAGGTAGTTAGGATTTAGAAAGTGCAGTTGCCAGTGATTTGGGGGAGAGTTTTTCCCAGGGAAGGGCACAGTATGAAGTGGGGTTGGAAAGCGATAGTCGGATCTGGGTGGTGAGCGATACAAGGAAGTGTTTGGAGATGGTCTTCTCTGTGATAGACACCATGAAAGTAGAGAGGCCACGGGAGATGGCAAGGTCGAGGGGGTGGCTGTGAGTATAGGTAGAAGAGTTCATATGGAGGGAAAGGTTAGGGGAGGAGCCGTCATTTGTCTACTCTTAAGAGTGGACAAAGGACGGCTCCTCCCTAAACCCCTCCGCCTCTCCACCTCCCTCTCCGCTTTTAATGCCTTCCTTAAGACCCATCTCTTCGGTCAAGCTTTTGGTCACCCCTCCTGATAGCTTCTTCACTCCTCTGTGAAGCGCTTTGGTATGTTATGGAGAAAAAATACTGAATCTAGCATTACAGTATTAGCATGTTAAAAAAAAAAGTATCCCAGGCAAATCCAATTTCAGCCTGTTTGATGCTCATAATCATACAACCTGCCAATGACTGTCTAGGCGCGCGTATAAGGAACGGCTGCTTGGCCTAGGTACCAGAGGGCTGACAAAGCCCGTAGAACTGGACTTCTGCAAGAGTTAGGGGGAAAAATTCAGTTGCTTTGTGCCTCCCGTTAGCACCCTAAGAGGCGGTAACCGTTAGCGCCCCGCGGCACTGCACCGCGATGATGGCGTCATCGCCGTGCGCAGCGCCCCGGCCGCGATCTTCGGTAGCGCCCCCTGACTTACCGCTGGACGCTATGTCCGACGGGGTCAGGGGGGCTTACCTGCAGCCGGTGCGGCACTAATTAAAGGCGAGGTGCCGGGCGACCATTTTTGTTGCTGGCCGCCTGCCAGCACCTGCCCCCTGTGCTGTCCCCGGCCTCCTCTGCAGCCCCCCCCGGGAAGTGCCGGCTGCGCTCCGTGAGCCCGGCATTTCTCTTGAGTGCCGGGCTCTTTTGCCGGCACTCTGATCCCTGGTGGCCCAGCTGGGCCCCGGGTCGCGCTGCGCAAGGCCCCTCCCCTTTAAGAAGGGGAGGAAGGCCTGCAGTACCGCGGCCGACGTGCCGCAGCGCCGCCGCGATATTCCCTCGCAGCGCCCCAAGAGGGAGGCGGGGCGCTACCGATAAACTTTGGCCGCGGGGGCGCTAATTTTTTCGGGGCACTAAAATTAGCAGCAACAAAATAATTCTCATTCCCCCCCACCGCTCCCCACCCCCCCTCCACCCCCAACCATACCTTAATGGATGGAAATACGGTCAGGCTGCCTTATGGGTGTGCATTCCCTCTCACCTCATTTTCCTCTATGCACTGGGCACATCCACTACGCTCAGGGGCAAGAAAGAGAAAATCTGCTCCACTGATTCTTTCTTTCTTCATTCGTTTTAAGATTTTTAAGATATAGGGTAGTTGGCAAAAGAGCCGGAGGAGAGATGAGGAGAATTCCTTTTATGCAGCGAGTTGTTGTGATCTGGAATGCAGTGTCTGAAAGGGTGGTGGAAGCAGATTCAATAGTAACTTTCAAAAGGGAATTTGATAAATACATGAAGAGGAGAAAATGCACAGGGCTGTGAGGAAAAAGCAGGAGACAGTGGGACGAATTGGATCGCTCTTTCAAAGAGCCGGCACAGGCACGATGGGCCGAATGGCCTCCTTCTGTGCTGTATGATTCTATGATGCTATTCTACGATTCAAGGCATACTTTTCCATAGCCTGCTTCTGGTAAATCAGTCAAATTCTTCATGTGTGAGCTTAAACAATGAGAATACACTGGCTGTTCAGGCATGAGGGGCATCACAATCAAACCAAATCTGTTCTCAACCAATGCCCACCCACATACACTTTACAGAAGTGGTCAGTGGTTAGTGGTCAGGAGCAGGATGTTTGGCTGATTTCCCCACCCACCCCGCCCCAGTTCAGGGCACTGAGGTCATCGAACAACACAAAGCAGGAATCAAACGTGGGATCTTTCTGATCTTTATATTGTCCAAAAATGTGTGGGTTAGGTTGATTTGGCTATGATAAATTGACCCTTAGTGTTAGGGGGGATTAAATATGTGGGGTTATGGGGATAGGATGGGATATGTTAGGGGGAATTAAATACATGGGGTTACGGGGGTAGGGTGGGATATGTGTACTGTGGGGATTAAAGCAGGGACAGGGTACTGGATTTGGATGATCAGCCATGATCGTATTGAATGACGGAGCAGGCTCGACGGGCCGAATGGCCTACTCCTGCTCCTAGATTCTATGTTTCTATGTTTCTATATTCATGGCTGTACCACGTTGACCAAGATATATATTCAGTAAGCCATCAGGCAAGCTTTTTAATCATCTTATTTTTGGCAGTAAAGTCAGCTGGAAATGTGGAAATTCTGTATCTATCTTCTTTTAGTCAACACCTGATTTCTTTCAATATGATTTATATTTTAAAAACTTCAATTTAAAGCATAAGCTGACCAAAAACTGAAAGCAAAACAAACTTGAAATCTCTCTTTACTTTTCATTTAACATGTAAACTTAAAAGTCTTGCATCTGCCACATACCTGTAGGTTAGTGTCTGTCAGCACATACAAACCGTCCATGGGGCAAAACGTGCTGATTGGATCAAATATTGTATTGATAAAAGAGTAACAGGTCACTATCCATTTAGTGAACATTGCTGATGAGCTCAGATATACCATTTATTCCAAAAGGCATTTCCATTCACGAAACCACTGGAAAAGGATTCCAAAGAATAACTGACACCCATCACAAAAACAACCAAATTGCTTCAAAAACATTTTTAAACTGCTTTTAGTAGCAGTTTCTCACTGTGGTGTAGGCCCAGGATCCTCTGCCCCACTCACCCTTACCAGTGCTCCTAGGGTGCATCCCCACCGATTTGGAGCCGAACGTCTCCCATCCCCCATCGTTACCGAGCGCACCCAGTTCCCATCCCCCTCGGTTTCCTTCCAGGCCCAGGCCCCCTCCATCTGCTGCATCCCACGTGCCACACCTAAGACCCATCTCCTGCTTCTTCCAGCGCCCCTCATATTCCCTCTCAGTCTGAATCCCAACTATTCCACTTTCTTCTTCACCTGTTCTACCACCTCCTGGACAGCTTTTCCGTTCCTCATCCCAGTAGCCACCTACAATCCAATATATATTGGCTACCATTTCGCTGTGTGCCTTTGACCTTAAAAAAAGGTAAGAGATAGACATTGAATACATTGGCAAAGGAACATTCATAAGATATATCGAGAGGTTGGCTGCACTACACATGCATCGGTATAGTTAGGGTTTACTGCATTTTCTCTGCAATCTGTTTCAGGAAAGAAAGCTCATTAAAATATATTGTTTTACTATACGGAGCTCAATACTAAATCTATGATGAATGTCACATGTTGGAAATATAAATCCCACTCTGGAGAAACTACTTTGCATGCAGTATATAGCGATAGAGGATATTATACAGAACACCAAATGGGAAATAACTGTCTATAGAAAGAGTTCATTAAAAGATCAGGGGGGAGAAATTCAGTATCGACCATTTTGGGGTACTAACATCGCCTGGGTGCGAACTTTATTTTAGCGGCCAGCACTAATTAGCGCCGGTGACTGCGAAATTCAGTTTTAGTGCCCCAAGAGGGAGGTGGAGCGCTAAATCAAGCGCACCACTTCCTTCTTAGAGCGCTAACCCCAAATATTGTTCTGCAGCGCGACGCACTGGACCACATGGCGCTTCCACATGGAAGGGCTCTTCCCCTCGTTAAAGGGGAGGGCACAAACCCACAACTCTGCGGGGCCCTACCTGGACCACCGGGGAGCGGGGTGCCGTGCCAGCAGCCCGGCACACAAGAGGAGTGCCGGGCTGCCAGATCGCGGCACGGACCCCGCATTCAAAAAAGAAACAAGTAAGTCGGCCGATTTTTTTTCCACTCCCGCCCGCCACCTCCCCTTTACGTAGCGCCCTGCGATCCTCCTGCCGCTCCGTTCCCGCCCCCTGAATCGGTCGCTGTCATCGCCGCCGCAGATTCAGGGGAGCGCGGGCCAATTTTGCAGGCGGGGCGAAAACGGGGCGCTGCGCACGGTGATGGTGTCGCCATCGCCTGCACAGCGGAGTGGGGCGCTACCGGTTACCGCCGGCGCTAAACTCCCGCTAAATTTAGCGGGAGTCGTTAGCGGCGCCGCACCTGGATGAATAGTCGTTTGCGGCCCGTTAGCGGCCCCCAGGAGCACGAACGGGAGGCTCGAAGGTACCCAGTTTCTAGCCCCAGGTATGTAATTAAGTTGAATCACCAATACCTGTCCGCAATACTTGTACATTGTTTGATCCAATGGTAGTTACTAATACATTATTTATATTTATTTTCTTCAAAATTTAACCAGTTTATAATGATGACAACATAAAAACAGAATGTAAAGGCACAAAAGGGGGTGGGGGCGGGGTGGAACCATGAGCGTATCATTCTAAAATAAAAAAACATGTTCAAATTCCATATTGCATAGAGATTCATCTCTTTCTCAGTTAACATTAAACATCCACAGAGACTAATAATGTCAAATCTGTATGTGTAGACAGGTGCCTCATGGCAGGGAAATGTCCATGAATAACAGAAGACGGGTTATTAATATTTCAACAAGGCATCCACTTTCTCCGAGAAGAAATTACCATTTTTTTGTGTGTGTGTGATAGAGTGATGGAAACTGAACCTCGGCACTGCAACCAGAATAACAATGCAGCAAGCAAACCATTGGCTACAGCATGACAATCTCTTTAAATTAGACTTGTGGCCTGTAGTCATGACTGGAGTTCATCTAGCTGACTGACGCATTTCCCAAAAATCTAGCCTATTCTTCTTGACCAGGACCTCAAACCCGGCACTAAGCTCATGGTCTACAGAGCAGTAGTGATACCTGCCCTGCTGTATGCCTCAGAGACATGGACCATGTACAGCAGGCACCTCAAAGCACTGGAGAGGTACCACCAACGCTGCCTCCGCAAGATCCTGCAAATCCATTGGCAGGATAGGCGCACCAACGTCAGTGTTCTCGCTCAGGCCAACATCCCCAGCATCGAAGCTTTGACCACGCTCGATCAGCTCTGATGGACGGGTCACATCGTCCGCATGCCCGATACGAGACTCCCAAAACAAGCGCTCTACTCGGAGCTCCGACACGGCAAGAGAGCCCCAGGTGGGCAGAGGAAACGCTTCAAGGACACCCTCAAAGGCTCCTTGAAAAAGTGCAACATCCCCACCGACACCTGGGAATCCCTGGCCCAAGACCGCACAAAGTGGAGGAGAAGCATCCGGGAAGGCACCGAACACCTCGAGTCTCTTCGCCGGGAGCAAGCAGAAGCCAAGCGCAAGCAGCGGAAGAAGCGCACGTCAACCCAAGCACCCCACCCGCCCGCTCCTTCAACCACCGTCTGCCCCACCTGTGACAGAGATTGTAGGTCCCGCATTGGACTCATCAGTCACCTGCGAACTCATTTTTAATGTGGAAGCAAGTCATCCTCGGTTCCAAGGGACTGCCTAAGAAGAAGAGATTCACTTCTTTGTTGCAAAATGACAACTGGTCTATGGAATATCGTCCAGCTCCAGAATTTAAAGGCATCTACTGAAGCCAGAACTCCTTGAGCTTTAACTGGACCCAAACGAGGTGAAAAACCTCCCGACCTCATTGCAGCCTTGGTCCAAACATAGACAAAGGAGCTGAATTCCAGAGGTGAGGTGAGAGTGACTGCCCTTGACATCAAGGCAGCATTTGACCGAGTATGGCATCAAGGAGCCCTAGTAAAACTGAAGTCAATGGGAATCAGGGGGAAAACGCTCCACTGGCTGGAGTCATACCTAGCACAAAGGAAGATGGTTGTGGTGGTTGAAGGTCAATCATCACAGCCCCAGGACATCGCTGCAGGAGTTCCTCAGGGCAGTGTCCTAGGCCCAACTATCTTCAGCTGCTTCATCAATGACCTTCCCTCCAACATAAGGTCAGAAATGGGGATGTTCGCTGATGGTTGCACAGTGTTCAGCGCAATTCACAACTCCAGAGATAGTGAAGCAGTCCATGCCCGCATGCAACAAGACCTGGACGACATTCAGGCTTGGGCTGATAAGTGGCAAGTAACATTCGCTCCACAGAAGTGCCAGGCAATGACTATCTCCAACAAAAAAGAGTCTAACCACCTCCCCTTGACATTCAACAGCATAACCATCGCCGAATCCCCAACTATCAACATCCTGGGGGCCACCATTAAATGGAAACTTAACTGGACCAGCCACATAAATACTGTGGCAACAAGAGCAGGTCAGAGGCTAGGTATTCTACGGCGAGTGTCTCACCTCCTGACTCCCCAAAGCCTTTCCACCATCTACAAGGCGCAAGTAAGGAGTGTGATGGAATACTCTCCACTTGCCTGGATGAGTGCAGCTCCAACAACACTCAAGAAGCTCGACACCATCCAGGACAAAGCAGCCCGCTTGATTGGCACCCCACCCACCACCTTAAACATTCACTCCCTCCACCACCGGCGTACCGTGGCTGCAGTGTGTACCATCTACAAGATGCACTGCAGCAACTCACCAAGGCTTCTTCGGCAGCACCTCCCAAACCCGCGACCTCTTCCACCTAGAAGGACAAGGGCAGCAGGCGCATGGGAACACCATCACCTGCAAGTTCCCCTCCAAGTCACACACCATCCTGACTTAGAAGTATTTCGTCGATCCTTCATCATCGCTGGGTCAAAACCCTGGAACTCCCTACCTAACAGCACTGTGGGAGTACCATCACCACACGGACTGCAGCGGTTCAAGAAGACGGCTCACCACCACCTTCTTAAGGGCAACTAGGGATGGGCAATAAATGCCGACCTTGCCAGCGACGCCCTGATCCCATAAACGAATAATTAAAAAAAACATAGTTGAGCCCTGAGGCCACGAATGATAATAATTACAGGTACGCCCAAATTTTTACACACTGTGGGCCTCCACCGCCTTTGAGAAGCTTAACGTTACGTCCCGCACGCAGTTCAGTGTATTGCATCCTGACATATAGCTGGCAGGTAGTTTGTTCAGGAAGCAACACTACAGCCCTCCTGTAAACAGTTTACTGAAATCAGAGTAGTCAAAGATAGTCCTCCTGCGTCAGACTCTAGTGTGAGACATCTGACTCTGATAAGCCTATTATGGGATCTATCAGCCTTCATCAGCATGTCTTAAAATAACAAACCTACAATGAAACTGTGAAAGCAATATTTGAATATAAAATGTGCACGTGAGTCTTGGGCAATCATTTCACAAGATGAAATAAAGCTGTCCTAAATCGCAATCATTCATCCCTGTTTGCTGCCCAACAACTAAAATGCCAAAAATACTGTCATTCCCTGAGTAGATCATCTGGATGGAAAATGATACAGTCAAGATATTGTTTAAAGAGGAAAGATAAATTAATTAGTAGTACTCATAACATCTGGAGTTTTGTTATTGAGAAGAATCCCTGTGAGACTGTTGCAGGTGCTAGTGTCCATGTACAGGATGCACTGTTGCTGCAGATAGATCTCGCAGGAGCCCCAACAAGGGCATGTTACCAGAGATCAAGGATGTTACCCCTGTTGCCAAATTAAAGTACTGCCCTACTGAAACCAGAGACAAAATCCAGTTGGAGCAACCACAAATCATAATTAAGATGGTATGTTGTCCTGCTTCTGACCTGATTTTTAGAAATGTCTAACCTCATCAATGGCTAGTAATTTTTTTCTCATCCTTCATCCTCTCTCCTCAGGTATTGTCCCCCTCCCTTTCAAACCCGCTGTCACAACCACCTACTCAAAAAATCCACCCTCAATTCCATTGTCCTGGAAAACTATTGCCCCATCTTCAACCTCCCTTTCCTCTCCAAAGTCCTTGAACGTGTTGTCGCCTCTCAAATTCGTGCCCATCTTTCCCACAACTCCCTGTTTGAATTCTCCAATCAGGTTTCCGCCCCTGCCACAGCACTGAAACAGCCCTAGCTAAAGTTACAGATGAGATCTTCGACCTCTCTGCAACCTTTGACACGGTCAACCACACCATCCTCCTCAAACGCCTCATCTCTGTTCACAGAATCACAGAATCCCCACAGTGCAGATAGAGGCCATTTCGGCCCATCGAACCTGCACCGACACATATCCCACCCTATCCCCACGTATTTAATCCCCCTAACACTAAGGGTCAATTTATCATAGCCAAATCAACCTAACCCGCACATCTTTGGACTGTGGGAGGAAACCGGAGCACCCGGAGGAAACCCACGCAGACACGGGGAGAATGTGCAAACTTCTCACAGACAGTCACCCGAGGCCGGATTCGAACCCGGGTCCCTGGCGCTGTGAGGCAACAGTGCTAACCACTATGCCACCGTGTTGCCCACAGTGCTAACCACTATGCCACCGTTGTCCAGCTCGGTAGGGTTGCCCTTTTTGAATCCACTCTTACCTATCCAATCATAGCCAGACCATGTTCAGTAATGACTTCTCTTCCAACCCCTGTGCCATTCCCCAAGGATCTATCATCGGCCCCCTCCTCTTCCTCATCTACATGATGCCTCTTGGCAACATCATCCAGAAACATGGAGTCAGCTTCCACGTGTACGCTGACAACTCCAGCTCAACCTCTCCGCCACTTCTCTTGACTCCTCCACTGCCTCTGCATTGTCAGGCTGCTTGTCCAACATCCAATCTTGGATGAGCTGCAATTTCCTCCAGTAAAACATTGGGAAGACCAAAGCCATTGTCTTCAGCCCCCGCCACAAATTCCAACCTTTCCCAACAATTCTATCCCCCTCCCTAGCCACTGTCTCAGGTTAAACCAAGTTGTTCACAAGCTCAGAATCCTATTCGACCCCAAGCTGAGCGTATCCGCACCATCACAAAGACTATCTACTTCCACCTCTGTAACATTACCTGACTCCGCCCCTGCCTCAGCTATGCTTAGTTTTTCAATGCGGTCATAATTTCTTGCAAGGTGTTTTTTTTATTCGTTCCTGTGATGTGGGTGTCGCTGGCAAGGCCAGCATTTATTGCCCATCCCTAATTGCCCTTGAGAAGGTGGTGGTGAGCCACCCTCTTGAACCGCTGCAGTCCATGTGGTGAAGGTACTCCCACAGTGCTGTTAGGGAGGAAGTTCCAGGATTTTGACCCAGCGACGATGAAGGAATGGCAAAATATTTCCAAGTCAGGATGGTGTGTAACTTCGAGGGCAACTTGCAGGTGATGGTGTTCCCATGCGCCTGCTGCCCTTGTCCTTCTAGGTGGTAGAGGTCACGGATTTGGAAGGTGCTGTCGAAGAAGCTTTGGCGAGTTGCTGCAGTGCATCTTGTAGATGGTACACACCGCAGCCACAGTACGCCGGTGGTGGAGGGAGTGAATGTTTAAGGTGGTGGGTGGGGTACCGATCAAGCGGGGCTGCTTTGTCCTGGATGGTGTTGAGCTTCCTGAGTGTTGTTGGAGCTGCACTCATCCAGGCAAGTGGAGAGTATTCCATCACACTCCTGACTTGTGCCTTGTAGATGGTGGAAAGGCTTTGGGGAGTCAGGTGAGACACTCACTACAGAATACCTAGCGTCTGACCTGCTCTTGTAGCCACAGTATTTATGTGACTGGTCCAGCTAAGTTTCTGGTCAATGATGACCCCCAGGAGGTTGATGTTGGGGGATACGGCGATGGTAATGCCATTGAATGTCAAGGGGTGGTGGTTAGACTCTCGCTTGTTGGAGATAGTCATTGCCTGGCACTTATGTGGCGCGAATGTTATTTACCATTTATCAGCCCAAGCCTGAATGTTGTCCAGGGCAGGCTGCATGCGGGCATGGACGACTTCATTTTCTGGGGAGTTGTGAATGGAACTGAAAACTGTGCAATCATCAGCGAACATCTCCATTTCTGACCTTATGATGGAGGAAAGGTCATTGATGAAGCAGCTGAAGATGGTTGGGCCGAGGACACTGCCCTGAGGAACTCCTGCAGCGATGTCCTGGGGCTGAGATGATTGGCCTCCAACAACCACAACCATCTTCCTTTGTGCTAGGTATGACTCCAGCCAGTGGAGAGTCTTTCCCCTGATTTCCATTGACTTCAATTTTACTAGGGCTCCTTGATGCCACACTCGGTCATATGCTGCCTTGATGTCAAGGGCAGTCACTCTCACCTCACCTCTGGAATTCAGCTCTTTTGTCCATGTTTGAACCAAGGCTGTAATGAGGTCTGGAGTCGAGTGGTCCTGGCGGAACCCAAACTGGGCATCAGTGAGCAGGTTATTGGTGAGTAAGTGCCACTTGATAGCTCTGTCAACGACACCTTCCATCACTTTGCTGATGATTGAGAGTAGACTGATGGGGCAGTAATTGGCCGGATTGGATTTGTCCTGCTTTTTGTGGACAGGACATACCTGGGAAGTTTTCCACATTGTCAAGTAGATGCCAGTGTTGTAGCTGTACTGGAGCAGCTTGGCTAGAGGCGCGGCTTGTTCTGGAGCACAAATCTTCAGCACGACAGCCGGGATGTTGTCGGGGCTCATAGCCTTTGCTGTGTCCAGTTCGCTCAGCTGTTTCTTGATATCACGTGGAGTGAATCGAATTGGCTGAAGACTGGCTTCTGTGATGGTGGGGACGTCAGGAGGAGGCCGAGATGGATCATCTACTCGGCACTTCTGGCTGAAGATGGTTGCAAGCGTTTCAGCCTTGTCTTTTGCACTCACGTGCTGGGCTCCACCATCATTGAGGATGGCGATATTCATGGAGCCTCCCTCTCCCGTTAGTTGTTTAATGGTCCACCACCATTCACGACTGGATGTGACAGGACTGCAGAGCTTTGATCTGATCCGTTGATTGTGGGATCGCTTAGCTCTGTCTATAGCAGGTTGCTTCTACTGTTTAGTGTGCATGTAGTCCTGTGTTGCAGCTTCCCCATGCTCCTGGCATGCTCTTCTGCACTCCTCATTGAACCAGGGTTGGTCACCTGGCTTGATGGTAATGGTAGAGTGAGGGATATGCCGGGCCTTGAGGTTACAGATTGTGGTGGAATACAATTCTTCTGCTGCTGATGGCCCACAGCACCTCATGGATGCCCAGTTTTGAGCTGCTAGATCTGTTCTGACTCTATCCCATTTAGCATGGTGGCAGTGCCACACAACACGATGGAGGATGCCCTCAGTGTATAGATGGGGACTTCGTCTCCACAAGGACTGTGCGGTGGTCACTGCTAACACTGCTGTCATGGACAGATGCATCTGGTAGATTGGTGAGGACGAGGTCAAGTAGGTTTTTCCCTCATGTTGATTCTCTCACCAACTGCCGTAGGCCCAGTCTGGCAGCTATGTCCTTCAGGCCTCGGCCAGCTCAGTCTGTAGTGGTGCTACCGAGCCACTCTTGGTGATGGGCATTGAACTCCCTCACCCAGAGTACATTCTGTGACCTTGCCAACCTCAGGGCTTCTTCCAAGTGGTGTTCAACATGGAGGAGTACTGATTCATCAGCTGAGGGAGGGCGGTAGGTGGTGATCAGCAGGAGGTTTCCTTGCCCATGCTTGACCTGAAGCCAAGATACTTCATAGGGTCCGGAGTCAATGTTGAGGACTCCCAGGGCCACTCCTTCCCAACAGTATACCACAGTACCGCCACCCCTGGTGGGTCTGTCCTGCCGGTGGGACAGGTCATACCCAGGGATGGTGATGGAGGAGTCTGGGAAATTGGCTGAAAGGTATGATTCTGTTAGTATTACTATTTCAGGCTGTGTGACAACTCTCCCAATTTTGACACAATTCCCCAGATGTTAATGAGGAGGACTTTGCAGGGTCGACTGGGCTGGATGTGCCGTTGTCATGTCCGAGGTCCGTCCAGTTATTTTTTTGTTCTGTTATTGTTTTCTGGCTTGCTAGGCCATTTCAGAGGGCAGTTAAGAGTCAACCACATTGCTGTCGGTCTGGAGTCACATATAGGCCAGACCAGATAAGGACGGCAGATTTCCTTCCCTAAAGGTTTTTACGACAATCCGATAATTTCATGGTCACCATTACTGATACTAGATTTTTATTCCAATTTATTTAATTAACTGAATTTGAATTCACGTCTCCGGATTATTAGTCCAGGCCTTTGGATTACTAGTCCAGTAACATAACCACTATGCTACCATTCCCGTGTGGTGGGGCAAAGTGGTATGTTTGAGTAGTGAGGCTTTAAGTTATTTTCAGAATTGAGGGATTGGAGTTATCATGAAGGTTGGGTAAATGTAGTAATTGTCGTGTTGACCAAGATAAATATTTAATCAGATGAGAATCCATCGTTAATTATCTTCCACCGAATCTCCCTTTGCAGCTGCCAATGTCAATTCCTCAGAGTAATGCACCTTCTGAGACTCCATCCCATGCTCTGCTGTCTCCAAAACAGCTCAGGATTTCCTCCTCTGGCATCTCCATTTCCAGGCCTTTCTCAATCGCAAAGTCGCAAAGGGCACAACATGCAACGACAATGCAAGAGGCCTGCTCAGGCGCACATTGAGGTGTCCCTCCTGATCTGTCCAGGCAGTGAAAACTCCTGTTCAGGACCTCTCAAGTTCTCTCGATTATAACTCGTGTAGACGAATGGCCTTGTTACACCAAAGCTCTCTGTGTGTTCTTGGCACTTTCAGTGGGGTCATGATGTCTGGCAGCGAGGAGTGAGCCTTATCGCCCAAAAGCCACCCTGAACAATGACTCTCTTCCCTGAATAGATAAGGGAGGCCGGAATGCCTCAGCACAAAAGCGTTGTGACAGCTGCCTGCATTTTTGGCATTGACATGAAAAATCCTCTGCAGCTGGTCACAGACGATTTGTACATTGAGAGACTGGTAGCCCCCTCTCCTTTAAGACCATTCAAAAGATTGGCTGTGGAGCTCGCAGGGCAATGCAAGTGCCACCCTGAAATTTGAGGGACGTAACAGCCTGATGAAACTGAGCAGCCCTGCCATGTTACTGCCACAAAGTGATTGAACTCAGCAGCTCTCCTGAGATTGACGACCCGAAACTCCACGCTATTTCTGGCGCACGCAACAACAAACAACTTGCATTTATGTAGCACCTTTAACGTAGTAAAACATCCCAGGGCCCTTCGGAGGAGCGTTATCAGACAAACACTTGACACCGAGCCACATGAGGTGATATTAGGACAGGTGACCACAAGCTTGTTCAAAAAGGTAGGTTTTAAGGAGTGACTTAAAGGAGGAGAGAGAGGCGGAGAGGTTTAGGGAGGGAATTCCAGAGCTTAGGGCCCAGGCAGCTGAAGGCACGGCCGCCAACGGAAGGACGAAGGAAATAGGAGATGTGCACGAGGCCAGAATTGGAGGAGTCTGGAGTTCTCAGAGGGTTCTAGGGCTTGTGTCACAACTCCAGTCGGACTCTTTTCATTTCAAACGTGCCGGCGTGACATCGGCCGTCTCAATTTCTCTGCTCCCCTCACTCACTCCAGCCTACCTCCCTCTGAACTTGCAGCACTCCATTCTCTCAGATCCAACCCCAACATTGTCATTAAACCTGCTGACAAAGGTGGCGCTGTTGTTGTTTGGCGAACCAACCTCTACCTAGCGGAGGCTGAAAGTCAACTCTCTGGCACCTCTTCTTACCTCCCCCTGGACCATGACCCCACTACCGAACATCAAGCCATCATTTCCAAGACTATCACTGACCTGTCACTGACCTCAACTCTTCTGGAGATCTTTCCTCCACGGCCACCAACCTCATAGTTCCCTAACCCCACACAGCCCGCTTCTACATCCTTCCCAAGATCCACAAACAGGACTGCCCTGGTAGACCCAACGTTTCAGCCTCTTCTTGCCCCACAGAACTTATCTCTTCCTATCTCAACTCTATTTTTTCTCCCCTTGTCCAGTCTCTTCCCACCTACATCCGCGACTCTTCCGACGCCCTCCGCCACTTTAACAGTTTCCAGTTTCCTGGCCCCAACCGTCTCCTTTTCACTATGGACGTACAATCCCTCTACACCTCCATTCCCCACCAGGATGGCCTGAGAGCGCTCCGCTTCTTCTTTGAACAGAGACCCAACCAGTTCCTATCCACCACCACCCTCCTCCGCCTGGCTGAACTTGTTCTCACATTGAACAACTTCTCCTTTGACTCCACTCACTTCCTCCAAATTAAAGGTGTTGCTATGGGAACCAGCATGGGTCCTAGCTATACCTGCCTTTTCATGGGATATGTGGAACATTCTTTGTTCCAGTCCTACTCAAGGGCCCCTCCCTCACCTCTTTGATGACTGTATCGGTGCCGTTTCCTGCTCTTGCCCTGAACTAGAAAATTTCATTCACTTTGCTTCCAATTTCCACATTCCGTCACCTTCACATGATCCATCTCTGACTCTTCCCTTCCCTTCCTCGACTTCTCTGTCTCCATTTCTGGGGATAAGCTATTGACAAACATTCACTATAAGCCCACTGACTCCCACAGCTACCTGGACTACACTTCCTCCCACCCCGCTTCCTGTAAGGACTCTATTCCATTCTCCCAGTGTCTCCAGCTCCGCCGCATCTGCTCTGACGATGCCACCTTCCATACCAGTGCTTACGATATGTCTTCTTTTTTCCTCAACTGAGGATTCCCCTCTACCGTGGTTGACATGGCCCTTGACCGTGTCCGTTCTATTTCCCGCACTTCTGCTCTCACCCCTTCCCCTCCCTCCCAGAACCACGATAGGGTTCCCCTTGTCCTCACCTTTCACCCCACCAGCCTCCACATTCAACGGATCATCCTCCGCCATTTCCGCCACCTCCAGCGTGATCCTACCACCAAACACATCTTCCCCTCTCCTCCCCTTTCAGCATTTCGAAGGGACCGCTCCCTCCGCGACACCCTGGTCCACTCCTATATCACCCACAACACCCCTTCCCCTTCCCACGGCACCTTCCTGTGCAAGCGCAGGAGATGCAACATCTGCCCTTCTACCTCCTCCCTTCCCACTGTCCAGGGCCCCAAACACTCCTTCCAGGTGAAACAACGATTTACTTGTACTTCTTGCAATTTAGTATACTTTAGCTCTACATTGGGGAGACCAAACGCAGATTGGGTGCCTGCTTTGCAGAACACCTCCGTTCAGTCTGTAAGGGTGACCCCGAGCTTCTGGTCACCTGTCACTTTAATTCTCTGCTCCACCCCCACTCTGATTTCTCCATCCTCGGATCTTACATTGTTCCAATGAAGCTCAACGTAAGCTCGAGGAACAGCACCTCATCTTTCGACTAGGCACTTTACAGCCTTCTGGACTCAACATCGAGTTCAACAATTTCAAACTATAACCTCGGCCCCTATTTTTTTTTTCCTTTTCCCTTTTTTCTCTCACATGGCAGCTGTCGATCATTCTGCCATTGCCATTTACAACTCATCTAGAATCATCTTTTGTTTCTTAACTTGTCCCATTACCATCTCCATTTGCCTTGCACCATCACCCCTTTTGTCTCTTAATCTCTCCTGCCTTCCATCCTAGCACAGACCTCCCCTTTGTTTTTTCCACCCCCCACCCCCCTTTCCCTGCCCCTGCACTTGCTTAAAAACTTGTTACATCTCTAACTTTTTCCAGTTCTGACGAAGGGTCACAGACCTGAAACGTTGACTCTGTTTCTCGCTCTACAGATGCTGCCTGACCTGCTGAGTATTTCCAGCATTTTCTGTTTTTATTCCAGTAGGAGTGTAGTGAAAGGGCCATAAACTAGAGGAGAAACATGTCAGGTTGCTTCCTATGGCCTATATTTGTTTATTGCAACAAGGGACAGGCAATAAATGCGGCTTTGCCAGTGTCACCCATATCCCCAAAACAAGTAATAAAACATTAGGCTGGTGATATCCACTGTCCTAATAGAGGTCTTTAAAATTATGAAAGGTTTTGATAGAGTAGACACAGAGAGCGTGTTTCCACTTGTGGGGAAGAGCAAAACTAGAGGCCACCAATATAAGATAGTCACCAAGAAATCCAATAGGGAATTCAGAAAAAACTTCTTTACCCAGAGAGTGGTGAGAATGTGGAACTTGCTACCACAGGGAGTGGTTGAGGCAAATAGTATAGATGCAGTTAAGGAGAAGCTAGATAAGCATATGAGAGAGAAGGGAATAGAGGGTTATGCTGATAAAGTTAGATGAGAAAGATTGGGAGCTGGCTTGAGTGGAGCATAAACACTGGCATGGACTGGTCGGGCTGCATGTCCTGTTTCTGTGCTGTATATTCTATGTAATTCTATGTAATGTTCTTGAATACGTTAGTTGGACATGGTACCAGAAAACTGGCTTTCATAAAGCTGTACGCCAGCAAGGGATCAATGGTTTCAGGAGAGGGAGGAAGAGATGGATTTTGGCAAGGATATAAAAATAACCTTAAAGAACAAAAACAATAATAATAAAATAACTGTAGTCCATTTTTATTAAGAGCTGGTCAAATATGGCAAACTTTCCTGAGGTAGCTATGGCTTAGCCATCCAAAAACAATCCAGTTACAAGGAATACATCAAAAGCAGCTCATGTGCCCTCAGTTACAGAATTATTTCAAATAAAGATAGCAAAAAGTTACAATTCAACCTTTCACCCCTTTGTAGAGAGCAGCCCTAAGTTTTCATGGGGGATCTCCTAATCTCTCACCACAATTTCAGTGGGAGATCAATAGAACCCCCGGAGATACTCCATAAATAGCCACTTTTCAGCCCAATTTGCCATTTCTTGGTGGGGTGGGGTGGGGGGTGGTGGTGGATTGGACTGATCATCCGCTGAAGTTACGGCAGGAGATCAGGAGAATTGCCATGGAATCTCAGGACCTTCAGCTGTGAAGTAACAGCAAAACGCAGGACTGTCAAAGGAACCGCAGGGTAATAGATTACAATTCGCAAAATACTTGAAGCCATTGCCTGGATAACTCTAGTTGCAGGCAGCCTGACACTGCAAAGTGGAATTAATGGCTAAGTTGTCGCCCGGCCAAAATTTGAATCTTTCTCACAGTTTGTGCTGCAATTCATATCGAGCGGTAACAATCAAGTTTGCTGCAGCAAAGTTCGGCTTATGCCATTCCGCACAGGCGGGGGTTTCCGAAAACTGACCGGTTGACCACCTTATTTGCAAAATCATGTTCACAACACACAACTGAGCAAGGCCATAAGCAACGTTTTTTGGTGCAACAAGATTTGTTGTTGCCACGTGGTATGGACTGCAATGGAAACTGCAGGAAGTTGTGGAAATGCAGCATGGAGATACTTTAGTTATTCAGTGATCGATGACATTGGCTGCCTGCAAATGGAGCAACCAAGCAAAGGCTCATGGGTTTCTGTTAATTTGCAATCTATTGCACATCTGTCTTTTTTAGTTCGTTTTATGGGATGTGGGCGTCGCTGGCAAAGGCAGCATTTATTGCCCATCCCTAATTGCCCTTGAAAAGGTGCTAGTAAGCCGCCTTCTTGAACCGCTGCAGTCCGTGTGGTGAAGGTACTCCCACAGTGCTGTTAGGGAGGGATTTCCAGGATTTTGACCCAGCGACGATGAAGGAACGGCGATATATTTGCAAGTCAGGATGGTGTGTGACTTGGAGGGGAACTTGGAGGAGGTGGTATTCCCGTGTACCTGCTGCCCTTGTCCTTCTAGGTGGTAGAGGGAACGGTAGCATAGTAGTTATGTTACTGGACTAGTAATCCAGAGGCCCGGACTAATAGTCCAGAGGTGTGAGTTCAAATCCCACCACGGCTGCTGCAGAATTTTAAAATTCAGTTAATTAAATAAATCTGGAATAAAAAGCTAATATCAGTGACCATGAAACTACCGGATTGTCGGAAAAACCCATCTGGTTCACTAATGTCCTTTAGGGAAGGAAATCTATCGTCCTTACCTGGCCTGGCCTATATGTGACTCCAAACCCACAGTAATGTGGTTGACTCTGAAATGGCCCAGCAAGCCACTCAGTTGTAACAAACCGCTACAAGAAACAATAATAAGAATAAAACCAGACGGAGCACCCAATTTCGAACTCGGCACCGACTTTGGACACGACAATGGCGCACCCAGCCCAGTCGACACTGCAAAGTCCTCCTCACTAACATCTGGGGACTTGTGCCAAAATTAGGAGAGCTGTCCCACCAACTAGTCAAGCAACAGCCTGACATAGCCATACTAAGAGAATCATGCATTTCAGCCAATGTCCCAAACTCCTCACTCACCATCTCTGGATATGTCCTGTACCACCATGATATACAGTCAGGAGGGAGTGGCCCTGGCAGTCATCAACGTTGACTCTGGACCCCATGAAATCTCATGGCATCAGGCCAAGCATGGGCAAGGAAACCTCCTGCTGATTACCACCTACTGCCCTCCCTCACCTGATGAATCAGTACTCCTCCATGTTGAACATCACTTGGAAGAAGCACTGAGAGTAGCAAGGGCACAGAATGTACTCTGGGTGGGGGACTTCAATGTCCATCACCAAGAGTGGCTCGGTAGCACCACTGCTGGCCGAGTCCTGAAGGACATAGCTGCCAGATAGGGCCTGCAGCAGGTGGTAAGAGAACCAACACAAGGGGAAAAACCTACTTCACCTCGTCCTCACCAATCTACCTGTCGCAGATGCATCTGTCCATGACAGTATTGGTAGCAGTGACCACTGCACACTCCTTGTGGAGACGAAGCCCCATCTTCACACTGAGGACACCCTCCATCGTGTTGTGTGGCACTACCACCGTGCTAAATGGGATAGATTCAGAATAGATCTAGCAGCTCAAAACTGGTCATCCATGAGGCGCTGTGGGCCATCAGCCTCAGCAAAATTGTATTCCACACAATCTATAACCTCATGGCCCGGCATATCCCTCATTCTACAATTAACATCAAGCCAGGGGACCAACCCTAGTTCAATGAGGAGTGTAGAAGAACATGCCAGGAGCAGCACCAGGCGTACCTAAAAATGAGGTGCCAACCTGGGGAAGCAGCAACACAGGACTACATCCATGCTAAACAACGGAGCAGCATGCTATAGACAGAGCTAAACAATCAATGGATCAGATCAAAGTCTGCAGTCCTACCCCCATCCTCAATGATGGCAGAGCCCAGAACGCTATTGCAAAAGACAAGGCTGAAGCGTTTGCAACCATCTTCAGCCAGAAGTGCCGAGTGGATGATCCATCTCGGCCTCCTCCTGAGGTCCCCACCATCACAGAAGCCAGTCTTCGGCCAATTCGATTCACTCCACATGACATCAAGAAATGGCTGCGCGCACTGGATACAGCAAAGGCTATGGGCCCGACAATATCCCGGCTATCGTGCTGAAGACTTGTGCTCCAGAACTAGCCGCGCCTCTAGCTAAGCTGCTCCGTTTCAGCTACAACACTGGCATCTATCCGACAATGTGGAAAACTGCCCAGGTATGTCCTGTCCACAAAAAGCAGGACAAATGCAATCCGGCCAATTACCGCCCCATCAGTCTCCTCTCAATCATCAGCAAAGTGATGGAAGGTGTTGTCGACAGTGCTGTCGAGCGGCAATTACTCACCAATACCCTGCTCATTGATGCTCAGTTTTGGACCTGCCAGGACCACTCGGCTACAGACCTCATTACAGCCTTGGTCCAAACATGGACAAAGGAGCTGAATTCCAGAGGTGAGGTGAGAGTGACTGCCCTTGACATCAAGGCAGCATTTGACCGAGTGTGGCATCAAGGAGCCCTAGTAAAACTGAAGTCAATGGGAATTAGTGGAAAGACTCTCCACTGGCTGGAGTCTTACCTAGCACAAAGGAAGATGGTTGTGGTTGTTGGAGGCCAATCATCTCAGCCCCAGGACATCGCTGCTGGAGTTCCTCAGGGCAGTGTCCTAGGCCCAACCATCTCCAGCTGCTTCATCAATGACCTTCCCGCCATCATAAGGTCAGAAATGGGGATGTTCGCTGATGGTTGCACAGTGTTCATTTCCTTTTGCAACTCCTCAGATAATGAAGCAGTCCACGCCCGCATGCAGCAAGCCCTGGACAACATTCAGGCTTGGGCTGATAAGTGGCAAATAACATTCGTGCCAGACAAGTGCCAGCCAATGACTATCTCCAACAAGAGAGCGTCTAACCATTACCCCTTGACATTCAACGGCATTACCACCGCCGAATCCCCCAACATCAACATCCTAGGGGTCACCATTGACCAGAAACTTAACTGGACCAGCCACATAAATACTGTGGCAACAAGAGCAGGTCAGAGGCTGGGTATTCTGTGGCGAGTGTCTCACCTCCTGACTCCCCAAAGCCTTCCATCATCTACAAGGCACAAGTCAGGAGTGTGATAGAATACTCTCCACTTGCCTGGGTGAGTGCAGCTCCAACAACACTCAAGAAGCTCGACAACATCCAGGACAAAGCAGCCCGCTTGACTGGCACCCCATCCACCACCTTAAACATTCACTCCCTCCACCACAGGCGCACCATGGCTGCAGTGTGTACCATCTACAAGATGCACTGCAGCAACTCGCCAAGGCTTCTTCGACAGCACCTCCCAAACCCATGACCTCTACCACCTAGAAGGACAAGGGCAGCAGGCGCATGGGAACGCCACCACCTCCAAGTTCCCCTCCAAGTCACACACCATCCTGACTTGGAAGTATATCGGCGTTCCTTCATCGTCGCTGGGTCAAAATCCTGGAACTCCCTCCCTAACAGCACTGTGGGAGTACCTTCACCACACGGACTGCAGCGGTTCAAGAAGGTGCAAGGGCAATTAGGGATGGGCAATAAATGCTGGCCTTGCCAGCGACGCACATATCCCAGGAATGAATAATAAAAACAAAGGTCGTGCATTTGGGAGGTGCTGTTGAAGAAGCCTTGGCGAGTTATCTGGCATCATTTAACAGCTTTTCTCAGTAGTATTGTCGCTTCAGAAGACACCATTTACAAGACAGATGAAATGTCAACATTTACCTTTCTATTCTCATTTTTCAAGTACTTCTATATAGCATTTTTTTGCCATCTCTCTCAAGTAATAATAAATAATCCCCGTCCAAATACCTTTCAGAATTACACTTGAGTTACAGCCTGATCCCTTGTAGCAGAGTGACTCCAGGTACCAACGTAAACACATTTTTAAATCAAGCAATGCATCGACTGCAAACAAAAACATGCCCAATCCAAGCAGAGAATTCCAGAGTTGCAAACTGCTTCCTATTCACTCCTATTTTATGGAATTCCTAATCCAAGCATAACACTGGCACACAAAATCCTGATGTAAGCACAACATTTTTTTGCAATTATTCAATTTTGAATGCGTACTGCACTCATCCAAATTTCAGCTGGAGAAAGCAGCACCCAGTGTTCACCGTGATGTGAAATATATGTCTGCAGGTGTCTTCTGTTGACTTGTGTTCGGACTGAATGCCTGAATGAAGAATTAAATGTGAAGGTGCAACAAAAATTTCGAACTCGCTTCTTTTTCTAAAGTTGATAGAAATCCTGAACCCAGCAAAATATTTCTTGGCAAATTCGGGCTCAATTCTCGGGATTCAGCAGTCCACCAGCTGCAAGGATAAAGGCTTTGTTACTTTAAACAGGCAACTTGTGGGGTCATTTTGATTTTGTGCGCTGGTGTAAAACGAGCGATAGCGAATTGGCGGCCCATTTTACATCTTTCCTGACTTTCGTTTCCCACTGCGTGAAAATTCGCGCTTTTAACAAAAAGTTAAGGGCACCAAATAATTTTGTTTTCCGACCAAAATGTTTAAAACCTGTCAGATGAAATATATGTAGCTAGGACTGATTCCCCTGTCCAAGCTCTACTCTTCCTCCTTGCTTGCATACGTGCCAAGTTGTTCTCGGCTGTGCACTGGAAGCTAATAATAAAGCTATTCGCCATGCTGCAGCAAAAACATTCAGCCAACTGCTAGCGCGTTCCTAGTGCTGTCTTATTTTTTTGGAAATGTGCCTGGTTGCAATACCAGCCAACACAGCACAATATATCCTTAAAAAATGAAACGGCCAATAATAATAAAAGACTGGAAAATGTCGTACAGCACGCACAGCGCTATGCTAGCTCGGCACACAGTCTTAGCGTATTCCAGTAGTGTGCCCGCATTCAAGTACAGGCCTGTCGGCTGTCCTGTGGAAGTCCCAGCCTGCTAGACGGGATCATTTTGACCCCCAAGCTGTGAAAAGGGGTCAGAGGAGGGTTAAAAAGAGATTTTGAAAATAAATAAGTGATAACAATTTGTTAAAGGATCTATGTCTGCAGCGGAAGCTTTGCAACAGAGGCTCTGCTATTTGTGTGTGTAAACAATATCTTACTGTTGGCTGAAGCATCTGGATCTTATTGTGGAGAGTGATTCATGTGTGTGTGTGTAATTATGCAAAAGGGACCCGAGTTGCTACATCTAGTAGCAGCCAAAGTGAAGTCAGTGAGCCAAGATAGGGATCGAGGTGGCAGCTACGGTGCACTGCACGATGTACAAACACTCAACCTAAATGTTTCTATTTCGAAGAAGAGCGGGGGAGTTATCCCCGGTGTCCTGGCCAATATTTATCCCTCAGCCAACATAACAAAAACAGATTATCTGGTCATTATCGCCTTGCTGTTTGTGGGACCTTGCCGTGTGCAAATTGGCTGCCGCGTTTCCCACATTACAACAGTGACTCCACTCCAAAAGCGCTTTGAGACGTCCGGTGGTCGGGAAAGGCACTATATAAATGCAAGTCTTTCCTTCTTTCTTTAACTCCCTCCATGTTCATGGAATCTGCTCGTTACAGTTAAAAAATCTTACGTGTGCTCGGTTATTTGTTAAGAAAATGTGAAAATTTTAGAAGGACATTAGTAAGGTTTTAAAGCCTAGTGAAAACAACCCCTCTGATTTTATGGTGGGATCCCTTCGCAGAACACATGGAACATTAAAAAAAAAACTCCAGGACGAAGCCCTTGGCCCATTGAAGCTTATCCTTCATCACATGGTACCACACTTCACACATGAAAGCCTTCTGTTCCACTTCATAATCTTGGCTTACTATCCTGTCCGTGAATTTTGCCAAACGGAAAACAAATGAGATGCTATTTTAAAAAAGAAAGTTTGAAGTAAGTGATTTCAATTGATGTTGTCATTTTCATAAATGGTTATTGTGCAAGTGAAATGGCCCTGAAAATAGTTGAACGAATCCAATGGCATGTAGATCTACTTGGCTGCCTAGCTAGCCGCAAGCATTAATCCAAATGCAATAATATACCTATGGCGTGGACTGTCTTCTATTTCTTCCGTGAGAACACGATTCGAAATGCTCAGGCAGCTAATTCAGGTTAAATATTCTGAATAGCAACGGTGGCAGTCTGACTATGACACCCAGCACTGCCTGGTACAGCCTCTGTGGGAGCAACAACCATTGAGAATTTAAAGGATTGGTTTGTGGAAGCCCCAGGAGCAGAGAGCCACCTCATCTGTGGCATGAATAGAATGCTACATGTAGAATCCAGAAACTAGCCTGCTTTGCTTTGATCCGCAATAACCGTGAAACCAGGTCATTGACTGAATTCTTATCCTTGAATCGCAAGTGATCTACTTCTACCATGCATCCTAGTGTTTGTTTTGAAAGGGTTTTAACCTTTTTAAACTCTCAGGGATCCGTAAACAGATTCAGTAACAAGGTGATGGTAACAGTGTGCTCTTAGTGCAACAACAACAACTTACATTTCTATAGCGCCTTTAATGTGGTCAAATATCTCAAGGCGCTTCACAGGAGCGATTATCAGACAAAATTTGATACCGCGTCACAGAAGGAGATATTTGGGCAGATGACCATAAGCTTGGTCAAAGAGGTAGGTTTTAAGGAGCATCTTAAAGGAGGAGAGAGAGGTAGAGAGGTGGACAGGTTTAGGGAGGGAATTCCAGAGCTTAGGGCCCAGGCAGCTAAAGGCACGGCCGCCAATGATGGAGCAATTAAAATCAGAAATGCTCAAGAGGCCAGAATTAGTTCAGCATTGATGAGGTAAGATTATATTCATTTCTGTAATAATTTGGCCTGATCAGATAAGATAAATAACTGCAGTTAGATAGTGCCTTTTCACATCTCTAAAACAAGTCCCAAAGAGCTTCATGTACAGTGAATTACTTTGAAGTGCAATCACTGGTACATAGGCAAACATTACAGCATGCAGAAAGATCCCACAAACAGCAATGAGATGAATGTTTAGTTAATCTATTTAGGTTTGATGTTAGTTGAGGGAGGGATGTTACCTTCATTCTTGAGGAACTCCCTTCTCTTCTTCAAATAATGCCAAGGGATCTTTAACATCCACCTGAGTCACCAGAATGAGCAAACTGGGCCTCGGGCTAACGTCTCACCTGAAGCACGGCACATCTGGCAGTTCAGCGCTCCCTCAGTACCGCACTGGAGTGCCAGCCGAGATTATGTGCTCAAGTCCTGGAGCGGATTTGAACCCACGAGCTTTTGACAGGAGTGGGAGATGCTGGGAATCGGAGGCAGGTTTCAACAAAGAGGCTGCAGTTCCATCTGCATCTGAAGTCACAGGAAAGTATGTTTGTGTTTATTATTCTTGTCTTGTAATTTTTTTGTAATTTGGGGACTCATTGGACAGCTCTTTCTAAGAGTTGGCACAGGCACGATGGGCCGAATGGCCTCCTTCTGTGCTGTAAGATTTTATGATTTACAGGAAAACCTGCCAGTGTACCACCAATTGGAGTTGTTTTCAGAAGAAGGCACAATGGGGTGCATTTTCCACCCTTCACTAATTTGGGTGAAAAAGTAGATGCGAGTATAAATTGGGAATTCAGGAGAGACTTCTTCACCCAGAGAGTGCTGTAAATTCTATTTAATGCTTGCAATTCTCCACCTGGTGAGTTCCTAATCTCCAGCATGCCGCCAGAAGAGGAGCAAATCAGAGCCCGGCAATTTTTTCCCCATGGAAGGAAAGAGCCTTGGTGATCTGGTCACCTCAAGCTGCTCTTGTGCACCTCCTGCTGGCTATTTTAGGAGCAGCACTGGCAACAGGGAGGGAGCAAGTCGCCTACTCATTCTCTCAATTAAGGAATGATGTGTGATTCACAGAGGCCAAAAGATATGAGTAGGAAATGAAAAGATAATAGGAGGGATGAAAGTTCATTTGAAAAAAGAAACCAATTCGTCAGTGGACAGTCTTACCAACATCTGTCTATGTGACAACTGGTATTCCTGTGTCTCTGGGTCTTTCAGCTCTTGTATCCAATGTTACTGGCCACTGTCTTTTTTGGTGCAAAAGTCTATCTTATCCTTTTATTGTATCATGTCTGCTTTTTGAACCATAGCTGGATTAGCATAATTATTTGCTTATTTCATTTTAAGAACCTAAGAACATAAGAAACAGGAGCAGTAGTCGGCCAATCGGCCCCTCGAGCCTGCTCTGCCATTCAATAAGATCATGGCTGATCCAATCTTGGCCTCAACACCACTTTCCCGCTCTCTCCCCATATCCCTTGACTCCCTTGTAGTTCAAGTTTTGTAGTCATTACAGTGGCAAGCCATCTAGATCATGAAAAGTCTTGCATCTAGTGCACATCTTAGAATCACACCTGAAAGTGTGCCCTCAGATATGTCACACCTCAGGTTGTCATATCTCCCAAACATCACCCATCTGTAGGAATTTTCAATCGAATTTTGGGCACTAAGGGAATCAAGGGATAGTGTGGGAATGTGGAGTTGAGGTAAAAGATCAGCCATGGCCTTATTGAATAGTGGAGCAGGCTCGAGGGGCTGAATGGCCTACTCCTGCTCCCATTTCTTATGTAGGCCTGCCCTTCTGTCTTGAGCCTGGAGCTCGTGCTGAAAACATCACCTGGATTCTGGGAATTCCCAACAGCTGTGTACATGAGAGAGATGCACTGTCGGAGCTGTAGCTTCACACTGGTCCTGCAGAACTATAATGCCCAGAGTTTACTCTGTGTGTGAGGTAATGCATTTGGGGAGGTCTAACAAGGAAAGGGAATACACATTAAATGGTAGGACACTGAGTAGTGTAGAGGAACAAAGGGACCTTGGAGTGCATGTCCACAGATCCCTGAAGGTAGCAGGCCAGGTAGATCAGGTGGTTAAGAAGGCATACGGAATGCTTGCCTTTATTAGCCGTGGCATAGAATACAAGAGCAGGGGGGTTATGCTTCAACTGTATAAAACACTAGTTAGGCCTCAGCTAGAGTACTGCGTGCAGTTCTGGTCACCACATTACAGGAAAGATGTGATTGCACTAGAGAGGGTACAGAGTAGATTTACAAGGATGTTACCGGGAGTAGAGAAACTTAGCTATGAGGAAAGACTGGATAGGCTGGGTCTGTTTTCCTTGGAACAGAGGAGGCTGAGGGGAGACCTTATTGAGGTGTATAAAATTATGAGGGGCATAGATAAAGTGGATAGAAAGGACCTTTTTCCCTTAGCAGAGGGGTCAAAAACTAGGGGGCACAGATTTAAAGTAATTGGTGGAAGATTTAGAGGGGATTTGAAGGGAAATTTCTTCACCTAGAGGGTTGTGGGGATCTGGAACTCACTGCCTGAAAGGGTGGTAGAGGCAGGAACCCTAACCACATTTAAAAAGTACTTGGATGTGCACTTGGGATGCTCTAACCTGCAGGGCTACGGACCAAGAGCTGGGAAGTGGGATTAGGCTGGATAGCTCTTTGTTGGCCGCGCACGACACGATGGGTCGAAATGGCCTCCTTCCGTGCTGTAACTTTCTATGATTCTGATTCTATGAATCAGGCACAGCCTAATTTACAAATAGCGACTGTAAGGCATGAGTGGTGGAAAGTATTTTTATGGTGTTTTAGACAGTTTTAGCCAGTGAATGAAAATTCTGAGCTGACAGTGTTGTTTGGGTTGAAGTTTTTCATGTCGATGAGGGGGACTGATGCAGTTAGCATTTTACAGCAGCATTTACATCTTGTTCACGCATCACCCCTGTGCTCGCTAACCTACATTGGCTTCCGGTTAAGCAACGCCTCGATTTTAAAATTCTCATGTTTTCAAATCCCTCCATGGTCTCACCCCTCCCTATCTCTGTAATCTCCTCCAGCTCCACAACCCTCCGATATCTCTGTGCTCCTCCATTCTGACCTCTTGAGCATCCCCGATTTTAATCGCTCCACCAATGGCGGCCGTGCCTTCAGCTGCCAAGGCCCTAAGCTCTGGAATTGCCTCCCTAAACCGCTCCGTCTCTCCATCTCTCTTTCTTCCTTTAAGACACTCCTTAAAACCTACCTCTTTGACCATCTGACCATCCTTATGTGGCTCGGTGTCGAATTTTGTTTGATAATCGCTCCTGTGAAGCGCCTTGGGACGTTTTACTATGTTAAAGGCGCTGTATAAATGCAAATTGTTGTTGTTGTTGTTAGAATTGAACAGGCAAAGGCGAATTAAATTTAAGAATGCCAACATATTGCAGATTGGAAGAAAGAGTGAGCAACACAGGGACACAATGAAGGGAAAGGAATTCACACAAGGAGCCTTTGAAAGAGAGCTGAGATTGACAGTAGACTCATCACTTTCAGGTTAAAGACTATGTAGAGAAGCAATTAAAGCAGAAAATAGTTAGCTGAGATACGGGCCGAGATTTTCCTTACCTCGGCGGGTGCGAGGTGGGCGACGTCGATGGCGGGTCGCGGCCCCACTGCTGGCTACATCCCACTCTGGAAAATGATTTTCCATTGATAGGGCTTGTTAAGCCCGCACAACGCGTTTCCCGGTCCAGTTAGAGGAAGCGAGTCTGTTGACGTCATTCATGACACGTCATCAGCCAGTTCCTTAAGGGGACCGTGGCCAACTTTCTTTTGACGTTTGTGCTATCAGTGTTCCACAGCATTGAAGTGCTGCAAACACCGACAATGACTGCACAGAGGTGCACGGCTGCACCCAGGTTCTCCCATGACTCCCTCTATATGCTTATGGAGGGAGTCACAGCACACAGGGAGGTCCTTTTCCCTTCCAATGGGCAGAAGACACCTCCCCAGGAGACCAAAACAACCTGGTTGCACATTGCACAGGAGGGAGGTCATCAGGAGGACCTGGGTGTAGTGGTGCAAACATTTCAATGATCTCATTAGATCAGGAAACATTAGTACAAAGCCACACTCACCTTCATCCTGCTGTGCCTCTCATCACATCCGCATCACTCTGCCTTCCCTATCCTACACCTGCACATCCTTACTCACACCAACTTACCTTGCACCTCCACCCATCTCTCTCTATCTACATTATCACATCCCCATCTCACTAGCCACCCCTCATACTCCCGCTCATCCTAGTGCCATCATACCAACTAACAACACACAAGGGTAGCCACTTGGGTGTTTTATCCAATGTTCATGTAAAGTTTCTGTTAATGTGCTGTCAAACATTGAAACCTTTATTTTCAACACTTTCCGTTCTTGGACAGATTTGTGTGCACCTTTGGAAGTGGCTTAGTGAGTTGCAGTGAATGGTGGGACATAACGGTACCCCACATAATGGTGATAAGTGTGAAAGGAATGGCTTGGGCATTGTAGGGATGCTTTATGGTGTTGGTGTGGGGTGGTGCCAACCTGGCGCATCATGTGGCAGCCATATGGGTGTACAGCGTCAAGTGAAGTAAATCTGGCCATGGTGAGGCCATCTCTGGCCTCTGGGCAGCAATGTGCTCGGGTGCTGATACCCTCTGTCCTGTGCAGCATCAGGTGATTGCAGAGAAGGTTGGTGTTGTTGTTGGTGCTGCTGGTGTTCCTGGTGCTGCTGGTGTTGGGGCTGATCGTGGTCGGATTCTGAGGACCAAGGTGAGACAGTATAAAGGGCACCCATGTTGATGGAATAGATGGCAGGTGAAGTAGAGATGATAGAAGTATTCTGTCAATGGTGAGAGAGTTCTTCCAATGAGGTAAGAGTGGATGGAGAGTGTAAAGTGGAAAGCCTGCAGAATCTGTGCTGGAAATGGACTGAGAAACAGCTTGTGGCTGAGGGAAGTGATGATCTGTCAGGTGGAGCTTTTACTGTACATTTGAAGCTGTCAAGTAATCAGCTGGAGCAATGGCCACTGAACTCCCGCCTCAGGTTGACAGCCGTGGTCCCCGAACAGTGTGGTTCCCGTGGCCATGAAGTTAAAGTCAAAAGGTAAGTTAAAAAAGCCTGTTAATGGTCTGTCAACTAGATGCTAATGACCCGCCGCCGATCCTGCCCACTGACCACCACCACCCCCGGAAAATTCCGGCCACAGAGTCAGAACAGTTGAATATAATTCTACCGAGCTTATCCCAATCCTTCATAACACACTCACACAATACTGTGTGCAATTCTGGTCCTGAGCCTTCAAAAGGGACATGCATGCATTGGAAGGGGCGCAGAGAAGAGCAACAAGGTTAATCCAAGTGGATGAGCTACGAAGAAAGATTAGAGAAACTTAAGGCCTAGAAATTTGTCGAGGGCGGTGGCGCAAAATGGGCGGTATCAGATCGTCCGCCCGTTATACACAGCACCTGATAGTCAGTTCCATTGCAGTCAATAGAACCGAACATCAGCCGCTGCGTAAAACGGGCGGCCGATCCGACACCGCCCGTTTTGCGTCACCGGCTAAGTCCATTTCTAGCCGTAAGCTCTACAATCTAGAGACAAGAAGGATAAGGGACAATCTCAGTGAGGTATATCAAGGACTAAATGGCATAGATAAGGTGAACGCAGATTGTGACGTTAAGGTCAGTCAAGCCAATCAAGCCAGGACGACATAAATTTTAAACAGTGAAAAATAAAAATAGACATTGGCCCAAAAATTTGTGTTGATACGCGAGAGTACGCACTGTGTACTCTCGCGTATTCTGTCTCCAATTGCCGGTTTTCTGCATGCACTGCGCATGCGCTGAAAACCGGCACTTGGTGAATGGAAAAGGGGGCGGTTCCTAGGTGAACCGCGTGCGCGCTACAGGCTGCGCGCATGCAGTGCACTTAGTGGTTTCAACGCGCAGGTAAGTATGGAAGATTTTACACATAAAAAAAGGAGGAGTAAGACCCACTTTTAACAAGGTAAGTAGTGAATTAAGTATTATTTTGAATTTTTTTTAACAGGTATATCTTTTTTAGAGACTTTAAAGACAGGTAAGTTTATTTTTATAACTTTTTAAAAGATTTTAAATTTTTTCAAAAATTTAATTTTTTATTTAAAATGGTTAAGTTATTTAACTATACTTATTTTATTAATGTGATGGTTTTTAAAAAAATTTAATTGAGGTTTAGCTGTTCTTTTGGGGGGCTATAGTATTCATAGCTTTCACAGCACTTATGTGAAAGTTATGAATGGAAGATGGTGTGCTGCCATTGGCTCTAACTGAGTCACGTGATCCCACAGCTCGCACGAATTAACTGCGCCTGTGGGATACGCAAGCCCAGCACAGCTGCTGTCCAGAACATCAAGTTCGTGCGAGCTGGAACTGAAAAAGCCAACGCGCAGTGAGAGATCGCGGGGAAGCCTTACCCTCGCACGAAGGCTTCCTCCCGAATTTTTGGGCCAATAGAAACTATTTCTCTAGTCAAAGGGTGATAAACATTTGGAATAACCTACCAAGTAAGGTACTGGCATCAAATATGGCAGGAATGACGTACGAGGAGAGATTGGGTCGATTGGGCTTATACTCGCTGGAGTTTAGAAGAATGAGAGGAGATCTCATTGAAACTTATAAAATTCTAACAGGGCTAGACAGACTGGATGCAGGAAGGATGTTCCCGATGGCGGGTGAGTCCAGAACAAGAGGTCACTGTCTAAAGATAAGGGGTAAGCCATTTAGGACAGAGATGAGGAGAATTTCTTCACCCAGAGAGTGGTGAACCTGTGGAATTTTCTACCCCTGAAGGCAGTTGAGGCCAAGTCAGTAAATATATTCAAGAAGGAGTTAGATATATTTAGAACATAAGAACATAAGAAATAGGAGCAGGAGTAGGCCAATCGGCCCCTCGAACCTGCTCCGCCATTCAATAAGATCATGGCTGATCTGATCCTAACCTCAAATCTAAAGAACACAAGAAGTAGGAGCAGGACCCGGCCACTCAGCCCCTGGGCCCGCTCCGCCACCCACAGGGCCTCGACTGATCCGAACTCAGCCTCATGTCCAATTTCCTGCCCGCTCACCGTAACCCCTAATTCCCTTTACTTCTAGGAAACTGTCTATTTCTGTTTTAAATTTATTTAATGATGTAGCTTCCACAGCTTCCTGGGGCAGCAAATTCCACAGACCCACCACCCTCTGAGTGAAGAAGTTTCTCCTCATCTCAGTTTTGAAAGAGCAGCCCCTTATTCTAAGATTATGCCCCCTAGTTCTAGTTTCACCCATCCTTGGGAACATCCTTACCGCATCCACCCGATCAAGCCCCTTCACAATCTTATATGTTTCAATAAGATCGCCTCTCATTCTTCTGAACTCCAATGAGTAGAGTCCCAATTTCTTAAGGCTAAAGGGATCAAGGGATATGGGGAGAAGGCAGGGACAGGGTACTGCGTTTGGATGATCAGCCATGATCTCATCGAATGGCGGAGCAGGCTCGAGGGGCCGAATGGCCTACTCCTGCACCTATCTTCTATGTTTCTATGTTTCTACGTTGAACAAGTTCAGTTGGAAATTTGACTGGGTGAAGCTAAGTATAGGAGTGACGGGCTTGATGGCCAGAAACAGGCATAAAAAGCTCAGAAAATCCAGGCCCTTATATTTATTAGGCCAGCATCTTTCGATATCAGGAAGGTGTGTAATATATTTACCTCGTGACAGTATTGTGATAAATGGCTTCAATAGGTTTGGTGTATTACAGTGATGGGTGAACCACTGTCACATTCAGGCTACAGTGGGACTGCAGTCGGCATCGTCAGAAGCTGCATTCCATTTCCTGCGCTAAATAGGCGATGATGCCAATGAGATTTGCAACTCGCCAAGGCTTCTTCGGCAGCACCTCCCAAACTCGCGACCTCTACCACCCAGAAGGGCAAGGGCAACAGGCGCCTGGGAACACCACCACCTCCAAGTTCCCCTCCAGTCACACACCATCCGGACTTGGAAATATATCGCCGTTCCTTCGTCGTCGCTGGGTCAAAATCCTGGAACTCCCTCCCGAACAGCAGTGTGCGCGAGCACCTTCACCACACGCACTGCAGCGGTTCAAGAAGGAGGCTCATTTATTCCCGTGAATGAATAAAAATAAATGCAGTACCTTGCGTGAGTTTGTAAAGAATCCAACAAATGTCAATTCATGCAAAGTACTGCATTTTTCCGAGTTACAAATCCCATTGTCATCATCACATATTTTGTTGCCAAAAGATGACTCCAACACACAAGTCAGTGTCAGTAATCTAATTTCCCATGACTTTAAATTGTTCCAACTCACGGTTTATATCTACAGGAACTCTAGTGTCATAAACAACAAATGGTGGCGGGGGCAGGGTAAGGTGTCCTCTGCTCGCTACATTTAGCAGCATCATAAATTTGTTTGTAATGATTTCACTGTTCATTACTTCCAGTGAATTTGTGCAGATTCTAATAGAACGGGGTTATCAGTTTGCTACAAATACAAGAAAAATCTTCATAAACATAGTTACAATGTCACTACTTATAGACACCAGAGGAGATCTTACCTACATGGTTAGTTAATGCAGTGTTGACTGCTGCACATATTGTGCTTGTGTTTGTAGGAAAGCGATGTACAATATGTATTAACACAAGAACATAAGCATTCAGAGCAGGAGTAGGCCATCCGTCTCCTCGAGCCTGCTCCGCCATTCAATAAGATCCTGGCGGATCTTCGACCTCAACTCCACTTTCCCGCCCGATCTCCATATCTCTTGATTCCCTTCGTGTCTAAAAATCTATCTATCTCAGCCTTGAATATACTCAACAACTGAGCATCCACAGCCCTCTGGGGTAGAGAATTCCAAAGATTCACCACCCTCTGAGTGAAGAAATTCCTCCTCATCTCAGTCCTAAATGGCCGACCCCTTATCCTGAGACCATGCCCCCTAGAATGTAGAATGTGCTAAATATGTAAACCTAAATAAGCACAGAAGAATAAGGAATGGGAACTCAAAAGATGCTGATGTGCATTCTAATGCCTTCAAAGCCGCGCCTTTATCTAACTCAGTTTGAGAAGCCGAGAAGCTGTCTCTTGTATTGGCATTGATTGCTGCAGAGGCCTTGAGTAAGCACTACATGTTGGTTTATTTCTCTTTGGCATGCTGCCTAAGGTCACTGTGCCTTTTTCTTTGCTTTGCTGCCTGATTCTCATAGCTACAGTTGAAGCCAGCACCTCGCAAGTTATCTATTCCCACACTGAACAGGCCTTCTTTGCCTGGAGGTCTTTCTCGAGTTATCAGTCGTACTCCTTTCAGATTTCATTGTTTCAGCAACCAGCAGTTTTACCTCCTTAGCCTTAAAACCTCTCTTTTCCGAACCTCTTCTTGTGGTTTCTTCATTTTGGACGTGTGTGCACCTGGTAGGGTCTGTAATACTGCTCGAGGCTCTTCATTCATATTGCAGAGTGGATTCACAGCACTGGGACAGCAAAACAACTGCCTACACGAAGTTGTTTCGAAGCATCGATTCTGGCCACCAAACCTATCCCAGGGCCTGGGCCTAGATATGGCTTAGCTGAGCTAATCAGCCTAGCAGTAGCTGGAAATGATAGTGGCCTGTGACTTCAGCAGCAACATTTATATTGTCCTGGGGGGACATCGGTAACCAACACCTCTGACCCCTTTACGTGGCTCTCAGAACCACAGGGAAGCCGTGCTGTGAGGTGAATGCAGCAGAGGTAAAGTGAACACTGCCCTTTGGTCGATAACACATTGAAGGCACAATAAGGAATATTCCAGCCGTTTTTTGCTCTCTCAAAGAGACAGAGAGCCACGTGAAGCACAAGGTGGTAATTGATACAATAGCAAAATACTGCGGATGCTGGAAAACTGAAATAACAACAGAAAGCGTGGAAATACTCAGCAGGCCAGGCAACATCCGTGGAGAGAGAAACAGAGTTAACGTTTCAGGTCGAAGACCCTTCGTCAGAACTGAGAAAAAAGCAGGAAATGAAACAGATGAAAAAGCAAGTTTGGAGGCAGGGGGAAGGAATAAAAGAACAAAAGGGGAGGTCTGTGAGAAGTAGAGACATTAAGAGATACTCAAGGCGAGACATAAGAACATAAGAACATAAGAAATAGGAGCAGGAGTAGGCCAATCGGCCCCTCGAGCCTGCTCCGCCATTCAATAAGATCATGGCTGATCTGATCCTAACCGCCAATCTACTATCTATCACAGAACCATCTCCTGCATCTAACAGAATTGCACACACGAAATAGGAGCAGAATCAGGCTACACAGTCCCTGGGCCCGCTCCACTACCCACAGGGCCATGACCGATCCGAACCTAGACTCATGTCCAAATTCCTGCCCGCTCCCCGTAACCCTTAATGCCCTTTACTTCTAGGAAACTGTCTATTTCTGTTTTAAATTTAATTAATGTTGTAGCTTCTACAGCTTTTTGTGGCAGCATATTCCATGGACCTACCACCCTCTGAGTGAAGTAGTTCCTCCTCATCTCAGTTTTGAAAGAGAAGCCCCTTATTCTAAGACTATGTCCCCTAGTTCTAGTCTCACCCGTCATCGGGAACATCCTCCCCGCATCCACCCGATCCAACCCCTTCACAATCTTATATGTTTCAATAAGATCGCCTCTCATTCTTCTGAACTCCAATGAGTAGAGTCCCAATCTACCCAACCTCTCCTCATATGACCACCCCCTCATCCCCGGGATTAACCGAGTGAACCTTTTTTGCACTGCCTCGAGAGCAAGGATGTCTTTCCTTAAGTAAGGACACCAAAACTGTATGCAGTATTCCAGGTGCGGTCTCACCAATACCTTGTACAACTGAAGCAATACCTCCCTATTTTTATATTCTATCCCCCTAGCAATGAAAGCCAACATTCCATTTGCCTTCTTAATCACTTGCTGCACCTGCATACTAACCTTTTGAGTTTCGTGCACCAGGACCCCCAGATCCCTTTGCACTTCAGTACTCTCCAGTTTCTTGCCATTAAGATAATAAATTGCTCTAGGATTTTTCCTGCCAAAGTGCATCACCTCACACTTTCCAGTGTTGTATTCCATCTGCCAAATCTCTGCCCACTTACTTAGCCTGTCTATGTCCCCTTGCAGGTTTTTTATGTCCTCCTCACTCACTACTTTCCCTCCCATCTTTGTATCATCTGCAAATTTTGATATGTTACACTTGGTCCCTTCCTCCAAATCGTTAATATAGATTGTGAAGAGTTGGGGACCCAGCACTGACCCCTGTGGAACACCACTAGTTACTGATTGCCAGTCTGAGAATGAACCATTTATCCCAACTCTTTGCTTTCTGTTAGATAGCCAATCCTCTATCCATGCCAGAATATTACCCCCAATCCCGTGATTTTTTACCTTAAGCAATAATCTTTTGTGTGGCACCTTGTCAAATGCCTTTTGGAAGTCTAAATACACTACGTCCACTGGTTCCCCTTTATCCACTCTATATGTTACTTCCTCAAAGAACTCCAGCAAATTTGTCAAACATGACTTCCCCTTCGTAAAACCATGCTGACTTTGTCCTATTAAATTATGATTATCCAAATGTCCTGTTACTGTTTCCTTAATAATGGACTCCAAAATTTTACCTACCACAGATGTTAGGCTAACCGGTCTATAGTTACCAGCCTTCTGTCTACTGCCCTTTTTAAATAAGGGTGTTACATTAGCAGTTTTCCAGTCTGCCGGGACCTTAGCGGAATCCAGGGAGTTTTGAAAAATTATTACCAATGCATCTACAATCCCTACCGCCACTTCCTTCAAGACTCTAGGATGTAAGCCATCAGGTCCAGGTGATTTATCCGCCTTGAGTCCCATTATTTTACCGAGTACCACTTCCTTAGTGATTTTGATCGTGTTTAGCTCCTCTCCCCCTATAGCCCCCTGTTTGTCCAGTGTTGGGATATTCTTAGTGTCCTCTACTGTAAAGACTGATACAAAATATTCATTCAGTGTTTTTGCCATCTCCATATTTCCCACCATTAATTTCCCTGTCTCATCCTCTAAGGGACCAACATTTACTTTAGCCACCCTTTTTCTTTTTATATAACTATAAAAACTCTTACTATCTGTTTTTATATTTTTTGCTAATTTACTTTCATAATCTATCTTCCCTTTCTTAATCAATCTTTTTGTTATTTTTTGCTGCCTTTTAAAGTTTTCCCAATCCTCTGTCCTCCCACTAGATTTCGCTACCTTATATGCCCTTGTTTTTAGTCGAATACTATCCTTAATTTCTTTACTTAGCCACGGATGACTGTCCTTTACGAGATGGTAATAGGACAGGTTAAGAAACAAAAGATGGCTCTAGAAGTGTGAAATGCGCTGGCAGAATGAAAGACAGCTGCCATGTGGGAGAGAGAAAAAAAAGGGAAAAGGCACAAACCAAAAGTGTGGATAAAAAATATATATAAATATATATATATATGTGGTAGGGGCCGAGGTTATGATCTGAAATTGTTGAACTCGATATTCAGTCCGGAAGGCTGTAAAGTGCCTAATCGGAAGATGAGGTGCTGTTCCTCGAGCTTACGCTGAGCTTCCATGGAACATTGATGCCTGCTTTACTGTGTGCTCTCCTCCTCCTTCTCCTCCTGCTGTGCTGAGAGACCCAGCAATCATCATAGCACCCTCTTGTGAGACAGAAAACTCCTCTGTACTGTCCACGTCTTTCACTGCTTTGCTGTTAATTTCAATTTTTGCCAATTGTCAGCCATGGATCAGTGGGTAGCACTCCTGCCTCTGAGTCAGAAGGTTGTGGGTTCATAGACCCACTCCAGAAATTTGAGCACAAAATCTAGGCTGACACTCCCAGTGCAGTGCTGAGGGAGCGCTGCACTGTTGGAGGTGCCGTCTTTCGGATGAGACGTTAAACTGAGGCCCCGTCTGCTCTCTCAGGTGGACGTAAAAGATCCCATGGCACTATTTCAAAGAAGAGCAAGAGAGTTCTACCCCGGTGTCCTGGCCCAATATTTATCCCTCAACCAACATCCCTTATAAAAACAGATGAACAGTCACTACACTTCAAAAATTACTTCATTGACTGTAAAGCATTTTGGGATGTACTGAGGTCATGAAAGGCGCTGTAGAAATGCAAGCTCTTTCTTTCTTCTTCTTCCATTCATTTATCTCCCCCTCTCTTCCTTCTCATCAACTCTTCCCCATGCAACTTGGCATAAGTCTTTCATGGCCTTTAGATAGTGATAAACTCTCACTTTTCATTACATTTTTCATAAGGAGCTAAATGGGCAAATAGTCTATTAGAACATTCTTGCAATGTCTCATCATTATTTTTTCACGAAAATAAGTGAACCAAGGAAAGTATAGTCCTCTTTGATAATCTTTACCGGACTGAATAAACAAGAATTCAAATGGTTAGTGTAAATAAAGCAGGAACTAGCATTTTTAGTGTTAACAATTGCAAAAAACATTAAAACGTTGTGGTCTGAGGAACTTCACTCATTAAGATTAGCTCGCATCCGACCTATACTTTTATTGAGTGCATAGAATCATAGAAAGTTATGGCACAGATGGAGGCCATTTGGCCCATCGTGTCTGTGCCGGCCGAAAAAGAGCTAGCCAGCCTAATCCCATTTTCCAGCTCTTGGTCCGTAGCCTTGTAGGTTACGGCACTTCAAGTGCATATCCAAGTACTTTTTAAATGTGATGAGGGTCTCTGCCTCTACCAGCCTTTCAGGCAGTGAGTTCCAGTCCCCCACCACCCTCTGGGTGAAAAAAGTTCTCCTCAACTCCCCTCTAATCCTTCTACCAATTACTTTAAATCTATGCCTCCTGGTTATTGACCTCTCTGCTAAGGGAAATAGGTCCTTCCTATCCACACTACCTAAGCCCCTCATAATTTTATACACCTCAATTAAATCTCCCCTCAGTATCAGTGCGCATCAATGTTCAATAATATCGGAATGGATTCCTGCAACGTAATTAGTTGAACAATGCCGATTACTGTAGTGGATAGTATAAAGTACCTCATTACTGTTGTGTGCTATACACATGATGAGGCCCAGACAGTCACCACTGGTGACTAGCCCTCTAGTGCAGGAGTTTCCAATACTTCACCACCCCTCCCTTCCTCTTCCAATTCTCCATCGCAGGAGTCAAGCTCTCCAGGACATTTTAATTTTAATTTTTAGCAACTGTCAAAACACAGAGGAAGGAAATTTCTGCATAGCAGTGAGTGACTAACGAGCTTTTGTCTCCATTGTGCTGTAAATTATAAACTTGTGACATGACGAGTGCTAGAAAGTTCTTTCAAATGCAACATGGTGTTCAATCAAAGGACCATTAACAACTTGAATGAAAAATCTTGTTCTTGGTGATTCGTGGCTGGGAGCTCGAGTGTTTAATAACAGAGGATAGTAAGACCTCAGTGTAAACCACTCAGCATTGGCTACAGCTTACTTGCTCTGATATATTCAAAATTGATCGTATCCTAGCCAAATGTTCCATTGAACTAAAAATACATTTTACAATTATAGATTAGAATCATCCTGCAATATCGATAGGAAATAACGGGCAGCTTTTTCCTTTAATTTTTCTTTTCATCTTCAATTTATTTTTTATCACTTTAATCCACAGGAGATCCATTAGTTGTTTACAATATATCTGGGTTTTTTAATTCATTCATGGGATGTGGGCGTCGTTGGCAAGGCCAGCATTTATTGCCCATCCCTAATTGCCCCTTGAGAAGGTGGTGGTGAGCCGCCTTCTTGAACCGCTGCAGTCCGTGTGGTGAAGGTGCTCCCACAGTGCTGTTAGGGAGGGAGTTCCAGGATTTTGACCCAGCGACGATGAAGGAACGGCTGATATATTTCCAAGTCAGGATGGTGTGTGACTTGGAGGGGAACTTGGAGGTGGTGATGTTCCCATGCGCCTGCTTGTCCTTCTAGGTGGTAGAGGTCGCGGGTTTGAGAGTAATATATTGAAATGTATATTGAAAATATTATTTTTTTAAGCGTGTGCTGCAGCATAACAGGTCACCCTGCTCATTATAAATGCAAAGCCCCTAACTTTTCTTTGGGAATTTGGTTTGCCATTCTTTCTGCCACCTCCCACATTGTAATGTTGTGACTCTCCGCCCAGTAACCCATGGGAAAGAATCCTCACAGAAACAGAACACACTGACTGCAAGACTCTGGATAAATATTCCTCATATTGGGTCACCATCCAAGGATGTCCTGTGTCACTTCAAAGCATCAACATCTGAGTACTATCACATCTGGGCCCGATTAGTATTTAAATACTAAATCATCTCATCAGTTCCTGCTCGGCACCTAAAGACTGGCTGCTTTGATAGAGCAACGGGGCTTTGAAAGGTTCTTCCGCCTTTATCCTGCTTCATATTGCTTGGTGTACCACACAACCCTTGAATTAAAATAAGGAGGGGAAAGAAGAGGAATAATAACTACGGGGATTAAAACAGATAGCCTGTCCTTACAAGTTTTTAATCACGTTTTTTTATCCAGAATTAGTTGGAGCAGGGACAACCTTTCTTTTAATTGCATTTTGAATATGCTTAATCTCTTTGCTGTTAAATATATGGGAACATTTAATCAATGTATTCAGTTACCTGTTAATCTTAAAAATTTAACTGCAGATTTTACAGAAAATGGAATTTTATTTTTTTTAAATTCGTTCATGGGATGTGGGCATCGCTGGCAAGGCCAGCATTTATTGCCCATCCCTAGTTGCCCTTAAGAAGGTGGTGGGGAGCCGCCTTCTTCAACCGCTGCAGTCCGTGTGGTGAAGGTACTCCCACAGTGTTGTTAGGGAGAGAGTTCCAGGATTTTGACCCAGCAACGATGAAGGATCGGCGATATACTTCCAAGTCAGGATGGTGTGTGACTTAGAGGGGATCTTGGAAGTGGTGGTGTTGCCATGCGTCTGCTGCCCTTGTCCATCGAGCTGGAAGAGGTCGCAGGTTTGGGAGGTGCTGCCGAAGAAGCCTTGGCTAGTTGCTGCAGTGCATCTTGTAGATGGTACACACTGCAGACACAGTACACCAGTGGTGGAGGGAGTGAATGTTTAAGGGGGTGGATGGGGTGCCAATCAAGCGTGCTGCTTTGTTCTGGATAGTGTCAAGCTTCTTGAGTGTTGTTGGAGCTGCACTCATCTAGACAAGTGGAGAGTATTCTATCACACTCCTGACTTGTGCTTGTAGATGGTGGAAAGGCTTTGGGGAGTCAGGAGGTGAGACACTCACCACAGAATAACTAGCCTCTGACCTGCTCTTGTTGCCAAAGTATTTATGTGGCTGGTCCAGTTAAGTTTCTGGTCAATGGTGACCCCCAGGATATTGATGATGGGGGATTTGGCGATGGTAATGCCGCTGAATGTTAAGGAGCAGTGGTTAGACGCTCGCTTTTTAGAGATAGTCATTACCTGGCACTTGTGTGGCGCGAATGTTACCTGCCACTTATCAGGTCGTCCAGGTCTTGCTGCAGCAGGTATGGACTGCTTCAATATCTGAGGAGTTGCGAATAGCACTGAACACTGTGCAGACATCAGCGAACATCCCCACTTCTGACCTTATGATGGAGGGAAGGTCATTGATGAAGAAGCTGAAGATTGTTGGGCCTGGGACACTGCCCTGATGAACTCCTGCAGCAATGTCCTGGGGCTGTAATGATTGACCTCCAACCACCACAACCATCTTCCTTTGTGCTAGGTATGACTCCAGCCAGTGGAGCGTTTTCCTCCCGGTTCCCATTGACTTCAGTTTTACTAGGGCTCCTTGATGCCACACTTGGTCAAATGCTGCCTTGATGTCAAGGGCAATCACTCTCACCTCACCTCTGGAATTCAGCTCTTTTGTCCATGTTTGGGCCAAGGCTGTAATGAGGTCTGGAGCCAAGTGATCCTGGCAGAACCTAAACTGGGCATCAGTGAGCAGGTTATTGGTGAGTAAGTGCTGCTTGATAGCACTGTCAATGACACCTTCCATCACTTTGCTGATGATTGAGAGTAGACTGATGGGGTGGTAATTGGCCGGGTTGGATTTGTCCTGCTTTTTGTGGACAGGACATACCTGAGCAGTTTTCCACATTGTTAGATAGATGCCAGTGTTATAGCTGTACTGGAACTGCTTGGCTAGAGGCGCGGCTAGTTCTGGAGTACAAGTCTTCAGCACGACAGCTGGGATGTTGGAGCCCAGCACGTGAGTGCAAAAGACAAGGCTGAAGCATTTGCAACCATCTTCAGCCAGAAGTGCCGAGGGGATGATCCATATCGGCCTCCTCCTGAGGTCCCCACCATCACAGAAGCCAGTCTTCAGCCAATTCGATTCACTCCATGTGATATCAAGAAACGGCTCAGCGCACTGGATACAGCAAAGGCTATGGGCCCTGACATCATCCCGGCTATCGTGCTGAAGACTTGTGCTCCAGAACTAGCCGCGCCTCTAGCCAATAAATGCTGGCCTTGCTTGCGACGCCCACATCCCATGAACGAATAAAAAAAAAATCAGCAGGAGGTTTCCTTGCCCATGCTTTACCTGAAGCCATGAGACTTCATGGGGTCCGGAGTCAATGTTGAGGACTCCCAGGGCCACTTCTTCCTGACTGTATACCACTGTGCTGCCACCCCTGGTGGGTCTGTCCTGCCGGTGGGACAGGACATACCCAGGGATGGTGATGGAGGAGTCTTGGACATTGGCCGAAAGGTATGATTGTGTGAGTATGACTATGTCAGGCTGTTGCTTGACTAGTCTGTGGGGCAGCTCTCCCAATTTTGGCACAAGTTCCCAGATGTTGGTGAGGAGGACTTTGCAGGGTCGACTGGGCTGGGTGTGCCGATGCCGTGTCCGTAGCCGGTGCCGAGGTTGATGCCGGCTGGTCCATCCGGTTTTATTCTTATTGCTTTTCGTAGCGTTTTTTTACAACTGAGTGGCTTGCTAGGCCATTTCAGAGGACAGTTAAGAGTCAACCACATTGCTGTGGGTCTGGAGTCACACACAGGCCAGACTGGGTAAGGACGGTAGATTTCCTTCCCTAAAGGACATTAGTGAACCAGATGGGTTTTAACGACAATCCGGTAGTTTCATGGTTACCATTACTGATACTAGCTTTTTATTCCAGATTTATTTAATTAACTGAATTCAAATTCCCCCGATGTCATGGTGGGATTTGAACTCACGTCTCTGGATCATTAGTCCAGGCCTGTGGATTACTAGTCCAGTAATATAACCACCATGCTACCATTCCCGAATTTTAATACATTATAATGTACATTTTAAAGTTATTTTTTTACATATATATTGAACTAAAAATGTTGAGAACGGTATGTGATGTAGAAATTCAATGGCCCTAAAATTCCAAGGGGGGTTCTCCCAGTCTCCATCTGTACCTGGTAGGAGACCAACCGAACCCCAGAGAACTAGGGTGAAGAGCCGAAATCATCCCGTTACACCATTTCTGCGGGTTTCCACCAGTCTCCTCCCAAAGTTACAGTGCGAGATCGGGAAAACCCTTGGGAATTCCCAGACCAGTGACATGCTCCCCTTGGCTTTGAGAGGTTCCCCAGTGAGTAGCTGGGCTGCACGGGCCAGAAAAATTCGATCCCTAATTTTCCTGAGTGGCCTCAGCCAGGGTAGCAATAGGGCGCTTATGTATAGATGTTAGCCCTGGCTCAGTGGGTAGCACTTTCACTTCTGAGTCAGAAGGTCGTGGGTTCGAATCCCGCTCTCCGAGACTTGAGTACAGAATCTAGGTTGCCACTCCCAGTGCAGTACTGAGGGAGTGCTGCACTGTCGGAGGTGCCGTCTTTCAGATGAGATGTTAAACTGAGGCCCCGGCTGCCCTCTCAGGTGGATGCAAAGGGTCCCATGGCACTGTTTGAAGAAGAGGAGGGGAGTTCTCCCCTGTGACCTGGCCAGCATTTATCCCTCATCTAACATAATTTAAAAAACAGATTAATCACATTGCTGTTTGTGGGAGCTTGCTGTGCGCAAATTGGCTGCCGTATTTCCTACATTACAACAGTGACTGTACTTCATTGGCTGTAAAGCACTTTGGGGCGTCCGGTGGTCGTAAAAGGCGCTATAGAAATGCAAGTCCTGCTTTCTTTATAATTGGCCTTAGGGAGGAAAACAGCCAAGTCAGACCCACACCAGGATCGAACATTGGAGGGGGTAATTAGATTCTTAGTTGGTATTTTTCAAGAAATATTAACACTATTACTGCATTACAATTAATGGCACAATATGCAGCCAGATATATATTGTATGTTCTCCGTTACAGCACTCAAAGTTAACCTTATGATCTTGGCTTACAGTGTTTACATAAAGCAGGAAGCTAGGCTTCTAGGGTGATGGGTAGAGCGACTCCATGAAAGCCGGTGTGCCAGTGTTGAGACACAGAACATAAGAAGCATTGTTAAAGCCAGCCACTTCAACTACATCCCAGGAAATCCGACATTCCTGCTGCATGTCCCCAGAGTCAGATTACCAGCAAGAAACACAACTTTCTCTGTTTACATGTAGGCATCATTTTTGATGGGAACATCAGTGATTTGAACGGCAACGTTCCTGCTGAGACATAAATGTAAATGTTGTGTTTGATGTGCTCCATAAAACTAGCTTTGAGGATGTGTAAGTGTGGGGCACCTCAATGCACTGAGAGACACATGAAATCAAAGAGCTCCCTTGATTTCCACGTGGGCATATCAGCTTAATGAGCTTTAGCTCTTGAGAAAAGAAGTTTGTTTGGACTGATTAAGCACCCTTTGTGAGCACCAAACAGTCTAGGATTTTAATACTGATTAAAGTTTCCTTTAATCCCTTCACGGTTTCAAATCAACCATTTTGTTTGTGTGGTCCTTTCAAAGACAATCTTTTAACCTTTTATTTTTTGATCTCTGTGACAAGGAGGTATACAACAAAAAAAACAAAATCCAGGTTGTACTTGGGTGGCCTGATTTCTCTCAGGCTATGGCACTGGACTCCTCCAAGTCTTGACGCTTATTGGAGTTTTGATTTGGTTAATAGGTGAGCTATGCGAGGTCTTGATGAGGCCAAGTTTCCAGTAATGAAGAATCTCGTGAGGGACGATGAAAGGCCAGTCGGACTGCTCCCACACCACAGTCATACAACTCCTGTTGAGTATTTGTAGAAAAGTAGTGATGATGTGAATAGAGAGGAAAGCAGCCCGGACAGACAGACCCGTAAAGGAGGAAGCGCACAGTCGGCCAGGAGCCAACATGTGGAATTGTGTTGAAAAAAATACAATAAATGGTGTCATTGTCAAACATAAATGTCCCTACATCAGCCAGCCCGTTTCTAGAAACGGCAGCATTTAAACTGGCAGAGCAAGGAGGGGAACATGCAGTCTTTGGTGTGGATGCCCAATCAGCCATGACATTGACCGTACAAGTCTCCTGTGAGATGTTATGACATTCACACAAAGCTGCAGATGTCATGTGCACCTATGCCAATTTGTTCTCAATCTGTCAGTTTGGCTCATTTAGTAGCACTCTTGTCTCTGAGTTGGAAGTTTTGGGGGTCCAAGTCTCACTCCAGGACTTAAGCATAGAATCATAGGCTACCCTACAGTGCAGTACTGAGGAAGTGCTGCATTGTCCGAGGTGTCCAGAATGGAGAATTATTTATTCCAACCAAACCGTTATTTAATTTAATACTGGTCAGCGCTCGTTACAGGTTGAAGGATGGCTGCATTCAGTTTAAGTCACCATTCTCTCCAGGGTTTGAAAGCAAGAAATGCTGCCCCACCTAGCCTGCTACGAGTGGCACAGACTGAAAGGTTCCAGGTTGGATCCCTGGTCTGTGGTGGTGAACTCATTTCAGCAATGCATGTAAAGAGAGCACAAGTATCATAACTATCGCAGGCTGATCCACTGCAAAACCCAGTGTATGGGTTAGTTTTGTGCGAGTTAGTAGCACACTCTATGGTGAATTTACCCACTAAGCTATCAGCAGAGTCTTCATTTTTAAGTAACAACGTATGATACAATAAATGAACTGGGCAAATTCTGTCCATTCAGTAAAAAGGCTTTTAGTTAAACGTTCTTATCATGTTTATGTTGCAAAGTTATAGGAAGTTATACTAAGCCTTTGTAAAACGCTGGTTAGGCCTCAACTGGAGCATTGTGCCCAATTCCAGGCACCACACTTTAGGAAGGATGGCAAGGCCTTGGAGAGAGTGCAGAGGAGATTTACTAGAATGGGACCAGGGATGAGGGGCTTCAGTTATGTGGAGAGACCGGAGAAATTGGAATTGTTCTCCTTAGAGCAGAGAAGGTTAAGAGGAGATTTAATAGAGGTGTTTGTTCAACTTCATGAAGGGTGTTGATAGAGTAAATAGGGATAAACTGTTTCCAGTGGCAGAAGGGTCGGTAACCAGAGGACACAGATTTAAGGTAATTGGCAAAAGAACCAGAGGGGAGATGAGGAGAATTGTTTTTATGCAGCGAGTTGATATGGTCTGGAATGCGCTGCCTGAAAGGGTGGTGGAAGCAGATTCAATAGTTACTTTCAAAAGGGAATTG